>VXAU01000075.1:478520-525835 GCA_013399695.1 Formicarius rufipectus | reverse complement strand
GAGGCGGGGTGACACGGATGTGGGAATGTCGGATTTTCCCCAAAGATGGTCCAGTTTTGTCGTCAGAGCTACTTTGTGCACAGCGAGTCGAAGTAGAGGGTTCCTTAAGTTTCCTTCAATTTCTGTCTTTTCCCCGGTCCTTTCCTTGTCTCGGTTGGCCACGGTGACCGGGGTCTGAGGCTGGAAGGAGCCCCGAGCCCTCTAGAGGGTCCCCGGTCGCCTCACAGCTCGTCTGCAGCCACTGCTCCCTCAGCTTTCCTTCTGCCGGGCGCGAAGCTCTCGGGCCTCTGGCTCAGCAGCCCCTCTTCAGTCTCCAGTTTTTGAGGCTGTTTTCCTCGTGATGGGGACCCCCCTTGGCCCCTGCCCGCTCAGCCCGTGGCTGGCACGTGAAGCAGGTTCACGACAGCTTCCTGGGACAGTTCACACGGATGCTGCGGGATCTCGTCCAGGTGAGACGTGGTCCATTGCCGCTGGCAGGGCACCCAGCCCGCTTCCCAAAACCACAGTTTTCCTCCCAGAGTGTGGCTGGGAGCCGCAGCACAGCGCGGTGGGCGAGTGCCAGAGCTGGCTGGGTGAGATGTATCCATTCTGTATCACATCCCTATACAGGCCTGTTGCATATATGCAGTGATTTTCGAGCTGGTGAGCAGGAAACACTTCTGCATGCAGCTGCCAGGAATTGGTTTGGGAGAGCTGCTGATTTTATTAGTTATTATTGTTTTGATGAGGAGGGCAGGAGGACTAGCCATCACCTCCTGCTCTTGGTGTGTGGGTCTGCAGGTTGGATGTATTGCAGAGTGGGAGCAGAACAACTTGGCACAGAGCTCCCACTGTCTGCTGGGAGAGCAAAGCCACTGATGGGCTGGTGCTGGGGGCATCCCTGTATGGGACTGGGTTTATGGCCCTCCCCATCTGTCACTGACTGTTCCTGGAGCTGCTGTGGCATGGAAAGTGGACAGCCTGCTGGGTTCACCCACTCTGGCAGTGCCAAGTGGTCCCTGTCGGTATCGGCATGGTTTGGAGCAGGCAGTGTGCTTGTTGGCCCCGTTGCTGCCAGGACTGTGCTGGAAGGGCAGAGGAAACGCCAAGATGCTGCCATGAAACTGAGCATGACTTGGCTGAGGGAGAGGAACCAGGTTTTCCTAATTTATAACTGCCAGAGCACCACTGCGTGAGCTGTGTGTCCAAAACCCTGACCCCTTTTGCAGGCTCAGCCTCTAGTTTTCCTGTTAGATCCAGCCGCACCGGTGTTGTTTTTGCTGCGGGACCACCGCAGGGACCAGCCCGCTCCAGTTACTGGGGTACCTACGAGCCGCACGCTCCAGGGAGTGGGGAGTGGGGGCTTTGCCCGAGGTGACCAAAAATCCAAAGGCACTGAACAGACGTGATGGGCACGAGCCGAGGAGGACGGGTGGCCAGCTGTGGTACTGACCTCGGTGCTGGAGGCAGTCCCGCAACATCACTGCCGGTGCTGCATTTGATTTTTTATTTAAGAAAAACACCCAGCGCGATTTATGGCAGCGATGATGCAGATCCTGCCCAGGCTCCCTGCGGCCCCGGACGAGCCTCCCCCCGCCTGAGCTGCGCAGGGGCGGTCGGTGGCAGCCGCTCGCTCGCCCACGCGCTGCCGGTGCCGGGCTGCGGCGCCGACACGGTTAAGGCACCGGCGGGATCGGGAGCCGCGGCTGCAGCCACCGGCGGAGGCAAACTTGCCGAGTCAGGATGTGAGAGCGGCAGGGACGGCTCTGCAGCATCCCTGGGTGCTGCCGCATCCTGGGGCGCGGAGGGCTCGGCTTCCCCCTCCGCCAGACGCCTTTTCCCGAGGACGGAGCGGGAATGGGGTAGGAACCATCATCCGCTGCGCTTGCCGCCGGCTGTAGCAGCTGCTCTGCGCCGGCACCGGCGTCGCTTCCCGAGAGCAGCGGAGCCTGCAGCTCGCCGGGCTTTGACTCATTTCTTTGTGCCTCCTGACCTCGCGTCTCCCTTCCTCCGAGCACCGGAGCCAGGTAGGTGCGGTGCTTGGTGCCAGCGGGGCCGCGGCGGTGGCTCTGCCGTGCCCGGCCCGGCAGCCACGGCGCAGCGGGGAGCGGACAGGGTCGCACACCAGGGACACGCGGGGGTTCTGTATCCCCATGGACCCCAGCACATTTGGCACTGGTGTACGTGACGGCAGAGCCGGAATAACCCCGGCTGGCGCGCCCGCGTGTGTTTTTGGGCTGTGTCATTGACTCGGCAGCCGAGCAGCGCCAGTGTCGGCGCTTCGGCGGTCACGGGCGACCTCACGTGTCGCAACTGAATCCCCAACACGCGCCTGCTGCGATGTCGCGATGATGGGCTGGTGAAGACGCCGGAGCCCACCAGCGCGGTCGGAGGGGCCCGGCGGGCTGGGGGATGCTGCGCCGCAGCAGAGGCTCCCGGACCGAGGGAAGGGGCAGGGCTGCTGCTCTGCGGATCCCTGCGGCGCCCGTGCAGCCCGGGGGGGCACGGGACCAGCACGGGGCATGAGCGCAGAGGTGACGGCAGGAGGTGCCGAGGCGACAGAGCAGGGCAGCGTGAGTCATTGAGCTAAAGTCACCTTCCCCGTGACGTCGGAGGGGGGGCATTTGCTGCAAACACGGTTAAAAAGGGGGAGAAATACAGGGACGGGCACCTGGCATGGAGAGATGCTCAATCTCACATTCGCTGCATCCCTCACCTGAGCAGCTGGGCAGGATGCTGGGGTGTCCAGGGCAGAGGTCTCCCAGGGCCTCACCCTTGGGGGTATCAGGCTCATCATAAGCAGCGGTCTCCTCCTTACATTTCCATTAATTCTATGTGCGGTTTCACCCCTTCCTGCTCTGATCGCAGTGTATCTGGGAGGGTGCAGTCCACAGTCCCTCCCCGGCTGGCTCAGCAGAGCTTTGGCTCCTGGATGCTTCTCGGACATAAACCATCCATGTCACAATGCCCAAATTATGTGCCCCATCGTGCTGCCAGGGACAGGGATGGAGCCCAGTCGGAGCACAAGCTGTCAGGACACTCTGCACCCTTCACATGGCTTCTTGGTGCATCCTGCAGGGGAAGACACTTTTTTCCCTTTTTTGGGGCTATTGCCCCACAGAAAATACCGCAGTTGCAGTCTCGTGACTGAGTTGTGCTGTGAAGAACCTGGAGGTCCAGGAGCAGTCTCAAGGAAGCATCAAACTGCCAGCATGGAGTGGACTGAGCTTTTGGCAGCCCCTTTGGCTCGGAGAGCTCAGAGGGGTGCATTGACCCAGAGGCTGAAATGCTCAGGGTGCAGAGCCCTGAACTGTGTGCCTGTGGTCCAGCCATGCTTCCCAGCAAAGTCCCTCCAGTGCCACGGGACACTTGCCAGCCGCTGCACTCAGTCCCTGCAGTATCACTAGGAGGCAATGGGGAAGGGGCATCAGGTCCTTCTGAAAACTGCAGAGAGCTGAGCTCCTGACACCACAGCCTCCTGGGATACAGAAGCAGCCCATCCTGAGCCACTCAGGAGTCTAGGACTGTGGTAGTGCAAGGAGGGCTGTGC
Organism: Formicarius rufipectus; assembly: GCA_013399695.1. NCBI lineage: Eukaryota > Metazoa > Chordata > Aves > Passeriformes > Formicariidae > Formicarius > Formicarius rufipectus. Next base: position 522,306 of record VXAU01000075.1, on the reverse strand, counting down.
TGGAACACGGGTGGCCAGCTGGCCCCCCTGCAGTCATTCCCCAGCTTTCTCTGCTTCCATGTGCCCCCACTAACAAAGTGGCGCTGAGCAAGCATGAGTGAGCAGGACAGTGCCCAGCTAGTGGCTGCCACAGAGCCAGAGGTGCTGCAGGCAACAGCCCGCTGGAAGGCGAGGCCGTGGAAGCTGTGGAGCCAACACGAGCAGCCCCGGGAGAAGCTGGGGGATCACGAGAACTCGGGGAGCTCGGCAGGGTCCTGACTGGGGGGCTCAGCAGGGCCCTGCTTCGGGTGGTGCTGCTGGGCCGGGAGAGAGCGGCTCCCTCCTGACCTCTCAAAAATAAACCCGGCTTTACTGAGCCTGCCTAGGCTCTGGCCCCGGCGTGGCTGCGGCCAAGGGAGACCCACTTCTGTGACGCTCGGGAGGAGAGCGATGGGGATCTGTGCCGGGGCCGCAGCGGGGCCGGGAGTTGCGGTAGGCGGGCGGGCGGCTCCGCGGGGACGGGCTCGGCTGCCGCAGCCGCTGCCATTGGGCTGCGTGGGCTGCAGGGGCTGCGCCGGGATGCAGGCACGCCGTGCCGGGATGCCGGAGGGATGCAGGATGCGGGAAGAATGCAGGATGCTGGCACACTATGCTGGGATGCAGGAGGGATGTAGGATATGGGTGGAGGATGTAGGCATTCCCTGCTGGCATGCAGGCAGGATGCGATATGTAAGCACACTATGCGGGATGCAGGCATGCTATGCCAGGATGCGGGAGGGATGCAGGATGCAGGGATGCTGTGCCAGGATGCAGGTGGGATGCGTGCCAAAACATGAGCACACTGTGTAGGGCCATGCTCCTGCTGAGCCCAGGGCAGCCAGGAAGGAGCCTGGAGATCTCTGAGTACCCATCTGAGGAAAAGAGCAGCTGGTGACCTGTAGTGTAAAGATGGTATCTCACCAGCCTAAAGAAAGATGGGATAAATTTAAATCCTAGCCCCAGTTCTGTAGGGAAGTGTCATCATTTTCTGTGATACTGGAAACTGCTGACAGTGTTGCAGGAGCCGGAGCACAGTTCCCAGGGAGTCAAGCTGCATGCCCCTGGCATAGGGACAGGAAGGATGGGGGGTGAGAGCCCCTATTCCCTTGGAGTTATTACGTTCTCGTGCACAGTCATATGTGGGCTGCAGGACGAGCTGTACTGTTTTCCTCTTCTTGGCATGTCCCTTGCAGAAGCACCCTCGGGGCAGCTTCAGAGTTTTCAGAATGTTTCATTTTTCAGGCATCCAATTTCACCACCGTGTCCTGAGTGCTCTCCCCAGAAGTTTGGGGAGAGCAGCCAAGCTGAGAAGTCAGGGACACAGAGCTGGGGTGAGATGGTTTTTGGATCAGCAGCAGGTCACAATGTGAGCCCTGAGGTCTAGGGCCACTGCCCATGCCACAAGCTCATCCGGCTCGCGAGCTTCTGCAACAGGAAGCACTGTCATGCGCGTGCCCAAAAAAACCTCATTTCTTCCTTTTTTTCTCTTCCCCTGTGGCAGGGGTGAGGCAGCGAGTGGCTCCGGGGAGCCCAGGGTGGCTCCATGTATCCCGAATCCACCACTGACTCCCCAGCGCGACTCTCGCTGCGGCAGACGGGCTCCCCAGGGATGATTTACAGGTAAGGGTGTGGGGTGGTGGTGGTGGGGCTCTGTGGGGCTTCAAACCCGGGCCCATGGCACCCCAGAACCACTACACTCCCTGAAACTGCCCTGACACTCCAAAACTGCCTCTGCACACTTTGTGCTAAACCTTCCAGTACAAAAACCCCACATGGCAGTAGCAGCAGCATTTTGGGGTCCTGGTGCCTGCTATGGGCATAGTGGATACTTCTGGGGTCATGCCAATGCCCACTGCACTGTGCCTACGGTGATATGGCATGGGTACGTGCCTCTGACCCTTCCCATGGCCACTGGCACTGCTGATCTGTCCTGCTCCTTCTTTCTAATGGGGTTTGTGGCATCTTTCTTCTCTCTCCCCTTTGCTGTCGGAAGCGCGAGGTACGGGAGCCCCAAGCGCCAGCTCCAGTTCTACAGGTAACCCAGCCCTTCCCCCTCCCCAAAATCCCCCCAGTAAGCGGCCATGGCCCCTGCCTGGGTGCTGCTGGAACAGCACTCACCTGCCCACCATGCCAGAGTCTCTCCATGTGGGATGGGCATCACTGGTGTGGCATCACCTCCTCACCTGCTCGTGGGTTTGGGAGCGCGGTGTGGGGGCTGTGTGGTGCAGCTGGGTGGAGGGGACCATCCTCGTGCCTGCCCAAGTGTGGCTGGAGCGTGGTTAGAGGGCTGTGTGGGGCATCCTGCACCAGTTCTGTGCCTGGAGGAGTTCGCTGTCATTTCCCAAGGGCAGCTCCAGGAACCCAGCCAGCTGCTCTGCTGCTCTTGCCATTAGGACCAGTGTCATTAAGTGGTTCAGGAGGCAACACTTGCCCCCACCACCCGTTTACCATCTGAAGTGACGGCAGCTCTTTGCCTGTGCACTGTGCCAGCAGCCTCTCTGGTGTTTCTGGTACCACAGTAGCCCTGGTGGTGTGGTACTGGGTCCAGCCTGGCTGCCATGGGGCAGTGTGCTGCCCCCTGAGAGAGCCATTCCCCTCCTGCTCCGTCCCGCACATAGCAGGAGGAGGTGAGGCTGACCAGCACAGGGATGACTGAGTGGCTGTGTGAGGGAGCCTGTCCCAGCACCGCCACCAGCACTGCCGAACCCCAGCCACGGGCAGGTTTTGTCTGCCAAACTGGCCTGAACCACTGGACACATGTGGTGCACAAGGCTCCCTGATAGGCAGGAGGACCCAGCTTGTCCATAGGCTGTCTTCAGGGATCCGCTTCCAGTGTCCACCACCCAGTTCCATTTCAGGGCTCCTGCCCAGAGGCGGTCACTTGCATCCTGACACAGCCCAGCTCCGACCCTGCTGCCGCAGGGACCACAGGAGGGCTGTGTCTGCGATGGGGACCGTCTCCGCTCCCCGATGGCCGAGCTGTCCCCACCGTCGTCCTGTGTGCCAATGGTGCGGGACCTGTCACCGCAGGGTGAGGGGCGGCTGCGGGCAGGGGCGGCAGTTCCAGCGCTGCAGCGGCACATCCCCAGGCTTTTAGCGAGGCGCCATGAATAATTTAGCTCCCTTTCGCAAGGAAGAAAATCCCCTAATAGGGCTAATGGAGCGCGGTGAGAAGCCGGGCGCTGGGGGCCCGGCGTGGTCGCCAAGTGCTTTGGACGCGAAGCGCCGACACTCCCCCTAATGCAAAACAACGCGGCGGTCGCGGCTCTTATATCTGCCCCGGGGCAGCCTGTGCGCGCAGAGCTGCGCTGCTGCGGAGCAGCTTCCCTGGCGCGGTGAGTCGCGGGCGGCGAGCAGGGATGGGCACGGCGGGCAGCAAACGGGGATGGGCACTGCCACGGGGCAGCAGAGAAGGTCTTCCGTGCAGGGCGACTTGGGATTTGGTGGCTTTGTGTGGTTTTCTTTTGGGACTTGGGGTCTTTCTGGCTTTATGCAGGCTAGTGGCTACCAACGAGTTCCCAGCTTGCCAGGCTGGCAGACGCCTCTCCGGGCAGCTGCCCTGCCCATCATCCACTTGTTGTGACCCCAATGCTGCTAACGGTGCCCTTACCCTGCAGAGCCTGTGCCCTGTCCCCATCCTTCTCCTTCCCCATGAAACAGCCTCTCCCGCTTGGGCACGGTGTGGCTTGTCCTGGACAGCTGCTGCAGCCCCTCTGCCACTCGGGCCCGGGGGCGCCGGGATTTCTGCTAATGATCGGCTGTGAACGCGCCCGCCACCTCCACTCTCTCTCTGCCACCCTGTACCGTTGCTCTGCTGAAAATCAGGGAGGTGTCAGGATGGGTCGGCCGGTGAATTCCCGCTCCATTCCCCAGGGGAGCCCCGACAAAACCCCATTTTGCTGCTGTAGAGCACTGGTGCAGCGAGCTTGGTCTTCTTGCTGCTGTCAGGCAAGGGGATGCCACTGGGATCAAGGGGATCTCAACAGGTGCCCTCACCTCGCAGGAACCACCGATGCTGCCCTAATTAAAACTACCAGCCATAGAGAAGAGCTGTTGCAGGCAGCGTCAGCTTGTCTCCAACTTTATTGTGTGGCAGGAAGAGGCTGGTAACCGTGGTTCAGTTTGGCTTTGCCACAGCAGAGGGAAAGGCCCCTTTTCAGTGTCTTGTTGCATTGCCAAGGTCTTGCTACAGAGCAGAAGGAGCACAGAGTGGTCTCTGGCAGCACTGGGTGTCACAGAAGCCCTCCAGGGTTTTGTTCACTCCTGGTCAGCTGTTGCTCTGTATCCTTTGTTTGGAGTCTTTAGAGGTGACAGCAGCAGAGAGCACTCTGTCTTTGGCTCCAGCTGACATCAATGTGAGCTTCACAGGGAAACTAAAAACCACCAGTGGGAGCCTGGCTGGAGCCTATGCCGGTGCAGATCCGGCACAGTGCATTCCCAGTGGCCGCTCAGTTTCCAGCACCATGGTTTTGGCCCCAGTCCCCACTCCTTTCAGACACTGAGAACAAGAGACATTGGAGAGTGACATGAAAATCAATGCCGGTGCCAGTGAGGTCCCAGACATAGAGGCAGCAAGGACTCTGGTGGGTGAGAAGCCCACCCTGCAGCAGGCTGTTTTCAGCAGCCACACCACCTGAACTCATGGCCATGGTGATGGGGAAGGTGTTGGCTGGCAGTGAATGTTGCAGTAGCGCAATGCAGGCACGGCAAGCACCTGGTGTCCACAGTCCCTCTGGGGATGCCCACCATTCCTGGGGAACCCCACAGAGACTTTCCCATCCTGACTTCTCCTGCCCACTGGCTGCCAGATTCTCACCAGCAGCACTTGTGCTACCAATTCCCACAGCTCGGCCAGCTCCCCAGGTCCACTGCATCCCTTGCCAGGAGCAGTGCAGCCAGAGCATGGACCATGCTGCTGCAACATGGCTTGGGGCACCTGTGGTAGGCACTGCTGCAGCCTCACCCATTGGCTGTGCCGCATTCTTGTCCTGCTCCTGCTGCCTTTGTGCTTCAGGTCTCATATCAGTGCTTTGCTCTGCTGAAGAGACTGGCTTTGCCAGGGTCCCCACTGACCCTCCCTGCGCTGCATGTCCTGGCAAGGGCAGGTGCCATCACTCTGGCACGGCAGCATGGGCAGGACTCTGCCCTGAGTGGCAACGGAGCCCATGTCGTGCTTTCCCAGCAATCTCCGTAGCAGCACGGAGTGGTTGGTGGCGTGGCCGGCCGGCAGAGCCCGTGTTTGGGTGGCGGGATGCTCTCCATGACCTACAGTGAGAGCCTGCGCAGCGTGGCCAGCCGGCCCACGCCCGAGTGGGGGCTGCCCCCGGCCCCCCGAGCGGCTGACGGGCTGGAGCTGCGGCGGCTGCGGGATGTACGGGCGGCAGCACGGGCGAAGACGCTGGAGGAGTTCCTGCGGATGCACGGGCTCTCCCTGGCTGACAGCACTGCCCACGCCACTGGCATGAAGTACAGGTAAGACAGCGCCGTGAGGGCAGCTTGGGCCAAGGTGCTGAGACAGCGCAAGGGACGCTGTGAGGTGCTGATTTGACACCTCATCGGGAAAATGGCTCTCGCCTATGCTCACCTCGGCTTCCCTGTGCCTCGCCAAGGCTGGGAGGAGTCAATGCCCTTGGAATAGTGGTTGATCTGGTGCTGTGTATGCTGGAGAGGTGGCAGACAGTCAGCGCCGTTTAGCGCTCACTTGCTTGGTGATCTTTGAGCTTCTCACCTGACATTCCCATTTGCTGTGTGGGTATTTGCAGATCCAAATACCTCTGTGCTTTAAAAACGAGGCAACTGGAGCAAACAGCCACCAAAGGGCTGTCCCTGCCTCACAGCTGTGCATCTCAATCTGATGAGGGTACATCTCCATCTGAGGGGTGTGCGTCTGCATCTGATGAGTGTATGTCTTCATCTGAGGGGTGTACCTCTTCACCTGATGGGTGTGTGTCTCCGTCTGATGGGTGTGTGTCTCTGCCGACCCGGTGTGCGTCTCCTCCTGCCCGGTGTCACAGCGGGTGCGCCATTAAATTTGCATGAGGGTCCCAGTGCAAGGTGTATCAGAGTTTCAGCCAGTGTTTGTCCTTCTTTGGGAATTTGTCCTTATTTGCCCTTCTCTGGGCAGCTGCAGAGGCAGCCATGGCCCCGTGGAGTGATGGGGCTTCTCTGTCCAGTGCATCCCTCCCTGCTCTCCCCTCGTATCACAGGTGGGGCAATGGAGTGCAGCACCTCCAGTAACCCAGTTCAGGATTGGCCAGCAGCACCAGGGCTGAGGAGGACGGCTGTTCCCCTCTGACCGTGCAGGGGTGCCCCTCGTCCCCCACTGCAGCAAAGCCCCCATGAGCCAGCAGCTCTGCCAGCTCCTGCCATGCCGCACTGTGCAGAGCTGTGCTGCACCTCGGGTCAGGTTCCCCTCTGCTCACAATGACCGCGGTAACATTTACACAGTGGCAAGAGCCCATCAAATATTCATGGCGACATTATTTATTGATGGGAGCTGCTGGCACCGGCACCCCCAAAGGTGCTCCTCCTTTGCCCATGTCCGTGCTGCCTTCAAAAATCTGTGGGGTTTCTCCTCCTCCGGAGGCTGCTGACTGCTGTCAGGTCTCCCCCCTCTCTGGAACCGGCGCTGGTGCTGGCAGGATTACCAGCTAAGGAGCTTTACGGCAGAGGGAAGCGGAGGAGATTACAAGATTTCTCATTAGGTTGGGGGCGAATGTGCGTAATTTCCCACAAGCCCTGTTCCTGCATCTTGCTCTGTCCTGAGAGGCACAGCAGGTGTTGGCAGACAGCACGTGGCCCCGGCTGCAGGGCAGTGCTGTACCTGCTTTGGCAGAAGATGTTGGGCTGGGATTCACCTTGCTCCACTTTGCTTGCAATGGGCAAAACCTGAGGGATATGCTGCTGCGGTCATGGCCCCAAGTGGGACAACCAGTTTGACTTCGGCAAAGAGCTGGGCTCTGCTGCGGGAGAGCCACCCGCATCACCGCCGCCTGCGCCCTCGCCCAGCCGCGGAGTTGGCAACATAAACGCACTGCCGCCAGAGGATTTGGGTTCGGAACTGTGCAAGGGGATGCTGTTCTTCAGTGCGTGGCTGGAGGGAGGCAAGGAAGGACCCCTTCACTCCGTGTCCTCCCCCCCAAAACGGGGCTGGACCAGCAGCCGTGCCCGCGGGGGATGCCCCGCCGCGACCCCTCGGGGAGGGGGGACCCCGGCAAAGGCGCTGCTCTTCCTGCTCCCACCTGCCCGCGTGTCGCTCGCTCGCTTCCCGAGCTCATCAAATATTGAGGGCAGGAGTGCTGACGGGAGCTCCGCGCCCGCCGCCCCGCAGCCCCCCGCCGTCACGTTGGCGGCGCGCAGGAGGAGCTCCCGCCTCGCCCGGGGCGCCGGCTAAATTTAGGCAGCTGGCGCTGCTGCCCGGCGGAGCAGCATGCAGGTCTCCTTTGTGTGCTCCGAGCACAGCATCAAGAGCCGGAGCGCGGAGGACCGGCTGAACCGACAGAATGCCGGCAGCCCCAGCCTCGGCACCCGCGGCAAGTTCCGCGCCGTGGCCATGGTGGCCCGCAGCCTGGGGCAGCTCTCGGTGCAGAACGCCCCGTCCTCCAGCGAGTCCAGCGTCAAGCAGCCGGGGATGAAATACCGGTAGGAGACGGGCACTTCTGGGGCTTTCCCTGTTTCTCACCGGGATTGGGGCGGCATGGGGGTCTGGGAGGGCGGCGTGGGGCAGCATTCCCCCGATTCCCGTCTCTAGACCCGCTCTGTCGGTTTCTCGGCGCTGAAAGTGCTGACCGTGCGCCTCCGTGTGCTTCCTCGCTGTTTGCTGCGGTCCCCTCGGGACAGCTTTGACCCAGCCGCGCGTAAAACCTTCAGGATGTACGGGAGAAGGGACCCTAAAATTCAGGGTAGGATTAACAGCATCCCCAACGCCTGCCGAGCCGGGTAGGTCTGGGAGTCACAGCAGAATTAATCCGGGCTGCTATGGCATCCTTATGGTGCTGCCAGAGACTCACTACCCCGTGAAGCGCGCGCAGAACCATAAGCTGGGGTTTGGGTCTGGCTGCCCACGGTGGGTCTGGAATTGAAGAGTGGCATGTGCTCATGGGGTCCCCTTGACCAGCATCTCGGGGCTCTTGCATTCCATGTCCCTGGCTCTGGGGCAGAGCGCTGGAGGCTTCCCCCACCAAGTCTGAGTGTGCACCCCAGTGGGGCTGCAGCTCCCCACAGGTGAGCATGCACCCCAGGGCAGCACCCCCCCAGACGAGCCTGCACGCTACAGTCCAGCTGCCAGCAGCCACGTGCCCCTGCTGCAGCCCAGATGTGCTGGCATTAGGCACAAAGCACATCAGAGTGCTGGGGTGAGCCCGACTGTCACCCGCCAGCATCGTCCAGATCAACGGAGTCCCCTCACCTGGGTGATGGCAGGAGGGCTGGGGTGGCTCTGTCCAACTCTTGAACAGCAAACCTTTGCTCTGGTGACAGCAGTGCTGGGACCATGTCCAGTGGCATCTTCCAGGCTTGGTGCTCCTGCCCCAGTTGCATCCCCATCCGGAGGAGGAGCACACTGAGTCCACTCTCTCCCAGGCAGTGGCTCATCAGCTTGGGGGTCCCTGCTGGAGGGACAGTGATGCAGAGGGATGCTCCAGGTGAAGGGATGGGATAGGAAGGCTGTGGCGCAGTGCAGGAGGATGCTTGGCCTTCTCAGGTTCTGCCAGTATCTCCATTGGGCAGCTGGTCAACACACTTTTGAGCTGGAAAGTTGGGAGCAGTGATAGCCACTTGCCCAGGAGCATCCTAGCGATGCCACAGGAATGGCCAGGATAGGTCCAGTGCTGTCCACTCCCCGTGGCAACCCCCACCCAGGGGGCTTGAGTCACTGCCACCCCACAGCCATGGCCTCTCCCTGCCATGCAAAGCTCTAAAAAGACCACAGGTCAGGGGAGCGCCCACACCTCCAGTTGCTGGGCAATAAGAATCAACCCAGAAGGACAGTGGCCCGACTCGGCACAGCCACTGATTCCCTGCCACCAGGTCGGGCCACGGCTGCTCCGTGCCCGGCTCCCGGTGCCCGTGTCGGCGGTGCCGGCGGTGGCGGTGCCTCCGGTTGCTATGCGACACCCGCGCGGGCGAGCTGCCACGGCTCACCTACACTTTATTTATTTTAACGCTCTCTTCTCGAGCCTTTGTCATTTTTAACAAGGAACTGGCTCTCCATCACTGTGGCGAAGGCGTCTGCCGGCCTGGCCCCCTTCCTGAAAGCTGTTCTCCAGTTCCTTGTGCTGGTCAGATTTTCTGGGATGCTCCATTTCTCCAGAATGTCGCTCCACTCCCGAGCACCCTCGCCCTGTGCAAGTCGTGTGCTTCCCCCTGCCATGATGTGGAGAGCAGGCACAACTCATACCATGTGTGGGATGCTTCAGTCCTGATCACGAGCATGCCAGCTCCCCCTGCTCCCATCTCAGCCCCCTGTGCCAGCAGCACTCTCAGAGCAGCCAGACATGGGGAACTGCTTTTAACGAGGTCACTGTCCACTGCCCTCAAGATAACCCTGCCAGGCACAGCATCACTGAGCCTGTGCTGACAGTGCCACTAGTGAGCCACGGGATGTCTGGCCTGGGATAGCTCTTCAATTGGTTGCAGGGAGACCCTCACTGTGGGACAGTCCCAGGTGGGGATAGGGATGGAGATCAGGGACCACCACCACCCCCCCTCCCTGATGCATTCAGTGGCACACAGGAGTGCCTGAGATGGCGTTTTGGGGATTTCTGGCACTTTTCCTGATGCTCTCTGTCTTCCAGGAACCTCGGGAAGTCTGGGCTGCGCGTGTCCTGCCTGGGCCTGGGTAAGTGCCAGGGTTTGCCACAGCCCCTCGGCATCCCCTCAGTCCCACAGTGGCTGCTGGTGCTCTCCGGCAAGGGCGGCGCTTGCCTGCCCTGGTGATGTTTGCGCAGGAAAGGAAAGGGTTTCCCTCGGCCCTGCGGCCGTTTTGAGTCACAGCCCAGAAATTGTCAAATTATTTTCTCTTTTTCTGATGCGATAGGAAGCGACTGGGCCGTGCTGGGAGCACCGCGCTGCACGCGGCCCGGCCAGCTGTGGCCACCACGTGCCGGGGCTGTGCTGAGGGAGCCAGGGTGGGTGGCTGGGGGCTCGAGGCGGCGGCGGCGCTCGGCGCTCACCGCATTCACCATGCGTGCACCCTCTCTCCCCTGCAGGGACATGGGTGACTTTTGGAGGGCAGATCACAGATGAGGTAAGGCTGCACTCTGTCATCCTCTCCCTCCCCAGCCTTTCCCTGGTGAGCAGGGAAGGGATGAGGCTGGCACAGCTGTGGCTGTGGTCTGGGTGCACATGGCATGCTGGAGATCACCAGTGCTCTGTGCATGCGCCTGTGCACCGGCTCTCGGCCACCCCCTTCGCCAACGCTGCTCTTTCCTCACAGATGGCAGAGCAGCTGATGACTTTAGCTTATGACAACGGCATTAATCTCTTTGACACGGCAGAAGTCTACGCTGCTGGCAAGTAGGTACCCTGATTTGGCAGTGCCACATGGGCCTCACCCCGCACCCCAGCCCCTGGCACCTCCAAACTGTGGCAACACTGGGAGTCTCTTGGGTTTGTCAGCCACAAACTGGCTTCCAGGATGGGGCTGCAAATGCTTGCTCATGGAGGGATCATGATTCTGGCAGTCCCATGCTTCCCATGGTGGCCCGTGCCATTCGGATGCAGCTGTGCACACTCACAGCATGGTGAGCAGTGGCTGTGCTCAGGGCATGCAGGCCTGGAGCATCACCATGTGTCCATGCACTCACTTAAAATCAGAGAGCTCGTGCATTGGAGGTCACGCAGAGCACTGTGCTCTGAGTGCTGCAGCCAAGCGGCAAATGGTGTCCCCATGGTCACCACGTTTGCCTCTTAGTCTGCTGGGGACTGGAGCCACCCCTGCCAGCTGTCCCCAGTCCCCTTGGCCACAGCATCTGGGGCACTGGCAGCTAATGTCCTCTTCCTTTTTAGGGCTGAGGTGGTGCTGGGGAACATCATCAAGAAAAAGGGGTGGAGGTAAGCTGGATGTCATCCCTGTTTGGGAAAGCCATCAGTGCAGCCCTGGTGTGATGGGGGATGCTGGTGGAGCAGCCCTGGGCAGGAATGTGTGTGAGCAGAGAGTGGGCAGGGTGCACAGGGCTTTCCAGGTGCCACCACCAGTAACTCTCTCTTTCTCCCTTCAGACGGTCGAGCCTGGTCATCACCACCAAAATCTTCTGGGGAGGAAAGTAGGTAATGCCCACCCTGCAGCAGAGCAGCCAGCATGGGCCAGGCTCTCACCCACCTTTCCTTTTCCAGGGCTGAGACAGAGAGGGGCCTGTCCCGAAAACACATCATAGAAGGTAGGGGTAGGGGTGAGAGTGCTCTCTGGGCACTGCTGTCCCAGCACCGGGCTGTGCCTCAGCAGCTGCCTTGCTGCTGGCAGCACAGGGCCAGCACACCTGACAGCCCTGTCTGTGTGGCAGGTCTGAAGGCATCGCTGGAGCGGCTGCAGCTGGAGTACGTGGACGTGGTGTTTGCCAACCGGCCTGACCCCAACACGCCAATGGAAGGTGGGTGCACGCCACGGTGCCACACTCCTCCCTCCCCACCGCCTCTCGTCGCTGTCGCGGTTCGTTTGCACCAGGCTTGTGTTTCAAGGGCGTTTTCCCTCCCGAGCAGACCCCGCTCCTCCACCACCACAGTCAGTCCGTGCCATGGTCATGCCTCTGCCGCCCCCCGCCCGGCACCAGGACCCCCTTGGGCCGTGACGGGGCGGGTTGGTGGCACGGTGGCAGGTCGCTGCCCCCATCCCAGCAGCAGTGACTCCACTCTCTCTAAATCTCTCTTTTATCACCAGGGGACCCATTTAGTTCCTCCAAGTCCAGGACTTTCATCGTAGAAGGTACTCCCTGCCCGCACTCTGCCCGCCAGCCGCTGCCTGTCCCAGCGGCGTTTCCCGGGGCAGAGCCCCCACTCCTCTGTGACCCCCGTCCCTGATCCCCCTCCTCCAGCAAACCCCGCCATGAGATGCAGAGGCAGTGGCAGCAGAACACAAATACCCCCTGGCCCTTCAGACTGTCCTGCAGTTAAAAGGAAAAAAGCAGAGAGGCTCCTGCCCCTCCAGGGTCCTGCCGTGGGATGCACTTGGCCCATGTTTGGGTCTGTGGCAGGGTCCCTCCTCCCCAAGGCGGCTGTGAGCATGCTGGGGTGTGTGTCCTGGTGCAGGCCGGGGGAGCCTGGCACCCCTCGCTCTCCCCACTGCCTGCCTTTGGCTGCAGGAGCACGTCTTGGCTTGGTCCCAGCCTGCATGGCTCAGGACTGGCTCCCCCCAAAACTCCCAAGCCCCTTGCACGGGGTCCAGGCTTCCCTCCCTGGGTCTCCGTGCATGGGCAGTGCATCAGACATTCCCCTTGCGATGCTGCCGGTGCTGGTAACCTCACAGAGTGTGGGTCCACTGCCAGGAGCCTCAGGCTGCTCTCCATGCCAGGAGAGCCCCAGCACCGCCAACAGCATGTCAGGTTGGCTGTGGTCCCCGGCACATCCTGAGTGGCTGCTCCTTCTCCTCCCATCCTGCTCCTCTGAAAGCATCCCCTGGACACGACCCAGCTCCCGCCACAGTGTTGGGAAGCGGGATGCTCACCAGCTTTCAGCGTGGTGTGAACCCCCTTCTGCTGGTGCAGCCCCTGCTAACCCCTGCCTGCCGCTCTCTCCTTCCCTCCTGGCAGAGACGGTGCGAGCCATGACCCACGTCATCAACCAGGGGATGGCCATGTACTGGGGGACCTCACGCTGGAGCTCCATGGAGATCATGGTAGGGGCCCAGGGGACTGGGGCAGCCGCAGCGGAGCAGCCCTGGTGACACCGCTGATGCTGATTTAATGAGACAGCAGCTGTCGGGAGCCAAGCGTGTGCAGATGTGCTTGAGCCTTAATCATTGCTTGGGGTGGCTGCTCAGGGCTTGTCTGGGGGCTCAGTATGGGGAGTGGTGGGGGACTGACAGTCCCAGCTCTTCTGCAGGAGGCATACTCAGTGGCCCGGCAGTTCAACCTGATCCCACCCATCTGCGAGCAGGCCGAGTACCACATGTTCCAGCGGGAAAAGGTGGAGGTGCAGCTGCCTGAGCTCTTCCACAAGATAGGTACAGTGGTGGAGGTCCCTCCCCAGCCCCAAAAACATAGTGCTCCCCATGCCCAACATTGCTGAGGCCAGCTGCCACAGTCTCTGGGGGAGTTGGGAGCAGCAGCATCACCCCCATTCTGCTCTTTCTGCAGGTGTAGGAGCCATGACCTGGTCCCCACTGGCCTGTGGCATCGTCTCGGGGAAGTACGATGGGGGGATCCCCCCCTACTCCCGTGCCTCACTGAAGGTGAGGACGCAAGGCCAGGGGGCACACTGGGATGAACAGAGCTGGGGGAGTGGGGCCAGGGTCCTCCTGTGGGAGCAGAAGCTCCAGGAGCCACAACCCAGGGAGTTTGGGGATACCCTGCTTGCAGTACACCCCAATCCCCCCATGACATCCCTTCCTGCCTCCCCAGGGATACCAGTGGCTGAAGGACAAGATCCTGAGTGAGGAGGGCCGGCGGCAGCAGGCGAAGCTGAAGGAGCTGCAGGCCATTGCCGAGCGCCTGGGCTGCACCCTGCCCCAGCTCGCCATCGGTAAGGGGAGGGGGGAACAGGGGGTTGCTGGGGGTAGCACTGTGGGCAACTGGCCTGTGTTCAGACTCTGCTCTCCCTCCTCTCCAGCCTGGTGCCTGCGCAATGAGGGTGTCAGCTCCGTCTTACTGGGGGCCTCCAATGCCGACCAGCTGATGGAGAATATTGGAGCAATACAGGTCAGTGCTCCCAGTGGGAGGAGTGACATGTGCCCTGAGCACTCACTGCTGCACCACACAGTGCGGGGAAAGAGGGCTGTTAACCCAGCTCCATGACAGTTTTTGCTTGTCATGAAGGCAAGCGGCAGAGATGAGGCTTTGCTGGACTGAGGGGGCAGGGTTGGGCCCAACCCAGGCTCTCCCTAACTGGGTCACCCAGCTGGCAAGCTAGGGCTTGTGGTGCGACCCTAGCGGGGAGGAGGCGGTGAGCGCGGCACGGCAGCATCCCACCACCGGCTGCGTCCTCCTGTCACGATTCCGACTCCCAGCATTGCCCCCATCCCTGGCAGGTCCTTCCAAAGCTGTCGTCTTCCATCGTCCACGAGATCGATAGCATCCTGGGCAACAAACCCTACAGCAAGAAGGACTACCGATCCTAAGCGCGCCCGAGCGCACCGCCCACCGCGCAGCCCTCGCCGCCCGTTCGCTTGCTTTACGCTTTGTTGGAGCAACGTGGAGAGTGTGGTTTGCACCACGAGCGCCGAGAGCCAGCGCTCCTGCCCGTGCTGCCCCGGACATGGCACCGCGGCCGCTCAGCCTGGCTCTGGCGCACAGGGACGGCCGGCAGGGCGTGCGGGAGACGAGCCCCGGCCGCCCTGCCCGCAGCCGGAGCCGCCGCGGGACCCGTTGCATGCGTGGCTCCCGTCCCCGCGTTGCCGGAGGTGGCGGGCGCGGGGTGCACACGGGTGCTGTACGCCCACGAGGCCGACAACACGAAGCTGTTCCCCAGCCCTCGCCTCTGCCCCGCGCCGCCGGCAGCACCAGCCCGGCACCGGCACCGTTCCCGGGGTGGGGGGGAACAGGACGCGACGGTGACAGGGAGGGGGGTCCCTGTGGGAGAAGCTCAAGGTGCCCTGGCTATGCTCAGGGCTGGGGTTTGCTGTTGGGAGGGTCTAGGTGGGGCTGGGGGAGTGCATGTGGGCAAGTGTGTGAGCGTGTGTGTGCACAGACACATGTGGAGACATGCAGGGACATACAGACACGTGTATGGTTGCACATAGCATTTGTGGAGGTGAACATGGCCCACAGGCACCGTCAGATGTATCTGCACAAAGATATTGAGACACAGGAGCCTCCATATTCACCCACATCAACTCATTACAGGTGTGTGCATATATATGTGTATATATAGATATGTACACACATCTCTGAAAATGATGATGTATACAAACACACATGTAGACATGTGTATATACAGACATACAAAGCTCTATGTCTAGATCCATATATGCAATATATAGATGTGTACATATCCATGTAAATATATTGGTACAGCAGCCTCCATGTTTGGATATATGCACACATATGAAAATAACATCCATCTACATACATGTGCATATATGCAGATACATGTGTAGATATTCATACCCAAATCTATAAACCCATCTCTATATCTAGAAACGTTTGATGTGTATACACATGGATACAGAGGTATTTGTGATTTAGATATTGCTATAGATATATCTAGATAAATAGCTATATATATAGTTATACATATATCACACAGATATTGGTATGATATATAGCTATCTAGAGATACAGCTATAGTTACTTTCATCTCTCTTTATAGCTCTCTGTGTAGTCTGCAGAACAAACATTTTTGCCAATACCTATATGTATCTATATCCACACATATATATACACACAGAGTTGCCTCAATCTGTGCACACAGAAATATAAAACCTAAACGTATGTGCAAGCCCTGAGCTCTGTGCACAGTGTGTGTGTTTCTCCACTCCCTGTTGTAGCCATGGCTGCACCTGCAGCCCTCCCATAAATGTGTGTGTGCAAACACTGGGCATCTCTCCTGCCCCACATGACAACAGAGCTCTCCCTCTCTGTGTGGTTGGGGTCTGTATGCACACTTGCACCCCACACACACCCCCACACCTTTAGGTACATGGATTTACCTGCAGCTGTACCTACACACCTTTATCTATACATGTACATCTGTCTACAGAACTACATCAATGTTTGTATGCAAACATATATATATGTATGAAATCACAAATACAAATGTGTATTTGTGTATACACACATGTATACTATCTGTCTAGTATATCTATACACCTTTAGCTGTATCTTTATCTACACCTGTGTATAAATATATAACAGTTACAAATACATGTGTCTGTGTATATATACACACAGATTGATACACATATATATCCATATAGAGTTGCAGAGATTTGTAGATACAGAGATAGATCTATATATGCATGTGTGTATATATACATATGTAAATTACAAATACACTTATGTGTATACTTACATATACAGAGATATATGTATGTTTATACACCTCTGAAATACAGACCTATTCATCCCTATGTATAGATCTATGCCTATTACACATATCTGTTAAATGCCCATAGCTATGCCTATATATACACACAACCATATATTTAGTTATATATGTACACAAACACACATGCATTAAAGCTACAAATACCTTGTTTATACATGTAGAATATACATGTATATTATATATACATATGTATTATATACACACCCACAAAGATATAGCTGGACCTAAATAGATCATTATATCTGTGTATGCTCACATAAAGATATATATAGACACACATATCTAAAATTTACAGTCCTATGTATATCTACATATGTGTGCACATCTACACATGTTATATATTAAGAGGTACATACATCTGTGGGAGGGATGCAGATATATGTACATAAGTGTATGTACACTCATGTAAAGATTACAGTATCTGTGTAGATACATACACACATCCTCATGTATGTCCATGTGTGTCCGTGTGCACAGGCTGTGTGGGAGAGTTGAGGCTGGGGAGGGTTGAGCTCTGCTGCTGCCAGTGGACCTTGTGGCTGTGTGTGCACGTGTGTGTGTATACATATATGTGTGAGTACACATGGGGGCGTTATAATGTGTGTGGGTGTTTACATATGTGTGGGTGCATCCCTGGGGGATGTGTACATGTGGGGGTGTGTACATGTGTGTGTTTTGTACGTGTGTGCACATGTGTGTGCAGGACAACACAGGGACTGCAATTGCAGCAAAGCCCACCACAAGGCTGCCCTCTGACCCCCACCCCACCCCCGGGGCTGCCCCAGCCACCCCCCTACCAGACTGCACTGCGTCCTTCCCAAAGGATTTATTAAAACACAGAGAACAGAAACCGGGACACACGGAGCACAAAGCAGATGCGGGGCCGTTGCTTACAGCTGCCGGTGTCACCACACTCGAGGTGTCCCTGTCCCAGCTCCAGCCATCCCCTCCATCCCACCCATGTCCCCTCCACTTCCCTGCCCCACACCCAGCACACACGGACCCCCAGCCCCACCACACAGCAGTGCCAGGGCTCCCACTGGGGCAGCAGCAGGCGTGGGCTCACTCGAACACCACGACGATGCAGAAATGGCCCTTGTAGGGAAGCTGGGGAGTGTGAGCCGGCTGGGGCAGCCTGGCACAGCCCGCTGGGACACAGGGCACCACCGGCCTCCCCTCACCCCACATGTGCCAACACAACCAGACAAACACTGCCACTCCATCCCTCCCTCCCCTCAGCCCACCTCGCCCAGACAAACTCTTCAAGTCTTCAATAAGAAAGTGCAAAAAATGTACACGGACACGAATCCCCGGCCCTGCCGCTCCCGCAGGGGCCACAGCGGGCAAAGCACACTTGAAGCAGGAGCAGGACAGCCTGGCAGCACCGGTGGCAGCTCATCTTCCACGCAGACAATGCTGGCATGATTCCCTTGCTGTCCTCTGGCAACAGCAGCTCAGGGCCGGGGGCCAGGACCAGTCCCCTGGGGCTGCTGCAAGGAGAAGGGAGGGCCTGTCTGCCAGGCCTGCACCCTCCCCATGTGCCAACCTCAGGCACCTGACAAGGGCTGCAGGAAGGATTCGGTCCCACCTCCACTGTGGCTGTTCAAGCCAGAGGCTGCAGCCAGACATTGGCACTGGTGGGGGAGCCCAAAACAGAACTCCCATACAGCCCCCCACCCCGTTGTGCTCCCTGGCAAATGGAGCACAGAGAGCAGCGAGCACAGCCTTACCTCAGCTAGGAATGGGAGCTGCAGGGAAACATCACGGGAACGGCTAAATATCTGTGGCGAGAGAGGAAACACTTTGCTCACCACTGTCCTTTGGCAATGCTCCTGGACCACCCAAATCCACCCCCTGAATTCCTTTGCCCAAGAGCAAAACCCTGACCTACCAGTCACGTAGGGTCCTAGAGGCATCTGGCTGTAGTTGACAATCCCGCCTGGCCCGGGACCACGGAAATTTGGCCCAAAGTTGTTGTTGTACATCTGGGAGGAGCCAAAGGAGCCCTGGGGAGGCAAGGAGGGAAAAAAGACATAGGTCTGCAGCCCTGGCCTTACCATGACCCCCACAGTGAGGGGGCTCTGTGCCTGTCCCCACTGACCTGGACAGCCGGGTCCCCTCCACGGGTGGCCAGGCGGCTGAGGATGCTCCGCTCTGACATCTGCAGCCGGGCAGCCACAGGTGGGATGCGGGACAGCATGGAGGGCAGGCGTGTCACATCAGCCTTCATGTCACTCAGCAGCTCCTCAAGCTGGTTCAGCACTGTGAGCAGAGCAAGTGGTGTTCAGCAGGGGATGCCCACCAGACCCAGTGAGCTGGGAGGAGCAGGCAGCTCCAGGCCGAGGGAATGTGGCATGGGGACAACCTCCTGACTGGACTCCCCAGGGTCAGGGTGGGGAACCCTTCCCAGCCCCAAGACAGGCTCTCCCAACCCTGTGGGCACACACCCTTGTGCAGGACGGCGTTGGCAGGTTTGTTCCCAGCCAGGGACTCTTTGGAGAGGTGCTGGTGGCTCTCAGCAAGGCACTCCACTTCTGCCAGCCGCGCGTTCAGTGCCATGGCCGGGTGAGTGGGGTCTTGTGTCATGTTGAGGTATGCTGCCCTCCGCAGCTGCTCCTCGATCACCAGGGCCTGCTCCAGCAACTGGGAGGTGCAGGAGGGAAAGGATTAATGACTACACCCCACTTGAGTGTAAACCAGTAAACCACATAGCCCCTCACAAAGCCCACTTCCCACTGCTCCCAGAAGGCTCCAGCAAACTCCCCTGGCATCGGGGCGCTGCTCTGGTCCCCCTA
Organism: Formicarius rufipectus; assembly: GCA_013399695.1. Lineage (NCBI taxonomy): Eukaryota > Metazoa > Chordata > Aves > Passeriformes > Formicariidae > Formicarius > Formicarius rufipectus. The sequence goes on along the minus strand of VXAU01000075.1, from coordinate 503,296 downwards.
ATGGCATGGACTCACCAGCCCTGGACCTGCCACTTGCCTTGAATCGCCGGGCAAGGAACTTGTTCTTCATCTCTAGGTAGTTCCCCTTGTGTATCTCTGACTTGAAGGGCTCATTCAGGATCACATAGCGTGGGTCATTCTGGATGTCCTGCCAGCGGGCATAGCCATGACTGGGGCAGGGTGGGGGTGTTAAGGGCAGAACCAGCCAGCCAATAGCCTGCCCGCTGTCCCACAGTGGCCCCAAACCCCCTCACTGCTCGTCCCCACCAGCCCAGTTCCCACACCCCACAGAGACCTCTCCTCACTCCCACTCCTGCCAAGTCAAAGGGTACGTGACAATTCCTGCCAACAGCCAGTAGTCGTGTCGGCGGTGCCAGATGTCATAGATCTTACCAGAGGACATGGCAGCCCTCTCCTCATTCTGCCACAGTGTGTGCAGCTCTGTGGAGGAAGAAGCAGAAGGGAAACAGCCCAGTGAGGCAGCTTGGCTGCAGCTCAGTGCACAGCACATGGGCAAGCAAGTGATGGAACCTTCTGGGGCCACAGACACAGCACAGACCCGGGTCTGCTGCTGCCAGCAAAGCACTGGCCTGTCCACAGCCCATGACAGGGGTCACATTTCTTGCACAGGTTCAGAGCCTCTGCAGGAGAGGCCAAGGCCTCATCTCTCACCTGTGAAGCCACCATCAGCAATGTTGAACATGAATCGGAAGTTCATGTTTCTCTCATCCTTCTTCCCATCCTCCTCTTCCTCTTTGTCACCGTTTTGCTGGGCCTCACTTTGCTCTTTGTCCTCCTCCTTACCATCTGCTCAGCAAACACAAAGAACTGACCTAATTGTGCTCCACCACCAGACCCTGTGGTGCCACGTCTGCCCCATCAGGTGCCAGAGGAACTCCCTGCTACAGCCACTGCTGGAAAAGCCTCCAGCCCCTCTTTGCTCCACATCAGCAGCTGACCTTGCCCCTCCTGGCAGGTTTCATTGTTAGCACAGGCAGTGCCCACCCCAAATGGGTCTAGTTCCCACTTTTGGCTCTTGAGCACCAGCATCCTTGCCATCACCCTGCAGGCACACTCCATCACTGCGCCAGGCACTGGCCTCTCTCCAGGGACTCTTCCCACTCTTCTCAATCCAAAGCCTCCTCACACCTCACCTGGTTTGACTTCTTTGTCCTCCCCCTTCCCTGGGCTGCTGTTCAACTCCGCCTTCTCCAAAGGCTTCTCTTGCTCTTGAATCGCCTCGTCTGTAGGTGGGAACAGGCCTAAAAGAAATGCTTGATGTGGAAGGCACTCTGCAAGGAGCAAACTACTTGCTTGGAAACACTTTCCCTTTCAGTTTTTACGTTCAAGGTGCTCCAAAGACTTCAAACAGAACATTCCTCTGCATTTTATCAAGAAAAAGTATTTGCTTTTCCTTCTTCCTTAAGACATCTGCAGGAACTTACTGCTAGAAACAGAAAATGCTCCCCAAAATATGCATTTCTCACAATTTATAACCTATTGCTTCAGGAATTTCTGCAGGACTTTGTAACATTCAGGTTCCCACAGTGATATGGAGAAGGGCCACAGCCTCACCTTTCACAGGGGACTCAGAAGAAGGCTCAGCCTTTTCACTCTCCTCTTGCTTCTCTTCCCCCGGCCTCTCCTTGCTGTCACAGCTTTCTGGGTGCTCTTCAATCTCCACCTTTTCAGCACTCACAGGCACCTTAACACAAAGCAGCTACGACAGATCAGCCCAGCCCTCACTTCCTCAGAGAGTGACTCGTATTCCTGGGAAGACCAAGGGAGGCTTCTCAGAGGGGACACTGAATGAAGTCACCTCACCTGGCTGTCAGTCACCTTCCTGGGCTTTTGCTCCACCGGGTCCTTATCCTCATGAAACCCCAGTTGTGCTTCTATTTTGTCTGTAGGAATAGCAAAGCCAAGAAGCTGTTGAGCAGGACCCCATGGGCTGAGAATCTGCAAGAGATCCTGGTGTCTTTGCCCACCTCCCTCCCAAGCCTGACCCCAGACAGGACTCCCTGGTTACCTGCAAGGGACCCTGGTCCCATGTGCATATGTGCTGGGCTGGCTGGGACAGGCGTGTTAGGATCTGAAGACACAACCTCACTGCATCTCTTACTCTCTGGGCCCTCGAGAACCAGATCTGGGGTACTGTACTTGCCATTGACATGCTCGAATTCCTGGACCTGGGACAGACACACACCATCAAATCAAACAGAGCTGAGACATTCCCAGCTGGTGCCACAGAGTCAGCATATCCAGGCTGCTCACTTCCAGACTGATCAACCAGCAGGACCACCCTGCTGGGACAAGTCTCCAGAACATTCCTGAAATAGCCAATTTACAGTTTTACTCACTCACCTTCTTCCTCACTAGTGACATGACCCCAATGCGAGTCAGCACGTGCTGCCGTGACAGCCCTTCCCGGGGAACACCGTCCGCAAAGGTTTCAGCACCATCTGCCCCAGGTTCACACAAGTGTCTCATGAAGAGAGAGACATATGCCCTGCAAGGGAAGCCAGACCTCAGTCCTGACCCGTGGCCTCCCTGCTGTCCTGGTTTTAGTAGCCAGGATCAGTTTGTCACTGTGCGGGTGTGTATTCTAAACCCTCTATGTCATTTTTCTCATGAACTGCTCACCATGGACCATTTGCAGCAGTTGCCCAGGGCACACCCAACCCCTCAGGCTACAAGATGGGTGTTTAGGAACTTCTGTGAAATAAGTTTTCCTGCCTCCACACCCACCTGAGGGGTCATGTCTGCCAATGGGCCATCAGGGATGCCAAAAATATGCCACTGTTCACCTCACAGAGTAAATCACCCATTGTGAAAGTCTCCGCCCTGGGGGAGGGACTGGGCGTTCCCATCTGAGTCCAAGTGGATATAAGCTTGGGGTTTTGGGACTGGGGGCTCTCTTCAGATGAGGAGGAGGACCAGAGCCTTGACCGGACTGAGACTGCCACCAGACTGCAAGCATCATTTTCACCAGCAGGTTTCTTGTTTTCTTTCTACTTCGAACTCGGGAGTGCCACGTGGTGCTCAGCACCGGGGTTGGTGAGCTCCATTCTGCTCATGCCCTGCTGTGCTGGGCTGTACATCTGGCGTTTTTGTGGCACAAATGAGTTTTCCTTTTGTATTAAGTTGTTCTTCTGACTTGCAATCCCATTCTGAGTTGGATTCATTTCTCCTGCCTGTTTAACTCTAAACCAGCACACCTGCTCAGCCCAGCATCCACGTGGTCTCCTGTCACCCATGGGCAAGGGGAGTTTCACACCCAGGACAGGGAACAAGAGTCAGTCTCTCAATGAAACAGATGCTGCCTCCCCAAAAAGAGCCCATGCTGAAGGGGTGCAGGCTCCCAACCTCACCTGCCTGCCAGCACTCCCTGTACCTGAATTCCTTCTCGCTCTTCCCTCGTAGATCCCGGACCAGCCAGTGGGAGTTGAAGGCATCCTGGGGTGGCATGCCCCAGCGCATGATGGCATTCAGGAACGCCTTGCGCTGCCGGGCGTTGAAGCCCAGAACCTGCAGGAAATGAAGGCATCCCTGGGATCACAGCGCAGCCTCAGCAGTGTGTGGCATCCCAGAGCCTCACTGCTGGACCAGTGATTCAGCACAGGGGTCCAGCCCACAGCCCAGGTCAGCCCAAGCATGATGGCATCAGCCATGCTCTGAGGTTGAGGCTCACCTCGATGTTCCCCCCAACTCTTGCCAGCAAAGGAGGGAGAGGTTTGTCCCGGTCACTTTTCAGCTGTCTCCGGGATTGTCTTCTTCCACCTAGAGCCAAGCAGCCACAGTGATGGGCAGGCCATGCAGTGAGGAAGGACATCTCATGTGTCCCAGGCTTCCTGCACTCCCTCCTGACAGGAGCAGAACCCTCCAGAGCAGCTGCCCAGGTTTCAGGGGTCCTTCCAGCCACTGTGCCTCATGCCAGGACACTCCTCTGCCATTCCCAGGCAAGGGGGGACCATGCCTGATCTTTGTGGTGGACCAGACCAAGGTCCTTCAGAGGTCAAGGAAGAAGCCAGCTGCCTTCCTTGCCCTGGGAAGCTCCTCAAGTGACAGCAAGCAGGGACATGTCCCACCTTGAACAGTGGCCCTGGGCACACTAGTCCCTCCAACCCAGACATTCCTGATACTCCTAAGCACCAGGGGCTTCCTGCAGACAAAACTCCCATGGAGTATCAAATGCATCCACTCACTCTGGCCTTCTGGCCTCTCTTCAAAGTCTTCATCCTCATCCTCAGAGCCAATGGAGTACTCCGACTGGTTGTCTGAGAGCTCATCCTGCCACTCTGCAGAGCACAAGGGAGTCCAGGTGAGAAGACCCTGCCTGGGAGGGATGTGCTGGACAGGTCAGATCCTGCCCATGGGTGTGCCCATGGCCAGGCAGCAAGAGAGAAGGATGCAGCAACAGGAAATCACATCCTCAAATTAGCATTCTACTATACAGAAAAAAAAAGAATTTGAAATATTTTGCCCACAGGCATGTCCTTCCAGCAAAACCAAGAGTTAACAGACCTAAAGAGATAAAGAAAACAATCTTGGAAGAATTTCCCTCCTGGAAAGTTTAGGAATCTGGGAAGTACAGAGCCAGGCAATCTACCAACTGGAGAGAAACACCAAGCAATGGCTCTGCTGGTCTGCCTGCCCTGTGAGTCCAGCCATACCTTGGTCCTCCTGCGAGGTGTCATTGTAGTTGACCTGCTTGCGAATTCTCTTCCCTTTCCCCAGGTTCCTGGCCAGATCTTCCTGCTGCTGCTCATAGTGGTGCCGCAGCAGCTTCTCCCAGTAATCCGGGTCCACGTTCTCCTCTTGCTTGATGATCTCACGTTCCACCTCTTCCTGCAGAGCCAGAGACAAGGGGCTCCAGCAGTCACAGAGAGAGAATAGGGAGGGGTCCTGCCCTGCGCCAAACGCTCACAGGGACGGCAGACAGAGCAAAGGAAACACAGAGGGAGGCACAAAGGGGTGATTGTAAGACATGATACTGATCACATTACCACACCATCCTCTTCTCTCACAACATACTGGGCCACTTTAAAGGAGCTGAGATACTCGTTCATGTTCTGCAGTTCTGTGTCGTCAGTCGCATCCTGGTTCCGGTCCAAAAGCTTAGAGATGGCAGCATCATCATAGTGGATCACACTGCTGTCATCCACATCCTTATTGTCACCTGGAGAGCAGGGCAAGTGGAATGGCAGGGCAGACCAGGGTGCTACACAGCCTGCTCCTGAGACAGGAGAGTTCAGGTGGTCTGTGGGGCTGGGGAGGGGGACAAGACACCCCAAAAAGGGGGGCTACACACCTGGTGGGGTGCCACCATGCTTTTTTTTCATGCTGGGAGTTGCTGAACCCCCTTTGGTTGACAGCGTGTCAGAAAAAGGGGCGACAGCATCTGGCATGTTGATCCGCTGTCCCTGAGACACCATGCCTGTGGGCACAGGGAGAGGAGAGTGAGTCCCAGCAGCTCAGAGAGGGCCCTGCCTCACGCAGAGAGTCCCCACCTCACCCTCCACATCATCCTTGAAGAGCTCTTCCGTCCCAAACTTGAGGATGTCATCCAGCTCTTGCTTGGTCATGGAGCCTGACTTGGAGCCAAGCCCTGGGCGGACCACCAGGTGGGTGAGCATCATCTTCCTCTTGGCCACCTGGGTGATGCGCTCCTCCACAGAGGCTCTGGTCACGAAGCGGTAGATCATCACCTTCTTGTTCTGCCCAATGCGGTGAGCTCTGCTGAATGCCTGCAGGCAGAGGATGGAGCTGGTGAGGGCAGCACCATGCCAGCTGGCCAAAGGGGCCAGGCTTCTCACCCTCCAGGCTGCACAAGACAAGGGGGCACACAGGTATGAGGAGAAAGTGATGATCCCACGGGACAAAGAGGACAGGATGAAGCCAGAGGGTGTGGGAAGGGGCTCCTGAGCAGAAACACCCCATAAACACAGCAGAAAGTATCAGTAGCCCTCAAGAGAAGAGACTGAAATCCCAGTGAGGGTGTGCAAAGAAAGGCAGAGCCAGAGAGGTACTTACTACAAAGGAAGGAAAAGGGAAAGTCAGAAACCTGGATGTCATTGTGAGGATTCCAGTCAGAATCATAAATAATGACAGTGTCGGCTGTAGCAAGGTTTATGCCCAGACCACCGGCGCGAGTGGAGAGGAGAAAGCAGAACTGCTGAGCCCCAGGAGCTGAGAACGACAAACCCAGAGGTGGAAACAGGTGAGACAGAAAGGAGTGAGGCTGACAGAGAGGAGTAGCACCACGCCAGAGAACAGTAGGAACTGCCACTCGAATGTGACAAGCAAGAGGGAGGCAAGGACTGAAAACACATTGTCCTCTGGGAACCAGGTACTGGGGAACACAGCTCCAGAATGAAGGGGAAGCTCTGTCATCTGCTGAGGTATTAAAGGGAAAGACAGGAGATCCCTGACTGAGAGGCCACTGGCATGCTCAGGGCTCCTTGTGGGATTGATTCAAGGGTTTAATGGCACAGTACAAGCAGCTGCTGCTGCACCTCGGGGAGCCAGACCTGGTGAGTGCGGCACAGCCAATGCACAGCATAAGCTCTGGGCACAGTCAGCTGACCCACTGCCAGCCACACACTGCCATCCCCCCACCCCTTCCTCAGCAAGGCAGGAAGGTAAGTACCATTGAACCTGTCAATGGCCTCCTGGCGCAGGCCACCGGTGATACCCCCGTCGATCCGCTCGTACTTGTAGCCTTCATACTCCAGGAAATCCTCCAGCAAATCCAGCATCTTTGTCATCTGCAGGGCGAGGCAACCCTGGCATGAGCAGCTCTGCACAGCCAAACCCCACAGCCTCCCTCCTTGTGGACTTGCCCTTCCCCATCATGGTCCCTGACCACAACCCAGAGGCCACGGTGGTGGTGGCAGAGCACGGCCAATAGGCAACTGCCAGAGGAGTGACACTCACATCTCATCTTCTATAGGCAGCTCTGTTAGCAGGAGGAAATCATGTCTGACCATCCCTTTCCAAAGGGGAGCACCATGACTGTCGTCTCCTCTCTATCCCCAGCTAACAGAGCTCTTAAACATGACAGGCACTCCCCTGGGATAGAGCCAGGACACAGTCCTTCCATCACAACTGCCACAGCTGCCTGGGGAATTGTCACCAGCTCTTCCACCTATCTCTGTTCCCATACAGAATGAAAAAAACTTCTTAAAAAATGTAATTACTATTAATCCCTTCCTGCACTCACCTGTGAGAAGATCAGAACTCTGTGACCCCCATCCCGTAACTTCTTCAGCATCTTTTGGAGCAGCATCAGTTTTCCAGAAGATTTGACCAAAGAATTCCCATCATAGGATCCATTAGGCAGCACCGGGGCCTCCTGTGAAGGCAGCCCAGTCAGCCCCAGTGAGGACAACCCCTGTTAACCTCATGGAGAACTTTACTTGCATTTCCAAAACAAAATCCTTCTATGAAACCACTCACATGGCAACCCACAGCACTAACCAAAGCAAATGATTATAGAGAAGCCCCAACCCAATACTCAGAGACATGTCTCAGAGTGCCAAGGCAGGGGACATACCACAGCTGCCACAGGGAACAGGTATGGGTGATTGCAGCACTTCTTCAGGTCCATCATGATGTTGAGCAGTGAGACCTGGTTCCCACCACCTTTGGAATTCAGGGCTTCAAAGTTCCTTGTCAGTATGAATTTGTAGTACTTCCTGCAGGATGGGGGATGGGACAGACACTGTGTTGGTTGGAGCAGGTGTGGGACTGGCACAAACAAGACAGCACTGAATAAAACCCCCGTAATGCTGGAGATGCAAAATGGACATTTGGAGGGCTTTTAAAGCAGTTCAGCACCCTGAGCCCAAGGTCAAGTCTGTCCAACTGTTCTGGGTGGATCACAGCCCTGGCAGTGGGATGGACTAAGGGACACAGCACCTTGAACAGCCCTTGCTCCTGAGTGCCAGCCAAGCCCTCCTGCCCCACTGTCCTGGCTAGAAGCAATGGGCCCTTTTGTGGAGGTGCCCCAGCCCACAGGAGATGCTGCTGAAGCTGAGAGGGTCAGCCCGGCACAACCAGAGCTGGGGCAGCCTCGGCCAGCAGTGGTGCTCCAGGCTGACCCAGGCATGCCAGCAGCACCAATCGTGCCCCAGTGCCGAGAACAGGAGACGGTTCAGCTTCAGTGTCTCCCCCTGTGCCCCCACAGCTGGCAGAGCCACCCTGCCAGCCTGCCATGCAATCAAATGCTTTCTGGTGAGCCCCCAGGACTGCACAGAGCCTGATATAACCATGTAGAACACACTTCCTGGTGAGACACAAAGCTCTCCATGCAGCAGGCCCGAGGCCAGCAGGGTGTCTCTGATCCCCCAGGCCCACTGACACCCCACCATGCCAGGAGAAGCCAGACACCCCACTCACTTCTGCATCTGGCTCAGCTCCACTCGCACGATCAGCTCTGTCTTGGCCGGCATATTCTTGAACACATCGGCCTTGAGCCGCCTCAGCATGTGGGGACCCAGCAGGTCATGGAGCTTTTTGATCTGGTCCTCCTTGGAGATGTCTGCAAACTCCTCCAGGAACCCCTCCAGGTTGCTGTGGAAGCAGCCAGATGCTCAAGATGCTGAGCAACAGGGGCACGCGAGAACAAAGGCATCTGCGGCTTTATGACTTAAAAACCAAGGCAGAGCTCTCGAGGCACATGATGAGATAACACTCCTGTGCCTGGACCTAAGCAGAGCTAAAGCCAGAGTGAGGAGTCACCCTCATGGCCCAGGTAAGTGCAACTTACTTAAACCTCTCAGGAGTCAGGAAATTGAGAAGGTGGAAGAGCTCTTCCAAGTTGTTCTGAAGTGGAGTCCCTGTGAGAAGCAGCTTGTAATCGATCTTGTAGCTATTCAATACTCTAAAGAACTGGAAAAGAAACAAGGTTAGGTGACAAGGGCTGTGAGGGGCCCATGTGTCACCTGAGCACTCTGTAGATTGCACATGGAGACTCAGCAGTGTTCCCCCTTGCCAGGCACTGCAGAGCAAAGGGTAGCTGGCATGTCCTGCTCCCAGCCATTCCTGGTGAGCACAGGCAGCAATCCTGGGTGTCTGTGGGTCACACTGCCTGTCTCCTCCTGCACCGGGAATGGTGTGAAGGTCCCAGAGGCTGCAAATTGTGTTCAGCCTCAGATGAAGGTGAAGGAGAGGGATCAATTCCCTTCTAGGACAGCCCAAGGACTGTTAGGCAGCCAGGCTGCCTTCCCTCTCACTGCTGAAGGACTTTCAATGCCAGAGGATGTTAAAGAGAGAAAGAAATCACTCACAAGTGCCTGCCACCTACTTTGGACTGGTTGTTCTTCAGCCTGTGCGCTTCATCCACCACCAGACAGGCCCACTCTATGGAGCCCAGCACTGCCTGGTCAATGGTGATCAGCTCATAGGAGGTGAGCAGGACATGGAACTTGATCTGGGCTTCCTTCTGGAGGAGCAGAGAGAGAGAAATGCTGGGTTAAGAGAACAGGAAACTGGACAGCCTTCATCTTGCACATGACCCAAGGTGAAGAAGGCACTGCTCCTGGGGGCACTGCCTGGCACAGAGCTCACAGCAGGGCCAAGTTGTGCCAACAGAACACCTATACCCATCTGAACACAAGAACCAAGCAGGGAACCACAGAAACAGGAAACCTCCGGCAGAAATCTCCAAAGCTCATCACAAATCTCCAGCATTTGTAATTGGTGCCAACTTCCCTCTGTGGGACACAGCTGATGAGGGACCTAACCATTTTTCCACTCTGGGTCACATTCTGCTCTCCCCCTCTCACTGACAGGTAAAGCAATGGGGCAGGCAAGCACAGACTCAGCTCCCACCTTCATCCGGAAGACCTTCTTCCCACTGCGGATGGCGTTGTCTTCAAAAGAAAACTCATTTTCCCGGATGACTGAGCGGCTCTCTTTGTCTCCTGTGTAGGTCACAACGTAGAAGTCGGGTGCCCACATCTCAAATTCACGCTCCCAGTTGATGATGGTGGAGAGAGGGGCGCTGACCAGGTATGGTCCTTTCGAGTGCCCCTGCTCAGGGAGACAGAGCCCAGGCTGTTCCCCCTGTACCAAGCAGCTCTCAGCTGCTTCAGAGACTGCTGGGTGTTCCACTCACCTCCTTGTACAGGGAATACAGGAACACAATAGTCTGCACTGTCTTCCCCAGCCCCATCTCATCAGCCAGGATCGTATCTGTCCCTTGGGCCCAGGAAAATCTCAGCCAGTTCAGCCCTTCCAGCTGGTAAGGGTGCAGTGTGCCTCCCGTGGCATCAATGTACCATGGTTGCTTGTCAAACTTCACCGTGGGCTGAAAAGAGAGAGCCATGGTACAGAGCAGTGAGAACCAACTCTGGGTTCCTGCGCCACTGCACTGTCCCTGCCACTCTCACTCACATCCACGAGAGGCGTTTCTGGAGGCTTTTCCAGCTTCTCCTCTTTCAACTTTTTCCCTTTCTTGTTCAGTTTCTTCAGAGGGCGCACGTCCTCCCCCAGCATCAGCTCTCTGCAACAGCCAGCAAATGTCAGGGAGGGTAGGCAGGCATTGCTCTCACAGTCCGAAGTCAAAGGACAGAAACACCTCTCAAACTGTACTGCCCCTCTCCCCACAGGAACTCTTCCGGCCTAGTTAGCACAGACACCCATGGGGCATTTACTTTCCCCTCCCAACAGTCCATGCAGCAGTCTCCAGAGTGAAGAACAGCAAACTCGGTGGTTTTCCCCAAAACCAGACAGACAGTAGCACCATGGAGCTGCCTTGAAGGGCAGCGAGACCATGGAAGTCACAGCAGTGCAGATGTGAATCATAGAATTGATTGGGTTGAAAAAGACCTCAGAGATCATTGAGTCCAACCCTTGGTCCAACTTCAGTCTGTTTACTAGATCATGGCACTCAGTGCCATGTCCAATCTCAGTTTTAAAACCTCCAGGCATGGTGAATCCACCACCTCTCTGGGCAGGCCATTCCAATGCCTGATTACTCTCTCTGTAAAGAATTTTTTTCTAATATCCAACCTGAACTGCCCCTGGCTGAGCTTAAGCTGGGGGGGAAGGGGAGCACAGGCTGAAGATCTGCAGGCGAGTTTACCCAGCAGCCCTGAAGTGACACATCTGGAGCATCAGCCTTTGGCAGTGCTGGGCCATTACTGTCTGAAGAGGGATCACTGTGAGCAATGCCAGTATGTCCAAAAGGGGGGCACCTCTGTGTCCCACTCATCCCAAACACCCACTCAGGCTGCCCTGGCTCTGCTGCCCATGAACTCATACCTGTGGTTCCAGTAGAGGAGTTTGAGGTTTTCATAGTAGGGGATGTCTATGTCATCAATCTCCCAGGTGCACTGGTCATATGGCAGGTCCTTCCACTTGATCAGGTAGTGGATGTCTCCCTTTTTATCGAAGCTGCAATGCAGGACACAGAAAGCTGATCAGCAAATGTCACTGGCCTCCAGGAGCAGCTCACCATGACCTGTTTTTACAAAGCTGGATGCTTCATCCTCCGCTTTTACCTACAGACCACAACACCCAAGGCAGAGGTAGAAAGACACGAAATATCAACACTTCTAGCAGAAACGACTATTCATCTGTGAGTGTGTCAAATGACTAAGCTTTACAGGCTGCTTTTCTGTTCCACTGAACAACTTCATTTCCCTGTTTCACCAGGCCCGGATGGATACCAGTGCTTCCCCTCTCTCCTGCAGCATTCACTGCTCTAGGAAGTTCCGCTTACACTGAAAACTGAATGAACACACTTCCAAGCCTGAATATGTGCCTACAAGGAAACCCCCTGCCTGTGAGGTAAAGCTCACACAAAAATCAGCTGGGCAGCTTCAGTTCTTTCCTGTCACACAGCCTTTGAGCTGAGCTGCTGCTGTCGCTTGAAATTTCAAGGTGCCACTTGAAACACAGAAATTCAACAAAAGTGTGTCTCCAGCCACTCAGCGCAGAACATCCGCACAGCACATTTCATACACAGGGAATTTCTTCCACGGGAAAGAAACAATGTCAAGGCTCTGTAAGGGAGTTGGGCACCTGCTCCAATTCCCCCCCCTCAGCACAGTCTCAATCAGCATCAGAATTTACAGAATGATTAGGCTGCAATGGGAACCCAAAAAGTATGGCTGGGAAGAGTCTAACAACACTGTGCATCCTCCTTTGGGAAAACTGACTATCTCTGTTTTTAACATGCAATGTAGCAGAAATGAAAATAAGGCAGCATGGATCCCCTCCCAGCCTCAGCTTCATCCCAGGAGCAAACCCTCAAGGCGACAGAGAGCTCAGCACAAACCAGTGGCTGAAATTCCACCAGCCCAAGGTTTTGGCCTCGCAGAAGGATGGCACAATTTTCCCCCCAGGCTCCTCACCTGTGGTTCAGGATGCGGTGGATCATCATCCACTCCGGCTTGATGCCGTAGCGGTAGAACCGCTCTTCCATCTTGGCATACTGGGGGTCTTTGTTCTTCCGCTTCTCCCGCTGGCTGTCCTCGTCCCCAGAGCCGTAGTCGAAGGCTGGTGGCTCATCCATATCGTTCTTCCGTTGGTAGTTGCGGTACATCACGGTGTGGTAGAGCTCCAGCTGTGGCAGGAGGGACCCACGCTCAGCCCACAGGCCGTGGGGCAGGGCAGGGGCTCGACACCACCACCACCACACAGGCTCACCTGCAGCTCCTTGACCCAGGAGCAGTGCCAGTAGGAGAGGCCCACCCACTTCACAAAGAACTCGCGCTCTGGGATTCCCTCCAGCACCTTTGGTGGGGGGAGAGGCAGCTCCGTGTCCGGGGTGGGCAGCACCGCTGGCAGTGCGGTGGCTGGTGGCTCCTTCCAGGCCCAGTGCAGGATGCGTTGGACTTTGCCCTTCAAGGGAGGGCACTGGGTATACAAAAGCAAATGGGCAAGAGAACAGAGTTTAGGGCAAGACCTTGTCAGGGGCCATAGGAAACAACAGGTGGGGACCCAGGGGGCAGAAGTGGTCCAGTAATGCTGAGAGGACAGCAGCTGGCACAGGGTGCCCAAGAAGTGTCTGTGACACTGCTGCATCCCCCATGGGGATGGGTCCTGCCACCAGGAAGAAAAGGCCCCTCTACATAGGCCACACATCATACAGAGCTTGACATCCCATTGAAAACCTGGCCGGGAAGCTGTCAGCCATCAGTTCCCACAGGGAAACTGCACAGGCAGCAGAGACATCCAGAGCTGCCCTGTGCCCTCAGGGTGACACTCCTCAGGCAAGGGTTTGGGGCAGAGGGCAGGATGCCCTGTGGCAGGGTTGTGAGGTTGCAAGGGGTAGCAGCAGCCAGGAGAGCTGCTGGAGGGCCAGGCAGATGTGGGTGCAGGGATGGAGGAAGGAATGGTAACACTCACTGTACAGCGTGGGCAGAGCCATTCACCATTTGGTATCTCTGGCAGCGGTGGGTTCAGGCAGTGGAGGTGGTAGGAGGATGGGCAGGTGTCACAGCACAGCAGCTCCCCTCCATCCTTACAGACCCGACAGAACTCCATGTGGTCATCCTCCTCCTCCTCACCACCTTCCTCTTCCTCCTCCTCCTCTTCCTTTGGCTCCCACTGGATGCCTTCTTTCTCCTGGGGAAGCACAGCCAGTGTAATGCTGAGGGTTTCCACCAGCCACCCGCCCTCCCATGGGGCCCTGACCCCACTCACACAGTGGGGGCAGCTCCACTTGCCCTCAGGGGCCTTCTCCAGCTCGGGGTCCAGGCAGACCAGGTGGTAGGCACGGGGGCAGGTGTCACACAGGATGATCTCCCCGCCCTGCTGGCACACCTCGCAGTAGTCCTGGTGGTCCGTCTCATACCCGTCCCCTTCTTCAACTGCAAGCAAGGGACAGACAACAGTCAGTGGAGCAGCAGAGCAGCCAGCTCTCCTGGAGAGAATGGGGCACTTACTCCTCTACCATACAGTTAAGGAAATAAGGACAGCATTTCACCTCATACCCATCCTGTTACATCCCCCTACCTCTCTGTCTCTCAGCACCACAGTTCACCTTTGCATACAGCATCATCTCACCTCTGTCTCTCTTTCTCTTTCCACACTGTATCATCCTTTGGTTCCTTCAGGCTCTCAATGGAGAATGCCAGAACCTGGAGAGGTTGCAAGGGAGGCCAGTCAGAGAAACCTCCCCAGGCACCAGCACCACCAGCTGCAAACGCACCATGCAAGGGTGACACGGCCAAGGACAGGACTCCTCTCCTGGAACTACTCTGCTCTTCCTGGGGGCTCACTGGCACAGAGGCAGGAGCACTCTCAATTTGGCATGGATAGGAAAAGGAAGAGAGGAACTAGCCCTTACAAGTACCAGAATGGCTCATCTCAATTTCCAGCTCTGCCATAAACTCTAACCTTCCACTCCTCTAGCACGTGGCAGGAGCTACCTACCTCCCGCACAACGGCCCTTGCAGGGCAACAAGCCAGAAGTGATGCCTTACACACACAAGACATGGGGCCAGCTGGGCAGCCCAGCCTCACTGACCAATGGGGAGGCTGACCAGTGTCACAACCCTAATTGACCCTCAGCCCAGAAACCGCCTCTCCATTTCTTTGAAGCAAAAAATCCATCAGCAAAGCTAAGAAGCCAAATGATGTACCTGGATCCAAAGCATCTCATCCCAAACAAGGACACATGACAGAGAGGCAGCACACTTGGCACAGGGAGCTGCTCTCCAGGGCAGCACAGGGAGGGAGTTGCCATGGTGCAGCATGCACCCACAGCCCTCCAGGACAGAAGGGACAAAGGGACATGTACACAAAACATGGCCACACTCTTGGCAGATCCCAACAGATCCTTTCCACTGTGGTTCACATGCCTCCCTGTCCCTGCACTGCTACCAGACCTCTGCCACTGCCTGAACGCACAGCTCACAAACACAACATGTCCCTCAGCTTCGTGTGCTCTCACGCACAGCCTGCCCTGCTCCACTGCGAGCTGGACACAAGCCACAGCTCTCCAGAGTTCTGCTCCTCAGAAAATCGCTTCCCTGGAAGCCCCACAAATTCTGGACCTTTCTTGCAGGCACAAGCCCATCAGCACCAGGGCCTGGACACCAAAAGAGCACCTTGTGTTCCACACACAGACAGGCACAAGCACATCTTCTCCCACTGAGCCAGTGCCACAAACAGCCCAAAGCTGCATGGGCCAGTGAAGCACCATCTGCACAGGGAAATCCAAACAGAAAAGGAATAGTACAAATGATGGCCTACTCCTCTTTTTCTTTTTCCTCTTCTTCCCTCTCTTCCCCAGGCCAGCTGAGCACTCGGAGCGCACAGAGGAGCTGTTGATGCTGGCGCTGTCAAAGTCGGATTCCTCTCGTTCCTCCTCTTCACTCTGCAGAGGAAAAAAGCAAAGCACACCCAGTCCAAGTGCAGGCATCCCAGTAGTCATTTTGCTGCTTTGTTCTCCTCGACAGGGATGTGTGTGGTGGGACACCCCACACCTCCATTCCGTGCATCCAGGGGTCCCTATTCCCCATACTTGTCTCCCTCTCTCAAAGCGCCTGTTTCAGCTGTGCCAGGCCTGCTATGTCCATGCATGCAGGCATTCACTCTTGGCACTCCCATAACATGATAGGAGTTAAACAGGCCCAGCATTCCATGGAGTCAAAATGCAGTAACACCTCTGAATTCTTATTTGGGAGACTTAAACATGCCAATCTGCACACTCCTAATCAGTGCTCAGGCTCCAGCTGCAGGAGCCAGACCAAGCTCCTTGAGATCCTCTGAAAGGTGAATGTGTGGATCTAGAGCACACCCAGGGATTGGGTGGAGGAACTCTTCATGATGTATGACTGAAAATCTGCAGCAGTGACAGGCTGTGTTGCATCACTCCTGCACTTCAGCCTCGGATAGAGGTGTTGGCAAACAGGCTGTGTTATAGGAATTAGAGCTAGGGAGTGCAAGCTGCAACACAGTGAACTAATGGGGGGTGGATCAATGTTACCAATACCTACAAGACCCCCAACCCCGGTCACTAGTTATTTAAAGGATTTATTCTTTAAAAGCTGTTATTCCTTAAAACACATCTGATATTGGTGCACTGGGAAGAGCCCAGCATGCTCTGGCTGGGCAGCTCCAGCACTCCGGGTGATGCTGCAGGACTGCAGCTGCCACAGGCAGGCTCAGCTAATGCAATTAAAGCATCCCAGAATTCTCTGTGGCATGCGGTTCAGCTGCAGTGCAAGCCCTGAAGAATTCCTCTGCAAATGAAATCTGAAATGATGGCACCACCACCCGCACCACTGAAAGTAAACATGGTCATGTGATTTTAGCAGAAATTGTGGGCACACATGATAGTGCTGCATCTCACAGAGGGGCATGAATGAGGCTGTGACACCCCCAACAAGGGCTTGTCCTGGCACTTCCCTGTCAGCCCCCTGGACCTAAGGCCCTGCAAACTTACAGAGGAGCCCTTTTTCCTTTTGCTGGGGATTCCTCCAAACCGGAATTTCAAGCCTGACATCTTTTTCCCCTTCCCCTTTTTCTTCCCATCTTTGGAGCCCTTGATTTTCTTCCGTACACCTGGACCTGGAGAAATAGAAGACTTGCTTGGTAGTCTACAAACAGCTGTCGCCCAAACCACTCCCCAGCACAGAGCAACAACTACCCAAGGTGAAACATGGCACAAAGGGAGATCCCTCTGTTTGCTGCTACTACCCAGCTCAATTAATTGCCACAAACTGCCAAAATGCCCAGAGGCTGCTGGGGAGATCTGCCATGGCTCACAAACCACATGCCTCTCAAGGACCTCTGCAAGGGCAACGGGAGGTGCAGACACTTCTCTGGCACCTCCTTTTCTCTCCCCAATTTACTGAACCTCATGCTTTCCCACCTTCACCAGCAAGAGCAGCCCCCAAAGCACAGCCTCGGGAGCAGCCCCTCGTGGGTGGCACCCACCCTTCCCCTCCTTGGTCTTGGCCTTCCTGATGACAGGGGGCAGGGCAGAGTGCTGGGGGCTGGCAGCAAGCGCCGGGGCAATGGTGACGGTCTCCACAGCTGCAGCCACAGCTGCTGCAGCTGCTGCTGCTGAGCTGCCCTTGAAGGGGTTGTTGGCACTGAACTCCCGCCACTTGGCACCAAGCACTGTCATCATCTTGGACATGGGGATCTTGGGGTTCTTCTTGGCGATTAGAGGCCTGCAGAGCAGGGGAGAGGGAGAATCCCATGTTAACAACAGCACTGCGTTGTGAATATGCTCCTGCCATCATGTGCTGGTGGTTCAGTCCAAGTTTTCTCCACTGGGAAAGCAGCAGAAACCAGAGCTTCCTTAAACAGGCACATATGCAAGGATGGCACACCTAAACCTCCTCAGAGACCAGCCTTCTCTGAAATACCTGCTGTTCTCTGAACGGCTTGTGGTACAAGCAGAAATTCATTATTGTTACTCTGTTCTTCTCATGAAACGTTTCAAACAAGCACAACAAAATATGGGACTTTAAAGAGAGAGAGGGACAAATGCTTCAGCTGTTTTCAGTCAATCCTACAAATAAATGGAGTTCTGAGGACTGAGTTGGGAGGGAGAAACAACAAGGAGCTGGCAAGGTAGAACTAACTGACCAATGCCCAAACCTCAACCATGACACAAGGCACTGTCCAGGCCCATGGTTCCCTACCTGAGGAACTGGCTGAAAGCCTTGTAATTCGTCAGAGTATGATAATCCTCTTCAGAGAAAACGTAATCTACGTCATCAAGGCCCCATTCCTCCATCAGCTGGGCTGAGCTCTTGGGCTCCTGGAGATTTAGAGAAACATCATTAATGCAAAAAGCCATGGCTCTGCAGATGAGCAGCACAAGGCTGGGTCAGTCATGTGTTCCATATCTCCCTAGTCAGCAACACACAGAGATTTGTTTCTGGGATTTACAAAATAGCATGCGCAAGTGCTGAACAAACTAATGCTTCACAGTCTCAAGAAGCAAATTAACATGGCACCATCAAAATGCTCCCCACACCACCTAATACAACACAAGGCCTTGGCAGATTTCACAGCTCCAAGGAACTCAATTTCTCCCTGTCCACAAGATAAACAATAGCTAAATAGAACCCTTTCTCTCCCTGCAACATCCTCCTTGTCAAACCCAGGGCAAGTTTCTCATGAAACCCCTAGTTCCTCTACTGCAAGCCTGGATTCAGGCTCAGGGTAAAGGAGTGTTTTGTACCTTTAGACCTCCATCCTCATTGTCATCCTCTTCTTCATCCTTCTTCTTCCGTTTTTGCTTTTTCTCCTTTTTGTCCTTCAGTTTTTTCTTCTTCTTTTTGTTGGGGGAATAGTCACTTCCTTCACTCTCAGATTTCTCCTCAATCTCCTCTTCATTGTCTGACATTTCACCATTGCTCCCCTAAAACAAAAAAAGGGCAGTGGAGAATAAGCAGGGACTCTCTCCGCAGCTCTCCTCTCACAAACCCTCCCTGCTACACAAAACCTCCCATCTCAGTGGGTGGATGCACTCTGCTTCCCCAGGGTCAGAAGGGAGCAGGCTCTGACAGCTACACTGTGCTGGGAGAGCCAGAGTAGGGTCTGCTCAGTGGGGATTTTAATTTCTTTCTGGGAGAGACCATGACCCACTGCACAGCACTGACAGCACCCACATCACCACACCAAGAAATGCCACTGCCTGCAGGGCAGAGCACTCGGGTGTCTTTCTGGGCTGACAGTGCACATGTCCAGCCTCTCACCCATCATCATCCCCAAGTACTTCTCAGCAAGGCTGCTCTTGGTCTGCTCATCCCCCAGCCTGTATCAATACCGTGGGTTGCCCCAACTCAGATGCAACACCTGCACTTAATCTTGTTGAAATCCACGACGTTCCCCCCACTCCACTTCTCCAGGTCCCTCTGGATGTCATTCCGTCCCTCGGGGGCTGCGAGCAGCACCAGGGCTCGGCGGGACCGGCGCCGGTCAGCACCGCGGACAGCGTCCAGCCCCGCCAGTCCGCCCCGGTCCCAGTCCCGGTCTCCATCCCGACCCACTCCAGCCCATCCTGCCCGGAGCCACCGCCCCGGCCCCGGGCGCTGATCCCCGGGGCTCTGTGGCCATCGCAGCCGGCTGATGGTCCCTCCCGGTTCGGAGCAGCCCGCGCCTCCCCTCCGCCGGCGTTGGGAACAGCTGGAATTAGGCACAGGATAATTGGTTTCCATGGGAACTGCTGCAGTACAGGTTGAATCCCCCTCTCCGCCGCCTTCCCTGCCAAGGACCTTCGTGTGCCTGCGCTGAGGTTCCAGCCGCAGCCCGGGTGTTCCACGCGGGTTTTCCCGGGGGTTGCAGCACCGGGATCGGCGCGGGCTCCACTGCGGCTGCTGCTGGAGCCGAATTCCCACACCAGCACGGCGTGGCAGAGCTCCTGCCCCACGCTCCCACAAACCTCGGGGACAGCAGGGTGTCACAAGGCACCGGCCACACATCAAGGCTTGCTGCACCTCACTCCTACCCTCCTCCAAGCAGGGGAAAGTCCCACTTGCCCCTAAAACTCCTGAGGAGGAGTTCAGGAAAAGGAAGCCCCGTTCAAGGTTCCTCCATCTTTTATCTCGTTATCCCAAGGGCAGTCTGGCTGCTGCTTGGTGCCAACCAACAGCTCCAGCAGCAGCTCCTCTCTGGCTTCAATGGACAAGGGGATAATCTGCCACAGGCAGGACTGAGGTTGGTTAGTACTGCCCATACAAGGCATTAATTCAAAAGCACAAGTGCACTCAATCTGTTATTTCCTCCCCACCCCGGCTCAGCAGCAGACAGGCTCAGCACAAGCTGTACATGCAGCTGCTGGGCTCAGGCAGGTCAGCAACGACAGCAAAGGAGAAGAGGTGAAAATACCACTGAGTTGTGTTTTATTTTCCCCCATGCAGAAAACAGCATGGAAAAAAAAAAAATGTTCTCAACGATGGAAGAGGCAGAGGGCCTGAATCAGCTTTGTGTAGTATCTGCAGAAAGAAAATGTCATCATGGCCATGACAGAAACAACCTTCCTCAGAGCCACAACTTCTGCAAGAGGCAGTGCAGGATGGGAACACCTGCCTTTAAATCAGCAGCTCACCACACTCCTACCGGTACCAAAAGCACTTCAATGCAGTACCTCCTCCAGTTGATGTGTTTTACAGCTCCCTCAGGGAGCAGCTGGAGGATATCAGCATCACCCAGCCCTGCCTTAGCGAGGGCTGGACTGGGGATGCACATGCTTGTGCTAGATGAGCAACTTCTCCCCAGCTACAGCAGGACAAGGAAGGAGCTGAAGAGCCTCTGCTTCTCACCCTTTCTTCCTGGCAGCCTTTCCACTTTTAGTGAGGGAAAGGGTCAGCACACGAGATGTCTGCTCCTGTCCTCGTGCCCAGCACTGCCCAGAGATTGGACAGCAAGAGGCAGAGCCTGCATGGCACACGGTGGCAGCGAGTCCAGCTCTGGGGTCAGTGCCAGCCAGCCCTCCAGTGTAGCCTCAAGTCCTGACCCTTGAGGACATGACACCTCGCCTTTGTTTTCCTACAGAAGGCCCAGCAGGCTTTCCACGTGCCAAATCCTAGAAGTCTCTGTGCCATCTCACTTGCAAATACCTGGAATGAGCACGGCCAACACCAATATCCACTGAGACTTCCAAACCCTACCCTGATCATGCCCTAATGTGGTGATTTGCATCTCCCTCTTCAGGAACACAAGCCCCGGACACTGTGCCGGTACAGCACATGCCAGGAAGATCTACTGCCAGCCACCAGAGGCAGAGGGAAGGAGATGCTGCACTGCGGCATGGGCATGAGGGCCTCGACACACTGGGACAGATGGTGCTGTCACACACACTGATGTACCCACAGGAGCCCCTGATATGCCCAGCTGCTCCCCAGAGACCACTTGGGAGGCTCATTGGCACCCCTAAGCAGCTAAGCTGGGCAAGAGCCACCATGCCCTGGGCTCTAGTCACCTCCCAGGGCTAGGATAGCACCGGCTCAGTGGGGTAACACCACAATAATGACCAGTCTCTCCAACCAGAGAGACTCGAGAGGTGCTTGCCAGCAGCATCCTGAGCAGCTGCCTCTGCACCACGACTGGGGAGCTCCAGCCCCATGTCAGAACACGAGTGTTACCTCCTTCTTCCTCCTCTTGATTTTGGCAGCCTTGCCATCCTTCAGCTTCTTGGATTTCTTCTTTTTCTGTACCACGACTTGCTCTTCAGCGAAAAACTGATCCAGCCCTTCCAGCACCCCATCATCTTCTTCTGGGGACAAAAGGGACAACTCACATGGATGGACTGCACAGGCATGAGACACCACACAGAGCAGAACACCCGAGTAGCCTCAGGCTGTGAAACACAGAGCTCTGTGGCCTCTCCTGCAGACCCTCACACTGGTACCTGCCCTGCTGCCACCTCTCAAGGGGCCCTGGCAGAGTCTTGCCCAGCAGCACCTGTCTCAGCTCTTCCCATGCCCAGCTCCTCCTGCCACTCACACCCAGCTCCCGAGGTGTGGGCAGTGCATGTGGTGCTCTCAGAGAACAGGTGTGGGGATGCCTCTTGTGCTGCCTGCTCCTGCTGACCTGGGCCTGCAGTTAACAGGGAGCTCTTGGATTTCACCTTTCAGACCTCCAGGCAGCGCCCAGGAAAACATGGTGAGCAGAGGAGATGAAGGACTCATGAGGAGAAAGGTGGGAGCTGTAGCACCCTGGCATCCAGGTTGCTCCAAGACTGGGGAGCATCACGGGCACAGACTGAGCTGCACACACCAGCTCAGGGACAGAGCCCCAGGCACCTTCCTGTCCTTATCTCCCCAAACCCAGCACACTCCAGTACCATTGCCAGTCTCTGCACAGCTTTAGGCCTATGTCTCTATACTTGCAATTTCTGAGCTTACACAATAACACCAGTATGGACAAACCACCACCTGGATGAATTACTCACTTGACTTTGGTGAGGCCCTGGCACAGATTGCCCAGAGAAGCTGTAGCTGCCCCATCCCTGGAAACGTCCAAGGCCAGGTTGGATGGGGCTTGGAGCAATCTGAGCTAGTGGAAGGTGTCCCTGTCCATGGCATGGGTTGTCTTTAAGCTGCCTCCCAACCCAAACCATCCTGTGTTTCCACGATTCTCTGATTCACGCCAGTTTAGGGTCTGGCACTGCAGGCACAGTGGCAGCACTGAGCCCAGCCCTGGGGACCAGTCCGTCCCTGGGCCTCACAGAGACCCTCGGGGGGATACCGGGCAGTGCCCAGCACAGCGTCCGCCGCTCCGGGACGCGCGCACAGCGACCACCGCCCGCGGCACGGCCGGTCCGGCCCGGGGAGCGACGCCAGCGCCCCGCCCGCTCCCTCCGCTCGCCGCCACCGCCGCCTACCCGACACGTCCTCCTCGTTGTCCGCGTNGATGGCGAGGCTGGTCCCGCCCCCTTCTTTTGGCCACGCCCACGAACACACCCCTATATGGCCTGGTCACGCCCCTTTGTGCAACCTGACCACGCCCACAGACCGCTTGGCCACGCCCATCCCTTGCATGACCACGCCCCTTATATGACCTGGTTACGCCCACTCCGACCGGACCACGCCCCCACCTTGCTTGGCCACGCCTACACACTGGTTGGTCACGCCCACCCATTGATCACACCCACTCTCCGAAGCCGCTCCCCGAAAACCCCCAAATTCCCCCAAAACCGACACCCCCCCCGGGGACACAGCTGCTACCGAGCGCGGGGTATGAACAACTCTGCCGCTTTTTATTCCAGAAAAGCAAAACTGTACAAAATGGCTGCTGGCGGCGGGGCTCAATCTTCCTCCTCCTCCTCCTCCTCGTCCTGATTGATCTGGAAGTAGCGCAGCTCGTAGCTCTCCTTGCTGTTGGCCACCACACGCAGCCAGTCCCGCAGGTTGTTCTTCTTCAGATACTTCTTGGTCAGGTACTTGAGATACCTGCAGGAGATTGCAGAGCTGACAGGGGGGTCCCCTGTGCCCTCTGCCATCCCTCTTGCGGTGTTTTGGCAAATAAACCCGTTTCCATGGATTCCCACCTCCAGCAGGGCTAATGTGTCCCACCAAGCACCTCCTGGCACAGCTCCTGCCAGGAAACACCACAACCACGGGAACTGCACCACGATGTCCTGACATGGGAGATCATTCCCAGCCCTGGTCTGCCGAGGCCCCATGTGCCACAGAGAATCTCTGCTGGGATGTGCTGGGTGCACTCGGTACTGGGGGGAGTGTGGGTGCCCCCAGAGCAGGGCACACCTCCGCCCTCAGGGCTCTGCTCCTCCACCGTTCTGACCCTCCTGAATCAGCTCTGCCTTGGCACAGCCGTGGTTTGCCGGGATGCCAGCCCAAGGATGGGGAGCCAAGTGGAGCAGGCAAAGGGCTGCAGCTGCACAGGACCAGGGGAATAAACTGGGAACAGAAGAGCTTGGCAGTGGATGCCCCTAAATCCACACTCTGGCTGCAGGTGCCCCCTGCTGCCCAGCACCAGCAGCCTTCCCAGCAGAGTATCAACCACATCCCCCTCTCGACTACCATTTGGGAAAAACAGCCACGCAGCGCTCCACCAGGTCCCAGCATGACTCCTGCACTGAAACATCCCTCCCTTGCCGGCCCCTCCTGCCCCCCAGGCCCCCTAAGCACCCCAGCCATCCCCCACACAGACCAACAGGCCCCAGGGGCCACAGGGCTGCCCCACCTCACCTCTTGGAGAACGGCACCTCCGACGTGACGGTGATCTTGCTCTTGCTCCTCTCGATGGTCACCACGCCCCCGCCCAGGTTCCCCGCTTTGCCGTTCACCTTGATCCGCTCCTGCAGGAACTGCTCCTGGAAGGGGAACGTGGCCTGAGCCAGAGCAGCAGCTTCCGCCGGACACAGCCCCCCAGCTGGCTTGTGCCTGGCCCTCCAGTGCTGGGCAAGACAAAGCAGTGCCCCCATGTCCTGGGGGAGCAGCACAAAGCCCCCTCCCCGGCCTAGGAGGCTCCAAGCCGGCGCCTTCTGCAGCCAATCAAGCCCCATCAGAGCCACTTTTGGGCGAGGTGCTCAGGTCTGAACACACCGGCCTAGGGAGGTGGAGGCATTCCCTGCCCTCTGAGGAGATGGCCCGGGTCACAGGGTGCTCCAAGCATCCCCAGCTCGGCTCAGACCCACCCCCAAGCGTGGTTTGGATGGACACAGGTTCATGAGCTCCACGACGCAGCAGCTCTGGCCTGGCTGCTCCGCCAGGAGCGATGCACAGGAAGATTGTCCATGGGCCGGAACAGTGACCGTGCTTTAAACACAAAGTGTCCCAAACCCAGCCTCGTCCCAGCCGCAGCATCCCCCACTCCTCCGCCCTCGGGGCGCTCCTGGCGGCCAGGGAAGGGCCAGGGGATAGCCGGAAGCGAAGAGTCAGCCCGGGAAGGCCCCGCGGGGGCAGCGGGTTCGTCACTCACGAAGTTGGCGGCGTCCATGATGCCATCCTCGACAGGGTGTGTGCAGTCCAGCGTGAACTTCAGCACCTGCTTCTTCTTCTTGCCACCTTTCGCCACGGGCTTTTTCTGCTGCAAGGGGAGAGAGAGTGAGAGGCAGGGGGAGAGGGAGGAAAGGGAGAGGGAGAGCCGTGAGGGACCAGCCCCGAGCGGTGGGGAGGGGCCGGGCCGAGCTCCAGGCTGGGGGAGAGGCAAAGGCCGGAGCCCTGATGGAGGCCGGGAGCAGCGGGGTGGGGATGAGGCTCGCCCGCCGCCCACCCCTCCCGATCCGCACGGGCGGCGCTAGGCCTGTGGGGCCCGGGAGAGGCGCGAGGCCAGGCCCAGCTCCACGCGGAGGAGAGCGGGACCGGCGCAGGCGGCGGGGCCGGGCCGGG
>VXAU01000075.1:467979-478313 GCA_013399695.1 Formicarius rufipectus | reverse complement strand
CGGGACGGGGGGACCGGACGGGGGCAGCGGCGCGGGGTGGGCAGTGCTGGACCTGGAGTGACCCCCGGGGGCAGTGCTGGACATGGAGTGACCCCCGGGGGCTGTGCTGGACATGGAGTGACCCCCGGGGGCTGTGCTGGACATGGGGTGACCCCCGGGGGCTGTGCTGGACATGGAGTTACCCTGGGGGCTGTGCTGGACGTGGGGTGACCCCCGGGGGCTGTGCTGGACATGGGGTGATCCCCAGGGGCAGTGCTGGACATGGGGTGACCCGCGGGGGCTCTGTTGGACATGGAGTGATCCCGCACCCCGGGGTGCCTCACTGCCCGTGGGGTGTGCATGTCCCTGTACCCCAGCCCTGCCCGCAGGGTGCTGCCCTGCATTGCGTGTGGCTGTGGTGTCCCTGGGGTGATCCCCGCACTCCCGACTGTCCCCTCACTTCACCGAATCATTCCCCCGGCCACAGGAATGCCCATGTTCATGTCCCCGCGACGCGGGTAGTTCCGTGTCCCCACACCCCGAGGGCGGTCCCTGACACGGGGCCCCGCAGAGTGCGCGGGGCTATTTTTGGGCCGGGGGGCCCCACGTCACGGGGTCGGGCGGGCTCTGCCGCCTTGGCATCGCTCTCATTCCTGCCGGCACACGGGGAGCAGCGGCACGGCTCGGCTCGAATCCCCCGGCTCACAGACCGGGACAGGTAACACCTTCACCTCGGCAGGGCACCCCTGTGTCAGGGACTCCGGAGCACCTGGCTGCCCTCACTGCCGGGCTGCCACTGTGGGGGACATGGCAGGACAGCAGACACCCCACTGCAGGGAATGCTCCCTCCGGAGGGCCACTCAATCGGGGAGGAACCCTTACCCCTGTCCTGGGGGATGCTCCGCTGCAGAGGATGCTCCACTGCAGGGGATACCCCATGCCAAGGGATGCTCTTGCTCTGGGGACACCCACCCTGAGGGACACCCCACTGTGGGGACCATCCCACCCATCCCGTGGTGCTGGGGCAAGGGGCGCATTTTGGGGCAGCCTCGTGCCATGCAGCTCATAACCTAAAAATAGGCAGCAGCTCGCAGGCCCCGGGTCAGGACTCGCCCTTTCTGTGGCAGCCGCGGTGCTTGTGCAAAGCGGTGCCACGCGGGGCCCCCACGGGCGCAGGGCTCTGCCCTCTGTCCCGCAGATGGCCGGCGGGATTTTCTCCCCACTGGGAAGCTGCTCGGAGCTGGAGAAAGCCAACTGCCACCCACTCGTGTGCCTGCTGTGCCATGAGCCCTACCAGCACCCGTGCCTGCTCGACTGCTACCACAACTTCTGTGCCAGCTGCCTGCGGGGCCGCGCCAGCGACGGCCGCCTGCGCTGCCCACTCTGCGGGTAAGGGACAGCCCTCCTTGTCCCCAAAGCTGCCCCACCGGCCCCGCGTGGGTGTCGCCATCCTTGTCCCCCTCCCGTCCCCACAGGCACCCCTCGGTGGTGAGGGGGGGCACGGGGCTGCCCCCCGTGGACCGGCTCCTGCAGTTCCTGGTGGACAGCTCGGCTGACAGCGAGGAGGATGTGCAGTGTGCCAACTGCGACCGGCGCTGCGCCAAGGGGGTGAGGGCAGCGGGGTGGGTAGGCAGGGGAGGCAGGGGACCCCTACCGACTCTGCCAGCTGTGTACCCTCAGCAGGAGCTGGACACCATGTACTTCTGCAACACCTGTGGGCAGCCCCTGTGTGCCCCGTGCCGTGAGGAGACCCACCGCGCCAGGATGTTCTCCCGCCACGAGATCGTGTCCCTCTCCAAGCGCACCAAAGACATCCACAAGAAGTGCCGTGAGTGCTGTGCCACGCTGCCCTGCACTGTGCTGTCTTGCACCGCGCCGTGCCGGGCTGCACCATACACCCTGTCCCCTGCAGCACTGCATGAGGAGCCCTACATCATGTTCTCCACTGAGAAGAAGTCTATGCTCTGCATCAACTGCTTCAGGGACATGCAGGGGTGAGCGGCCCCGGCCCCGTGCCCGGCCCGTGCCCCATCCCATGCACACACCCTGATGCCCGTGCCCGCACAGGGAGAGCCGGGCGCACTGCATCGACATCGAGACGGCGTACATGCAGGGCTGCCAGCGGCTGGACCAGGCGGTGATGGTGGGCAGGACCGGGGAGTCACAAGGGGTGGTGACGGGGGTGTGGTGCTGCCCCTTGCCCTGCAGCTGCCCCGCCGCCCCAGGCAGGCTGTGAAGGAGCTGCAGACCTCCACGCGCGAGGCGATCGTCCTGCTCAAGGCCATGATTGAGGAGGTGCGCAACAGTGCCAGCGAGGAGGAGGCGGCCATCAACTCCCTCTTCGGCCGCATGCAGGTGCGAGGCAGCACACGGTGCCCTGTGCCCCCAGGTGCCCAATGTGTGGGCACGGCAAAGCTGGGACACTGGGAGGGGACTGGGGTGACTACAGGACACAGAGCAGTTGTGGAACATTTGCAGGAACAGCTCTCTGAGAGGAAGAAGACGCTTCTGAAAGTCGTGCAAAGGTGAGAGATCTCAAGCTGAGCCCCCTCCTGGGATTGTCTGCCTTTGCTGGGGGGTGTTGGGGTGCCTGGGGCTGGATGGCTCCCAGGAGTCATGCAAAGGCTGTGCCATGCCCTGTTCTGCTGCAGCCAGCATGAGGAGAAGGAGAAGGCGTTCAAGGAGCAGCTCGCCCACCTCGCTTCCCTGCTTCCCACCCTGCAGGTAGGGTCCCGTTCAGGTAGGGACATCCTGACCCCCAGAGCTGGACAGTGACAGACCCGCCCACACATGCAGGTCCACCTGGTGACCTGCTCAGCCTTCCTGAGCTCCGCCAACAAAGCTGAGTTCCTGGACCTGGGCTATGTGAGTGTTGCCAGTACTTTGGAGTGGCCAGAGCTCCCTGTGGCAGTGCTGAACTCACGGGCAGGGTGCTGGGCACACTGCACATCACTGCTGCCTTTCAGCAACTGATGGAGAGGCTGCAGAGGATTGTCAAGCTGCCACACCGCCTGCGGCCGGCTCAGACCAGCAAGGTAGAGCTGCCACACACCCAGGGCCAAGTCCCTGCCTGCAGTGCCCCATGGGCAGTGCCAGCTCCCAGTTCTGCCTTGGCCCCAGCCCTGCTCACCCCATCTTGCCCCCAGATCAACAGCGAGTACCAGGCAGAGTTTGCCCGCTGCCTGGAGCCCCTCCTGATGCTCAGCCCCCGCCGCTCCGTGGTGGGCAGCGCCGGTGGCATCGGTCCTGGCATCTCTGGCACGAACATGTGAGGTGCTAGGATTGCACCCGGGACACATGTGCCACTGTGTCCCCTGCCACGTGCCTCGCTGCACAGCCCCCTTGGCATCCCATACCAAGTTTGCCCCTGCTGCTGCCCTTGAGCCTGTCACCTTAGCAGTGGCATGGGGACAGCGTGGGCACAGCTGCACTGATGAACAACAGGCACAGGGCTTCAAGTGACACTTCTGGGAAGCAGGACAGGCAACAACAGAGCTGGCAGATGGGGGCCTGGGTGAGCCTCACCCTGCTGCCCAGCCCAGCCCCTGCTGCGGTCCCTGGAGGGCTCTGCCCCCTCTCCATGGGTGCTGCACCCGGGCCAGCTTCTGCTTGCTGGCCCGCCCGCTGTGCCACAACCTCTTTGCCCGCCACTATTTTTATCAGAATTTCAGGGAAGTGCCCATCCGTTCCTCACGCAGGATATATTTAGGCCCATTGATGTCACGGCAGCACTGGCCCTGCCAGACCCTCCCGGCTGGAGAGGACAAACAGGCACAGCCACCCCATGGGGACCGCTCCTCACCCCCGGCTGGGCTCGGCGCCGCGGGGCGGCTGAGCTCCGGGGGGCTGCTGGCCCCGGCACGGGCAGGGGGAGCGTGGCACTGCACGGTAGGACCGGTGGCGGTGGGCAGCATGGGGAGGCCACGGGATGGGGGGAGACACAGGGGCAGTGGCAGCTGTCAAGGTCCGGGAGATACCAGCAGTGAGGGAGTGAGCTGCATCCTGCTCTTCAGGAACTGGAGTGTGCCGGCCTCAGATCCTGCCTTCTCCCTGCCACAACTGATCCTGAAGCCACGGGGATCAGGAGAGCAGCCCACAGAAACCTGGGTTTTGGGGCTGCATAAGCCCCTGCACTCAGGCGAGGGAAGGGAGACATGGGATTGGCACATCCTCAGGCTTACCAGAGCCAAGGGGTGGTGGGGGTGAGCCAATGGCGTGGTCCCTGGCACCTCACCCCCACCACTGCTCACCTGCAGCGTGTCACTGTCACCTTTCTGGGCAGGCTCCCTGGTGGCCAATGCTCCAAGACCCTCATGGTGCCCAGCTGCCCCACCTCCAGTGACAAAATGTCCAACAGCCCCATGGTGAGAAAGCCGACGATGCACCGGTACATCAGCACCAAGGTGCTCCTGGCTGAGGGACGTGAGACCCCCTTTGCCGAGCACTGCCGCAACTACGAGAACACCTACCGGGTAGGGAGTGCAGGTTGGAGAGGGCTAGGACAGGGCAGGACGGGCTGGGGCAGTGCTGCTCACACAGCCATGCCCCCTGGCACTGCAGATGCTGCAGACAGAGATCCAGGGCCTGAAGGACCAGGTGCAGGAGCTGCATCGTGACCTCACCAAGCACCACTCGCTCATCAAGTCGGAGATCATGAGCGAGATCCTGCAGAAGTCCCTGCAGATGGATGTGCAGATCGCAGCTCACTACTCTGCTGTGGAGATGATGCGCAGCGTCTTCGAGGAGGTACAGCTGGCACATCCCAGCAGAGCAGGGCTCCTCTGTGCCATACTGCCACACACTGCCCAGCTCCCTCTTCTCCTTACAGGTCTGGGAGGAGACCTACCAGCGGGTGGCAAACGAGCAGGAGATCTATGAAGGTATTGGTGACCCGACTCCTCCTCCCTTAGCCCCGCGTACCAGTGCTGGGGGACAGCCATCCCCCAGCCTACTTCTCTCACCCCCAGCCCAGCTCCACGACCTGCTGCAGCTGCGTCAGGAGAACAGCTGCCTGAGCACCATCACCAAGCAGATCGCGCCCTATGTCCGCTCCATTGCCAAGGTGAAGGAGCGGCTGGAGCCCAGGTGAGGGGTCTGGGGGGGCTTTCAGGGCCAGCAGGGGATGCAGCCACGGCTCACACCCATCCTGCTGCAGGCTGCAGGAGCCCCGGGAGCCCAGGGAAGAACAGGCCCAGATGCTGCTCAACATCTGCGATGACAGCAAAGCAGTACCAAGGTGGGTGACAGCAAGTGCCTAAGTACTGAACTGCCCCCATGCCCTTCTCCCAGACACTGACCCTGCCGAGGTGCTTTCCCTTCCCCAGGGATGTCTCACCTAGCAGCAAGGAGGGGGCTCCAACCAGCCCTGGGGAGGGCTGCACACCCAGCAGCACCCCTGGAGACCTGAAAAGCAAAGACTACTGCAGGGGCCAGCAGAAGAGCGAGGCTGAGAGAACTGCCCAGGAGTAACCAGCACTGTAGAGCCTGGCACTGGGCATGTGGCAGAGCCATGCCCTGGTTGCTGACCAGCTCCTCTTGCCCTGTGCCATGAGCCAGGGCAGAAAACAACCAGGAACTCATGTTTGTGGTGCAACCAAAGGCCTCAGGGGAACTTGGTTCTGAAAAATGAGTTCTTTGTGCTCTCCCTCGCGTGTGTTAGAGTGAAATAAAAGGACACAAGTGTGTGAGTCCATGTGGTTCTGTGGTGCTGACAGAAGGGATCTGCTGGCTTGGAGTGTCCAGCTGCTCCTAAAACCACAACATCTGCAAATTGGGG
This sequence comes from Formicarius rufipectus, assembly GCA_013399695.1. NCBI lineage: Eukaryota > Metazoa > Chordata > Aves > Passeriformes > Formicariidae > Formicarius > Formicarius rufipectus. Next base: position 472,558 of record VXAU01000075.1, on the reverse strand, counting down.
TGGGGGGAAATACCAACCCCTGGTGCAGCACAGAGGCAGGAGCACACAGCTGGGTGTCAAGAGTGTCCTATGAAGCCCCAGGCAGCACTGCACCAACACAGGCCAGGTGCCAGGAACAGCTGGCTCCAGAGACTCTGCACACCTGGGCTAGCTAAGAACTCGACTGTTGCTGCACAGAAGGAAGAGTTTCACAGGTTACTCCAGCTTTCCCCTAAAGCTTAACATGCCTTCCCCACATCTGGTGAGCTGCTGTCTCCTCACAGAACTTCCAGTCACAGGATTCAGGAAAGGTTAAGAGGCTGCTGGTCTGAAAAGAACTGAGAGGTGCTGAAGGTGCTCAAGGTGAAGTTTATCCTTCGTTTGGTGCTAATGCATCCCACTTGGGCAGAGCCTACAGAGTCAGAATAGGGCTCAGAACTGGTACCGGCACACTCATGAAATTAGGCTAAAGGTGCATTTATTAGAAAGAACAGTGTGGGAATAAGGCTTCCTTTCGGTTTTCAGCAGGTGAAACCCAAGTGACAATAGCTTGTTTCAAAGTTTCCTTGTGCAAGGGCACAGTGGGATGTTAACACTCACAAAAACAGTAGTACAGATTAACGTGATCGAAGCTCACTGATAGCAGCAACAGCAGGCCAAGCTTCCATGAGGCATGAACAGCCCAAGTGGGAGCCTCCAAATGCCCACCAGTCTCCAGCTGGTGCATTCTCACCTTTACTCTTCTCTCCCAAACCAAAACCTTGCTCAGCAAAGGACAAGTCACTAGTGAGGGTATCAGGCAGATGCTTTGTGGCAAAGCAAACCCAGTAGAGGGTGGACTCTACACAGGTTCAGGGTCAGCCTCATCCCTGTGGCTGCACAGCCTCATGAGTCTCTGAGTCACAGCTGTGCCTCAATACCATGATGAAGTGTTCTGAAAACCTATGGGGAAATATAAAGTAAGGATTCCAGTTTCCATGCCACCAGCACCTCGAAAGACCTCCAAATAACCATCAGACACAAACTGGCAATGTTTTCTCCTGTTTTTTTTAATATAAAAAGAAAACCCAAGCCCAAACCCAAGCCATTCCCACCAGTGCCCCTTCCTGAGCCATACCGCAGCGCCTTCCCCACGGAACACCACAAGCCCCGGGCATGAACTGACAAGCAACTCGTTTCCATTCCAGCGAGGAAGAATAATGTAGAACTCAAGGAATCAGTGAACCTCTTTGGTATATAATGACAGAATAAGTTTTACCACACAGCTCAGTGGGAACCATTTCAAAATGGTCACATTTAAAGGAGCATTAATTAAGTCCAATTTTTCTGGTTCGAGATTTCCCTACGAGCAGCTCCTACTTGCCTCAACATCCCAGCTTTTGCCAAAAAGAGCACATGAGGATCTTAGGCACTAAAGCCCTTAGCAAGTCTGGCAGCTGTGGTTCTTTCCCAACCCAGAATCCTGGGATCTCTGCAAGACAGAGGCAGTCTGGCAGGATAGGAAGCAGCATGATTTGGAAGCAGGAAGAGGGAACAGAGGTGACAAGGGGAGGCAGCAGCTGGAGTGATGACTCTGCATCTGCAGCAGCAGCTGAGGGAATTGCAGCAGGCTCAGAGGTGCCTGGATCCAGCGGCATGAGGGGAGTGGCAGGACCCTCCCTGCAGACACTGAGGCCTGGAGAGAGCCAAGTGGTGCCATGCTGACAGCTCTCTGAGGGCAGGCAGAGCCAGAGCCTGCTCCCATGGCCACACCCGTGCCAGCTCAAGGAATCAGGCCCGAGGAGATTAAAGCTGCGTCGCTGAGCTCGCAAGGTCAGAAAGACTTAAAATCGAATTATGCAACAGGAACAATCTGCTGCCCAGCACCTTCTCTGCCCGAGGTCGGGATGGCAGTGCTGTTCTCCAGCAGAATTGGTCTGGAGGCATTCCAGGACAATTCAGCTGCTGCAGGCAGAAGGATTCATTCTCTTTAGAGTTGCTACAGGCTAAGTTATCTGGAAGATCCCTGAATGTGCAACAGAGGACTGATCTTGAGGAGGAGGAATGAGCTTCTGATCTGCAAGTGTCCTGGCAGGCTGCCCAGTGCTGCAGACCTCCACCAGCTTCTTCTGGGCAGCCAGGAAATACCAACAGGCACGTCCCGACACCGGTGCCACGCAGGCACCTGGCATGGCAGGCGCCAGGTGTTTGCTCAGCCAGTCTCGTTTTTGCCCACATTACAGTTCCAATTTGACTCCTTTAATAAAAGGAAGACCTGATGGCACCTTCCTTTTGTACTCCAGATATTCTTCTCCAAAAAAGTGAATGAGTGTGATCTCCTCCTCCTCGATCCGCTCCCTGAAGAAGCGCCAGGACGCCAGTGCATAGCCCACCACACAGATGGGATTGCAGAGCAACACCTGGAACAGAGACCATCAGTGAGTATCCCCTCGAGAGTCTGAGGCTACGTCACCTCCATGGCTCATCCCTCTCTAGTAACATTGCCATCTAAATGGTCTCCAAATAAAAGCTCCCAAAAGCCCTTTCATAAACACTAATTTCTCCCCAGAAGGAAGAAAGCAACATGCAGGTAGCAGGCAGGTCGTGTCACCCTGGCTCTTGGGAGCTCCATGTGCCTTACTGTGTCTCTCCAGAGAAACACAACCCAGGGCTGACTCCTAGACAGCTGCAAGAAGGCACAGTTATGGCACCACTGAGCTCAACCACAGCTGGTCAGAGCTGACCCTCCAGCTGGGGCCCTGGGCACTCTTAGAGAGAGCTTCCTTGCCCTCTGACATAGGATTGGTGTTTGGCAGGAGCCAGGTTGAATCTGACCACTCACAGAAGGAATTCTGGCTACAGGGATACAGGAAATTCTGGACTCCCAACAGCTAGTCATGTCCCAAGCCTCCAAGGGGGTTGTGACTCAAATCTCAGCCTCAGCACCCCCCCTTACTGCACAGAGAATATTAAGGCAATGGGATCTTCTCAAAGATCACATGAGGCAGGGCACCCAAGGATTCCTGATTCCCTTTGTGCCGATGGGAAGCAGCAGAATCCGTGCCCAAGCCACTAGTTCTGTGGAATGCACCTGTCACAGCATGGGCAGCATTGAGAGCAATACATCACGACACCAAAGTATGCTGTTGGATCTTGTACCTGTGTTCCAATGCTCCAGTAAAACCATCCCACGTAGGATGGGTGCCGGAACCACCCGTACACCCCACTGGTCACCAACGTGTGTGTGTCGGATTTTTCGTTCTGCACGATGTGGTTGAAGTTGGAGCCGGCTGTGAGCATGGCTGCCTTCCTCAGGCAGTCCCCAAAGATCACCATCAGCAGCCCCATGGTGCTCAGCCAGGTGATCTGCTTCAGCTCTGTGTGGGCAGGGAGGTGCACAACCGGTTTGCACAGGTCTCAGTTGGGGTGTGGGAGCTGCTGGATGGGTGGGCTTTGCCCCCCACCTCAAAGCACAACATGTGACAGCAGCAGCCATGCGGCAAACAGATAAAACCAGCACTCCCTGCCTGGTGTCACCACGGATTACCCTGTGGGGCCCGGATTTAGAGGCTGAGAAAAGCCAGTACAAAGCACAGCCAAGGACATGCTCAGGCTGTTATGAAACAAGAAAGGGAAACAGCTCTCCTCTCCCAGAAACAAGCGAAAGAACACCACCAGTTTGTCCCAGACTGGGAAAATACCAAGTTATCACCAGTTTGATTTTATTCCCGGTCAAAAGGCAATGCCCAGGTGTACCTAAAGTGTTGTTCCTGTGCCACCAAAGCAGGAAAGGGCTGAAGGCTCCTGGCCTAGCATGTCAGAGCCAGGGGAGCTTGCCCATGCCCCCCAGGACCCAACCCAAGAGGCTCTGAGCAAAGAGGGATTAAGTCCATGGCAAAGCTGCTCCAGGACGGGTACGGGACAGTGAGCAGTGGGTCACCTACACTTTGCTAAGGGACCAGTGGGACATGGGCAGAGGTAGGGAGGGACAGGGTGGCTGACCTGGGAAAAGGAGCTTCTCCAGCGTGAACTCCACCCAGGAGGAGAGGGCAGCCAGATTGTACTCGAAGCTATGGTTGAGCAGGAAGGAGTCCAGTGAGAGGCTGCGCGGGTTGTTGATGGCTGTCACCAGGTACTCCGAGTAGTGGAAGAGGGACAGGGAGCACATGTACCTGCGGCGTGAGGGAGGGCAGGTTTGGCAGGGTCGGGGGCAGCACCTGTGCCCAGCCCGGCCCGGCCTGGCCCTTACCATCCAAAGTGGCGCCAGGCGGAGCGGCCGGCGCTCAGCAGCACCCCGCAGCCGAAGGCAAAGCCCAGGAAACAGGCCCGGACGGCGATCTGCAAGCACAGGAAGGGGAGAACGCGCTGCCGCCGCCGCTCCCCGGGCCCGGGGCCTCCCGACCGCCGCCCTCCGGGACCGAGACCGGGACAGGGACCGGGACACGGACCGACCCCTCCACGGCCGCCGCCGCCGCCCCCCGCCCCGCTCCACCGAGCCGCCCTCGCACCTTGTAGAGCGGCCGCGGGTAGAGCAGCAGCAGCGCCGCGTTCACGCCCGCCACGTGCAGGGCGAGCGCCAGGCGGCCACGCAGACCGGGAGCGGCCAGCAGGGCAGGGGACG
>VXAU01000075.1:426564-456403 GCA_013399695.1 Formicarius rufipectus | reverse complement strand
GCCAGTCCGCCACCGGGGAGAAGAGGGGCGGCCCCCCGGGGGCCCCCGCCGCCCGTGAGTGCGGGGCCAGGGGGCGCGGGGCGGGGGGCATGGGACCAGCCCCCCCTGACCGCCTGCCCTGCGCAGGAGTGCCTGANGGCTACCCTGCACCCGCGCCCCCCGCCGCCCCCCACACTGCTGACATCTATGTGCGGGCCAAGAACAACCTGCGGCACGTGGAGAGCCAGGCGCTGCGCCGAGAGGTACGGCCCCATGCACGGTGTCCCCGGCACCGTGCCACGTGCACAGCTCAGGGGATGTGCCACATGGTGGGGGGACATGCCACTGGGCACCTATCCTCTCTGAGGAGCTGTTGCCTTCACCGGGAGGGGACAATCTCAGCTAAAAGCTAAATGCCTACAACATTAGCACACACTAGGGTGGGGGAGGGCGGGCCTGGGTTGGAACCAGCAGCAGCAAAAGTGCAGGAAACTGGAGTCAGTGATGCTTCGGTGGCTCCATGGCACTGGGCAGCCCCACATGACTACTGCACCGGCTAGAGCACCCAGCAGCACCATGGCGTGGTAGCTGCACCCATGCAGCCCTGGCAGTGCCACCAGCACCCCGCCGAGCTGGGCGTGGGCAGCGGCACAGGCGGTAACTCGAGAGGCCGGCTCCGGTGTCACCCGCACCACAGGTGTCGGGTGGCACAGCCGGTGCTGCCAGGAGCTGAGAGGGCTCAGCCAGGCGTGCACAGGTAAGAGGGGTGCAGCCCCCCATGGTGGGCTGGGGGTCATGGGGATGCAGTAGGTTTGGGGCTGCCCTGACCCCCTACCATGGCTCTCACCACCCCGTTGGGGATGAGATTCTGATGCACAGCCATGGTCCCATGTCCAGGGCACTGTCAAAGGCCAGAACCATGGGGGATGGGGCACACGGGGTGGGGGGCTTGGTGGAGCAGTGTGTGCCAGGTGCTTGGAGGACTCGGGATTCCAGAGTGCTCGCTGAGCACAGCCTTGGCTCCTTGGTGCTTACCAGGGTGATGGGCTGTCCTGGGGAGGTGGGGGCATGTTCCAGAGCAGTGCCGGAGCTATGTGGGTGCCCCATGCAGTGGGGCTGGGTGGCACGGACCCTTGCACTAGACTGGGGCTGAGGCGGCTGGAGCGGGAGCCGGGCTTGGCACAGCGCCTTCAGCAGGAAACACAGAGTTGGCACTTGTTGACTTAGCTGGGGCTGGCAGCAGCGGCAAGCACCCAGGCACACCGTGAAAATGTCATGGGTGGAGGTGGCTCACGGGGAAATGCAAATAGTGGGGCCCTCAGCAAGGGGAGCAGGGCTGCGCCACTGCGGCACCCCAAACCCAGGGAATAGGCACAGCCCCCTGCAGCGCCGGCACTCGGCAGCAGCACGGTCCGCAAAGCCGCTGTGGAATGCAACAGGGTGAGCCGAGGCTGCACTGCCTGAGAGCCCTGTTCAGAGGGAGGTTTGGAACCGGTCCCCAGCCCCGCGCGGGATAAGCTCCCGGTAATCCCCGGGGCTGAGGCTCGGCACTCCTGTTCCCAGGGGGTTATCCCAGGGGAGGCTCAGCCAGGATTCTGGACACAGGCTATGGGGTCACAGTGCCAGGCACTGATGCCACACGCTGTCACCGTGGCACGCAGCCCCGGAACAGCTGTGTGCCGAGCAGACCCCAGGGCATGCACCTGCCATCCCCACCAGCCCTGCATCTGCCCCACAGCCACCACTGGCAGGGCCCTGCTCCAGCACGGCTCTGCCCCATGGCCACAGCCAGGCATGGCGGTGCTGAGGCGTGCCCTCCGTTGCAGCTGGCATCGCGTGACACCAGTCCCGAAGGCCTGCGCAGGGCTGACTCCAGCAGGCGGTCAAGGAATTTCGGCAAGCAGCCGAGCACCGGTGACTACTACAAGCACCTGGGGCACGTCGCGGCCGAGCAGCCCAGCCCCCGGCGAATGGCGCACAGCGAAGAGGTGAGCCCCGCGCCACGAGCCTGTGCATGGCTCAGTGGCACCGGCACCAGGCAACGCCTGCCTGTGCTTTCTCCCAGGCATCACCCATCTCGGCGGACACCATGCGCAATGGGGAGAACAAGCCCAGTGCCGAGCTGCCGCCCCCACCACCGCCCCCACCACTGCCCGACACCGCCTGCCCGACGCCCCCACCACCGCCACCGCTGGCCGAGACCCCCGCCGGCCCCCGCCGCTCCTCCTCCTCCACGGGAAGTAAGTGCAGGGGTGACGGATGGGCACGGGGAGGGATCTTGGACACTGTCCCACTGGCTGCACTGTGGCACCGGCCACCTTGGCATGTCTCCTTCTGTGGCACTCTGGCCGCGTGGCTCCTGACGGCCTTTCTGTCCTTCTCTCCTCCGGTGTCGGCGCGGGGGCCTTCACGCCCACTCGCCCCTTCCTGCTCTCACTGCTGGCCGCTTCTCTTCTCTCTTGTCTCGCGGTGGCCAAATCCTTCCTCTGCCGCGCGCCCTGCGCCGCCTCTCTGCTTCTCTCCCTAGGAGGAAAGGCGCTCAGGCAGATGAAGAGTAAGTACCGCGGCCCCGCGCTCCTCCCTGCTCAGGGGGTGCCCCGGTGCTGGGGCACAGCCAGAGGGGCCCGACCCGGCACTGTCCAGTGCTGTAGCCATGGGGCACTGACGGCTGCTGGGGACAGTGCCCGCCGCATCCTTGCTGCTGCCGAGCCCTCGCTGCGCGTCGGTGGCCGGCGGTGCCACGAGGGAGGCCGAGCGCTGGTGCGGGGCTGCCGAAGCCGCCAGGCAGGGCTGGCAGGGCAGGGCAGGCAGCGGGGGCCCCACAGGCCCCGTGGCCCCGCACACAGAGGGCCTTTGTTTGCGCTCAGCCGGCCAGCGTGACCCCGCCACGTGAGCGCACCGGCCGCTCCCCCGCCGCTGACCGCAGCCGGCGGGCTTGGCCATCACTCCGCACCGGCTTTATTAGCGCCGGCTCCCGGGGCTGCAGGGTCTTAGCCAGCACTGGATGGCAGCGTGCGTGCCCCGCTGTGCTCTCAGCATCCGCAGCCCTCCGGCCCCGGCGTGGTGCAGCCGAGCAGGGCGAGCTGCGGGCGCCGGCTGCGGGGAAGGGGCTTTGCCTTGGGACAGCACCATGGGCTGTTAGGGACCTACGCATGGCTGGCACGGACGGTGGGTGCTCGCAGGGCGGGCGGCACGAGCAGTGGCATAGGCGTCCCCGAGGTGCTGGTGCCATGCAGGTCTTTGGGCTCTGGGCTGGCACTGGGGGTGTCTTGGGCTGGCAGTGCTTTGCTGGTGGAGGCTGCAGAGGAGTGTAGTGACCGTAGTGCCACTGGCCGTGGAGCCATTCCTCCAGAGCCAGGTCACTGCTGTCGCAGCACAGTGCCACGAAGGCAGGAGTGGCACTTGAGGCTGGGGCTCCTGGAGCTGGATGTTGGGGTGCTGACGTGCTGCTCCAGCAGGGTGCCACAGACTCAGTAAGGTGGTGTTGGAGTGCTTATCCTATGGATCTGGGTTGTTAGGATGCCAGGCTGTTGAGTACTGGGGGTTGCTCCAGTGGGGTCCTATGGACCCAGGAGTTGGATGATATGGACTTGTTCCTATGGACCCTGTCATCGAGGTGTTGAGATGCTGTTTCAGTGAGGTCCCAGGGACTCCTGTATGGTGGGGGGGCAAATACCCCTACACTTTCATGCCCTGCAAGCTCATGGGGGATTCAACGGGACAGTTGCTGCTGCTGACAGGGTGCTTACTGATCATTTTGCCTCCCCTTCAGGCACCAAGTCCTTCAACATGATGTCCCCCACCGGTGACAACTCAGAGCTGCTGGCTGAGATCAAGGCTGGAAAGAGCCTCAAGCCGACTCCACAGAGTAAAGGCTTCACCACTGTCTTCTCCGGCAGCGGCCAGGCAGGGGCCAACGTAGGTGGTGACAGGGGCCAGGGGAGCCGGTGGCACGGTGCTGCACAGCGTGGCAAGTGCCCACCACCTTCCCTCCCTCCTTCCACAGGCAGAGTCGCCGGTGTCCTCCCCATCACCCACCAGGACGCCTACCCCACCAGCCACCCCCGAGGCTGCCGGGCCACCACGTTGCCTGGCAGGGGGGTCACCGGAGCCAGTGCTAAATGGGAGCTCACCAGTGCCGGCAGCAGGCGCTGGGGCAGCGGTGGAGATGGAGGCACTGGTGCCGAGCCAGGACGAGCAGGGCCGCCCTATCCCCGAGTGGAAGCGGCAGGTGATGGTGCGCAAGCTGCAGCTCCGCATGCAGGAAGAAGAGGAGCAACGGCGCAAGGTAGGGGGGTCCCACGTGCTGCGGCGGCGAGCGTGGCGCGGGGATGGCTCAAGCAGCTCAGGACCTGGTGAAATTGCGTGTGTGGCTTTGCCTCCAGCTCCCAGCTGGTCTGGGGGGGGACCACCCCACCTGCATGCAGGGGCATCACACCCAGGGATGCCGCACATGGCGGCGGTGGCACGAGGTGCATGCGGCACGGCCTCAAGAGCCCCTTTGCCCTCTTTCCTGCCGCAGCCTGGGAGCCAGTCACCGCCCCTGTGCCGGCACAGGCCGCTTGCCCCTGGGGGCACGCCAGGACCCACCAGGCAGCTGAAGCGGGAGGAGGACATGTGGCACCTGGAGAGGCAGCTGGGGAGCCTGCGGGTGATGCAGCCAGAGCAGCTGCTGCCGGGGCGGCCAGAGGAGGAGCTGCCACCACTCGTGCCACTGTCTGCCACCCCGGCACCCCAGCGCTTTGCCCTCACCCGTGAGGACACACCTGCCCGTGACAGCCAGTCTCCCACACTGCCGAGGAGCGTGGCCGTGACAACAGCCACCCTGAGGGGGCAGGAGAGCCCCAGGGCAGAGGGGGCAGTGAGCAGCCCTGGTGCCCAGCACGATGCCCAACGCGAGATTCTGGGCTGCGGTGTCTCCGTCCGCAGCCTCAAGGCCAACTACGAGGGGCCGAGGGGGCCCCCTGCACCCCTCCCCACGGTCACCAAGCCCAAGCGGGCACAGCCCCCTGGCAGCACTCGCCAGCCCATCCTGGAGGAGGAGTATGGGGATGGGGCATTGCGGCGGAGCAAACCAGCACGGCCAGAGCTGAGCAGCCCACATGAACGCACCAAGGGGTGCAAGGAACGCGCTGTCTTCCTCTTCCTGGAGCACTGGAAGAAGCGGGCACTCGCGGCGGTGCCCGCGGAGGAGCGGCCGCGGCGGCCGGGGAGGCGGCGGCCGGCGGCGGGGCGGCTGCTGGCCCGCTGGAGAAGTGTCGCCCGCCGAGTGCCAGGGCGTCAGATCCGACGGCTGAGCCGCACCACGGTGCTGTACTGGCCCCAACACTTCCTACCACACGTCGGCGGTTCACCCATGCCCCACGACAGCCTCCCACTCGACCTCTTCATGCTGGGTTACTTCCAGCTGCTGGAGATGCCACTTAGCCCCGAGGAGCGGCGCTTCCGTCACCTCCTCTGCTATGAGATGTTTGACCGCTTGGGCAGCCACAGCTGGCACCACGTCCGCCACTTCCACCGCACCGTGCTGGAGCGGATCGAGGCTGGCCACTGTCACTGGATCGATGGCTTTGAGGACCTCGTGCAGGAGTTTTTTGGGGATGACCCTGTGGCAGTGGCAGAGAGCCTACCAGAACCGCCTAGCCTGGCCCCAGAAGGGCAGGGGACAACTGTGCCGGTGCCAGTGCTGGAGCTGGGCGAGTTCAGCGAGGAGGACGTCTGCCGCTTCATCGACCGCAGCTTCTCCTTTTGGAAGGAGAAAGAGGCGCAGATGTCTGACACCTGAGCCCAGCGGGATGCTGTGGGCTGTACCAGCGGTGTGGCGCGCAGGGGAGCAGGCTCAGGGGGCAGCTGTGGGCAGCAAGACCTGGTGCCCGGGTGTGCTCGGCTGCCTCTATGGCTCTGGCAGTGCCGTGGTGCGGCTCGGCTTGGCGGAGGGCTGGGTGTTGTTGCTCGCGACCCCGGGTTGAGGTTGCAGTGTGCTGCTTGCCGTGGCTGTGTGTTGTGTGGGAGGTGCAGCAGCGGGGCTGCGCTCCCCTCTGGCGTGGCGTTTGCGGTGCTGGGGCAGCGTGGGCCCCCGCGTGTCGTGCAATAAAGCTGTGGTGTGCTGCAAGGGCTGGCCACGCCACACGCTCCTTCCTCCTCCCCGCGTCCGCGGAAGACGGGCGGCGACGGGCGCGTCGGCGAGCTTGGTGCTGGCGAACCGCACCAGCGCCGCGCCAGAAGTGCGGCTCAGCCCAGCTGTCAGAAGGATGTGTCGCCACACACCAGGCTGATGCTGTGGCCCCACGGTGCCATTAGTGAGGGTGGGCTCCCGGCAGTGCCAGTAACACAGATGTCTGTTGCAGGAAAAGGAGGAGGAGGCGCGTCTGGCCAGCATGCCGGCCTGGAGGAGGGACATCCTGCGTAAGAAGCTGGAGGAGGAGAGGTGAGCCGGAGCCGGGGGATGCCGCACCCACCCGTGGCTCCTGTGGCTCTGCTAACCCCGCTCTTCCCTTTGCCTTTGCAGGGAGCAGAAACGGTGAGTGCCGCGAGCCCCTTCCCTGGGCGGGCGGGCACGGCGGCTCCGGCGGCTCTGGTGACCGCGGCGCCCCGTGCCCTCTGCTGCTGAGCAGGAAAGAGCAGGAGAAGCTGAAGCGGGAGGAGGAGGAAAAGGAGAAGGAGCAGTCGGAAAAGCTAAGGACTCTCGGGTACGATGAGACAAAGCTGGCGCCCTGGCAGCGACAGATCATCCTCAAGAAGGGGGACATAGCCAAGCACTAGCCACACCACGCCGTACCCTGGCTCTTCGCGGTGGGAGGAGGCCAGCAGGTCCCCCCACGGACCGCGAGATGCCTCGGCATTCTCCTCCTGCCATGGACGGCCACACAGCCCGACCCAAAGGAGCCCCCACCACCACCCCAGGCACCCACAGCCCCCATCCCGCTGTCGCCAGCCCACTACCACCCCGTGCTGCCCTTTGCAAAGTGAGCTGCTGTGGGGTAGGGCACTTGGCTCCTTGTGCGCTGCCCGGCTCAGCCGCCGCGGCTGGGCTCGCCATGCTGCCTGAATCCCTGCGCTCCCCGCTGGCACAACTCGCTGTTGCAGCGCGCTCGCCCCGACTCCTGCCCCTCCAGAGCCGCTCAAGGCTGGCTCCCGGCTCACCTCCACCCAGAACACCTGCCTTTCCAGCAATTAAAACTATAAACCCCGTCAGCAGTGCCCCTCGCCTTCCTGGGGCTGCCCACACCACCCCCGTCCCCACACCATGCTTGCCCATTGCGGTGCCCCCCTCACCCACACCAACACAGTCACCCCCATCACCCACACCACCTGCAACTCTGCCAGCACCCACGTCAACCTGTGGTGGCCACATCACCAGTGGTGGCCCTGAGGCCAGCAGTGCCTCAATACCCAGCTGGTGCAGTCTGCGAGGAACGGCAGGGGCCGGTGGATGGAGAACACGCCACTTTATTGGGGTGGGGGCAGGCACGCCCAGCAGCGGGCGGCCTTGAGAACTATCCCATGGGTTCGCGGTGGGCTCGGTGCCCGCTCGTCCCGCGAGTGGCCAGGCAGCCGACATGCTGTGGCGTGGGGTCCCCCCCGGCCCCAGGAGTGGGGGGACATAAATAGAGGGGGCCAGTGGGTGGGGAAGGGGACATAAAACTGACATAAAATGTCTACACGGCATAAGTAACAATACTTAGGGGTATGGCACAGCCGAGGCGCCCAGGGAGATGAGGACCTCCGTGTGCCAGGGTAGTGATGCCGGGGGTTAGGGCCCCGCTGGCAGGCTCTGGCGCAGTGCCTCGGCACAGCCGGCCAGTTCCATGCGCTCCAGGGCAGCAAAAACGCGGTCCAGCGTGGCACTGGTCTGCTGGCACCAGCGCTTCAACATCTCATACTGCTGGTCACGGATGTTGGCCACCTCCAGCTCCACCAGCTCAATCTCCGCCTCCCGCAGCTCCAGCATCCTCATGAACTCCTTCCAGCGCCGTACTGGCACCGCGTCGATGATGGCATAGAGCTGACTGCCCTGCAGCAGTGCACTGCGGGGCTCCGGGGCGGCAGAGGGCTCCCCCTTTTCACTGGGCTCTTTACACAGCAGAGCCTGGTGCTTGGGGCTCTGCCTCAGCATGACAGTGGCACGGTCTGTCCCCTGAGGGGAGCACGACTGGGTCCAGCACAGGCTGTCCCATCCCCGGGTACCGAACTGACACCACGGTGTGGCCACAGCCCCGGCCGTGGAGGTGGCTGCCTGTGCCGCGGAGAGGGGACCGCCTGCCAGGGCATTGCTCCGGAGCCTCTTCCTCTTGTGGTAGATGACGAGGGCACCCAGGAAGAGGGGCCCGGTGAGTCCCAGCAGGATGTACTCCAGACCTGAATCTGCAAGAAGGAGCAGGAGTGTTCCCAGCAACCATCCAGCACAGCGACCCCACACCACCTCTCCCAGCCCCATCACCTCCGTACCTTGGCTGCTGCTGCTGCCACACACTTGCTGGCACTCTTTTCCACACGTGTCCAAGGTGCTTCTGCAAGGAGAGGGGAGCCATGGGCGTGATGCTGTGCCATGTTACGGGCCCCACGTGTGTCCCCACCTGGGACACAGGGAGGGTAAGTGCTTACTTGTGGCACGGCCGGCACTCGTCGCCCTCGGAGTAGAAGTCAGGCATGCAGCTGCTGTCACAGAGTGTGTCCTGTGCCTCTGAGCCTGGGGAAAAGGTGTGCATGAGGAAGGGCAGCACAACCAGAGGTGGCATAGCCAGTGGGTCATGCTGTGGGGCAGCTGGCAGCACTCACAGGGCCGCTGGATGAGACGCCCAGTGCAGGGCTGGCACTTCTGGCATGAGAAGTCACTGCAGGTCTTGTCGAGGCAGACGCGGAAGTGGCCGGGTTCACAGCCACAGACGATGTTGCTGGTGGCCGAGCAGTTGCTCAGAACACTCTGGAAAGCTGCAGGAAGCAGGCAGTGAGCAGCACAGCACTGCACTGCATGGCACAGCATGGCATGGTGTGTCCCCAGCTCACCTTGTCGGTCACACTCATAGCAGGCCTGGCACTCGGTGATGGTGTTGGGCTGGGAACGGAAGGTGCCGGCAGGACAGGGGACACAGTCACTCGTGTTGTTGTGGCTTGTGCAGGGCTTGCGCAGGTACATCCCTGCAGGGACAGTGGGGTGACAGGAAGCACGGCCCCCCGGGGCAATGCATCTGCTGTGCCAGTGTGCCATGCCACGCCACACGGGCCGGGTGGTGCTCACCTGCGGGACACTGAGTACAGCACTGGCGAGCACTCTCGATCCAGTTCATGCCAGCGGGGCAGCGGTGTTTGGCGGCATGTCTCCGCAGACGGGTGAGTGGCTGCACCAGGACTCGCTGTCCTTGCTGTATGGTGCTGTTCCGCCACCCAAGGGGCTGCGATTCGCTGGCTCCCAGCACCAGCGCCGCCAGGATCACCTGCGGGCAAGGAAGGAGTAGGGCTGCGGGCAGCCAGGGAGCCATGCACCCGTGGGGAACAGCCCTCACACCGTGCTCCCCTCCCAGCCACACATGCTGGGCTACTGGAGCCAGAGCTGGGTCCAGTATCGTGCAGACATCAGTGCCTGTGCAGGGCAGAATGACTGGGTTTGTCTCCCTGTGCAGGGCAGAACGACTGGGTTTGCCCCTCCGTGCCCCGCAGCTGCGCGGGTGTGCTGCCCCGGGGCCAGGAATGCCCCGCGGCAGCCCCTGTGCCCTGCTTTCCTCGTACATGAGCAAGCGACTTCCTGCTGGCGCTGTGGGGGCCACTGTGCCCACAGGGCTGCTGTCAGGTACCCCTGTGTGCTCTGCAAAGGGTGCTTCCAGTCTGGCGGAGGAGCAGCACCAGGATGCTCGACCCGCTGTGACGCTGTGTCCCCGGGGACGGGAATGAGTGAGTCGGGCACACTGTTGGTGGTGCCAAGGGATTGCCGGCCCAGGGAGGTGTTGGCAGCCGAGCACGGGGAGTTAACACTGCCAGCTTTGACTTTCCTGGGGTTTATCTCCCTCGCAGAGGAGGTGATTTCCTCCCCAAGAGGAAGCCGTGCCTGGCTCACGCTCTCCCCGATGCTATCGCGCCTTGTGTGCGCGTCTCAAAGTAGGTCACTGCTCCCCCTCGGGGTGCCAGGTGCTGTACGCAGAGCAGCCCCACTGCCCATACAGCCCCGGAGTGGGCGGCCAGGAGGTGCCCACGCTGACACCCCTTCCACGGGCAGGGCAGGGGACCGGAGCAGGGGGTGCCGAAGCGCTGGCAGTGTGGGCAGTGAGCCAGGGGATTCCTCGCTGGAGGCTGGATTTCCCAGCCGTGATGGCCCCGATTACGGCAGCTGAATCATTTTCTACTAAACCCGCCGCCACCGGCAGACTGAAAACCGCGCTGGGCCGCCCCGCACGCAGAGCGCTGCCGGCAGAGAGGGGCGGCTGCCTCAGCCGCGGCTGCCAGCGGCACGTCTGAGTCACCACCGAGGCACGACCCTGCCTGCACACCCTGCCTGCAAACGGGCAGCTGTCCCCTGCCTGTCCAGAGCGGGCAGCAGGTGCCCTGCGGGCGCGGGGGAGCGGCGGGCGGAGGGGAGCGGGGGAACAGCAATGCGGGGCAGCGGCGGGGACCGAGGGGTGCGGGGAAGCGGCAGGCAGAGGGGACCAAGGGGTGCGGGGGACCAGCGAGTGCCGGGGAGAGCCGGGTACGCCTGAGGTCGGCTGCGCGGGACGCAGAGCCGCTGCTTCCTGTGCCGCGCCAGCGTCGCTCCTGCCCGGACAACGCAGCCTCTGCCCTCGGCTCCCGAGTGCCCCGGTAGCCGCTCACCCATCCAGCCCCCGGGGCAGCCGCCACCGCCGGCAGCGTGACCCGCGCCCACGGGCTGTCGGCACAGCCAGTCCCCGTGGCACTGTCCTGCCTGCAGCCCCATAACTGAGCCCACACTCCCCACGGCCGCATCGTGGCCGTGCCTGCGATCTTCGTGGCTACGCCGGTGGCCCCCGTAGCCATGCCACACCACGGGCGTTTTGGGGCAGCAGAGACCAGTCCCAGACGTTAGCCAGCGGGGCAAAGCGTTTTTGGCACGCTTGGCACTGGAGTTACACCACCTTCCTCCCTCCCTCCGTCCTTCCTCCGGGCCCATTACAGCCACAGCCCTGGGGCACTCCACAACTGGAGTCAGGGCTCCATGAGACCCCCAAGCCAGCACACTCACCCAAGCCACCCCAGGGCAGCAACACTTCATCCTTGTGGCCGATGTGGCAGGGTCATGCCGGGGCGGTGAGGGGACCAGGGCGGTGGGGGCAGTGGGGTGTCAGGGCAGCTCAGTGCCTGGGCAGGGTGCCCCAGCACCCCATGGCCACCGCCAGCAGCACGCGACGCGTGGTGAGTGAGCACCAGCCCTCCCCACACAGGCTTTTACACCCGGCAGGAGGAGGAAATGCTTTTTTGGAAATGAGTCCAGGGGGTATGAAACCACATGACAGTCGAGCGCGGGAGGGACCTGCGCCGCCTCGCTGCGGGCCGCCCGACCGCCGCCCTCTCTCACCCGCTGGCACGGACCCACGGTACCGGGGGTCGGTGGGGGGATGCAGAGTGTGCGGGGAGCAGCGCTGACCTCCACCCCAGGCAGGGCTCCATCCCCACCCTGAGCCCCGGAACGGGGGGGCTGAAACTGGCCCCAGTGCCTTCTTTGCCTGCCCCTGTGGGGTTCCCCCAGCTGTCCCTCTCCCACCCTGGTGTTGCCCAGCCGCGAGTGCTGCCATGGCCGAAGGAGAGGCGAGGCGGGCGCGAGTGTGCACCAGCTGGGTTTATTGCTCAGCTGGGACGTGGAGTGCAGCCTTGGCATGGGGGGGCTCGCACCGCAGCTCCCACACTCCGGCCCTGGGCACTGCCACCTACTGCCACCACACAGGGCAAACCCACGCCAGCCCCACACCATCCCCTCCTGCCACCAGCCCCAGCCTCCTCCCTGCACCGCCTGCAGCACAGTGCCACCGGCACCGTGTCCCTCGCAGCACCTTCCCCGCTCACCACTGACAACATCGTCATCCCTTCCTTGCTCACAGGAGCTGCCCTACAGCCCCCTGCAGCCCCCCATGGCCCCAGGGTCCCCTGCCCAACGAGGCTTGTCCCTGTGGACAAGGGTCCAGCACAAGCCATGTGCCATGTCCAGCCCTGCACTGCCATGCCCAGGGCACATCCTCGCCAAGGGGACTGGTCTGCATCCCCATCCATGTCCCCACCAGCGTGGCATCCCAGTGCTTGCTCTGCCCAGCCCTGGCATTACGCTACGGTTAGAAGCTGGAGCAGCTCCTTGGTGCATCCACGCGTCTGTCCGTTCCATGCCAGCGGCTCTCAGACCTCCCTGCAAGGCACAGAGTGGGGAGAGGTGTGCTCAGCACTGGGACCTGCCACCTGGGGAGCCCCCATGAGTGCCAGGGCATGCCCTGGAAGCAGGCAGTGCGTGCTTACGAGGCCGTCAGCGTGGAGTTGAGCAGCAGCGTGGTCTTGATCCGGTACAGCTGCGCCAGTGTCAGCTTACGGTGCTGTGCCGACTGCGGGTCCGAGAGGGTCCGGCGGGCAGGAGGCGGGGAGTCACGCCTGAGCTCCCCTGGGAGGGAGGCTGGGCTCTCCACTGGCTCCTCAGGTTCTGAGAGCTCCGATGTGGAGCTGCCACTGCTACCAGGGGCAGCCAGGGGTGCGGGGGCTTGCCTAGTCCGGGGGGAGCCAGCAGAGAGGTCAGAGAGGCTGCGGCTCTGGCTTAAGGGACCTGGGGAAGTGGGGCACAGGAGCTGCGGCAGGCTGGCCTCTGACTTGGACTTGAGCACCCTGACTGGGCAGGGCAGGAGCTGCACAGGGATCCGGCGGCGCAGCCGGGGTGAGGGGGGCCGTGGAGCTGGGGGGGCCAAGGAAGGCTCCCGCCCCTCCTCAGCCACCCCATCCGGCTGCTGGCTGAAGTCCCGCAGGGAGACAGGTGAGAGTGTGCCATAGGCGCTGTCAATGGAAGACGAGCGGCACCCGCCGGCCGGGGAGGCCACGCCATGGGGCAGGGGCACAGGCAGGGCGCCCGCAGGCAGCTCCTGGGTAGGGGTCTCGGTGGAGGTGTCAGCAGAGGTGCCAGTGCCAATGGAGGTGCTGGTGCCAACGGAGGAGCTGTCTGAGGTCGACCTGAAGGGCCCCGTGTCCCAGTCCGGGGAGGAGAGCTCATCACCGCCGTCTGCTGCCACCGTGGCAAGCGTCTCGGTGGAACCGTCAGAGGGGCTGTGGGGGCAGGACGGTGAGGAGGGGGCTGTGCCATGCCAGGGGAGTGCAGGCCCCCTTCCCGTTCCATACCACTGCTGGGAGTCCGGGCTGGCACTGCTGTGGCGCAGGATAGTAGGTGAACTGGCAGCTGAGGCGCCGCTCTCACCGTCCTCCTCCTCCTCCTCTTCCATGCACCGGCGCTGCCGCAGCTGCTGCAGCAGGTTCTGGGAAGGGGGAGGCATCAGCCAGGACCAGGGTTTGCATGGGGCACCTGTGGGTCCCCCGCCCAGCCCCCTGCCCCTCACCTGGGCGTTGCGCACCGCCTCGACCCAGCTGCGGCACAGAGACTGCCCGCTGGCCTGGAAGGTGTAGGCGGCCACAGCGCTCCCCAACTCGTTCAGGTAGATGAGGAGGAAGGAGCCTGTGGGCAGAAGCTGTCAGCCATGTCAGGGGTCCCCTCCCCGCAGTCCCACTCACCCCCAGTGCTGCTCACCTGGGTCCCTGAGCTCCCGGCAGATGACCTTGTCCACCAGCAGGGGCTGCCGGACCACCTTGGTGCGCTCGGCCTTCTTGAGGGGCTTGGTGATGAGGAAGAGGTCGGTGAAGAGGAAGCAGTAGACATCCATCTGGGGGTGAGAGTGGGGCCGTGGGTGCTGGGCAGCACAGTGAGTGAGGGCAGGTGGGCAGGGGGTGTGGCTGATGCACTCCCATCCCCTCTGGTCCTCACCTTGCTGTCTTTACCTTCCCGCATCCGCAGGCTGCCCTCGAGGAGGAGCTGCCGGGTGTCCTCTGGGGAGGTGCCAGGGATGGGGGCCGTCAGGTCCAGGCGCAGGAACTCCTTCAGCAGCTGCCAGGAAACCCCAGCATCAGCATGGGGTGCATGGGGTAACATGGCATAGGGTAGCATGGCATGATATAGCGTGGGTTGGCTTGGACTGAAGCGAGACAGAGTTGCACAGCAGTGGGGCAGAGGGTGGCATTGAGTGGCATAGCGTGGCATGGCATGAGATGGCAGGGGATGGCAGCTCCACCATGCCCAGCCTACCTTGTCCACCTCATCTGTGCTGCCTTCCACCACCTCATAGGAGTCGATGCGGCTGAGGATTGTGGCCAGGCGCTGCCGCTCTTGCCGCTGGCGCATGCGTGAGTTGATGTCGTTGATGAAGCGCTCCACAGAGCTGATCTGTGGCGAGGTTGGCAGTGGGTTTGAGGGGCTGGGGGGACCAACCCTGTTGCCCCCCACTCCCATCCCCTTACCATGGTGGTGATGGCGTCACGGGCACGTGGGTCATCTGTCTTCTTCAGCACAGACTTGAGGAGCAGTGGGTACTTGGTGAGGCGCTGGTGGGGCTTCACCAGCATGTCGCTCAGCTTCAGGCGGCTGCACTGCTCATGCTTCTCAGCCCACTGTGGCACGCAGATGTCAGTGCCAGTACTGCCCCTGCCCTGGCCCCAGTCTCCACCCTCCCCTTACCGTCACGTAGGTGCGGAAGAGCTCGCTGTCCCGCAGCAGCGCCCGCATGTACTCCATGCATCCCTCCTCCTCCATGCAGTACCGCATGTAGGGCTTGAAGAGGGACCCGAACTAGGAGGCACAGAGGGGTCACCATGGGGCACAGCATGGCATAGCCCCCCGCCATGGGATGGGGTCCTCACTCACCATTTTGAAGCCATTGAGGAAGTCAATGGGATCAAGCAGTGCCCCGGTCCGTCGTGCCTTGGCCAGCACTGGGGCCATGATGCTGCGCCACAGCTCACAGTGCAGCCGGATTATCTCCCCGATGTTGCTGAAGAGCCGCTCAACATCCACCTGCAGGGTGAGGTAGGCAGTGCAGGGGGATGGTACCCACACCCCATAGCACAGCCAGTCTGAGGAATCATCCCCAACCCCCCTGGCCCCCACAGCCCTCTCTGCTCACCTCACAGAGCAGCCCCGATTCCTGCAGGTTCAGCAGGCAGCAGAGAAAGAGCTGTGTGGAGAGAGTGGGGAGCTGGTGGGCTGCAGCCGCAGCCCCTCACCCCAGCACAGTGCAGCGGCCACCAGCACTCACATCGGTAATGACTCTGAGCTTGCGGATGTAGGTGGCCTCGGTGTGCAGCAGCTCCCAGATGGCTTCCTGCTGGTGACACTGCCGGCGCGACAGGACCTGCCAGGCTGAGTGTCAGCACCGTGCCAGGGGCTGGGCAGAGCCCCCCAGTCCCCCGGCGCCCAGCCCTACCTCTGCGCCCCGGATGATCTGCTGCCAGCTGTCTTCCAGTGCCAGCCCAGCCTCATCCCCATCCTCCTCCCAGGAGTCGCGGTCAAAGCGGAGCTGGGGCGGCAGCTTGGGCAGCCCGAAGGTGCCGTAGGCATGCAGCCTGTTCGTCAGCTGCTCCAGCTTCTCAGTCTCCTGGCCGAAAGCAGGGGACCAAGTGGCTGGGCAGAAGCCGGTGGGCATGTGCCACAGACCCCCTCGCCCTGCCTGTGGAACTAGGGTGCTCGAGCCCCAGGGGCACCCATCCCAGCTGCCCAACACGGCTCCTGTGCCCTCTCACCGTGCCTGTGTCCCACCTACCCGCCCGAAGGAGCCCACGCTGGTGCCGGAGCTGAAGAAGCCGCTGAAGCGGCTGGCAGCGCGGTTCTTCCAGGTGTCCGTGCCATTGGTGGGCAGGGAGCTGCCGATGTGTGGGGCCAGCTCAGGGCTGGGAATGCTGGTGTCCCCCAGATATTCAGTCATGTTCTTCCTCCGCCGGCCCAGAGCCTGCAGCGGGGACAGTCAGTGCCCCCGGGGTCAGCGCCCAGCATCGTGGCCATGGTACCGGGCTGGGGACAAGCAGCGTGGCACAGCTGACCTCGAGCACCGTGGGACAGGCAGACCCCCCGATGGGCAGAGCCGGGCAGTGGGGTCCCCTGGCCACGCTCCCCTGCCCGCACTGACCTGCCTACCTGCATCCCGGGGGTGCAGGGCCCCGGGGGTGCAGGGCCCCGGGTGCTGCCTGGCTGGGCCCGGCTGGCCATGGGCAAGTGGCCCCAGCAGTGCTGGGGTTCAGGGCATCCCGAGGGGCGCAGACCCGGCCAAGCCGCCCGTTCAGCTGCGTTCCCGGACGGCGGCGCCGGGGCCGGGAAGGCTGTGGCCGGGCTCCTCCGAAACAAAAGGAGGTGGGGCCAGTGCCGAAAACCTAATTTCCCTCCTCGGCAGATAAGCTACCAGAGTTGAACAATTCACCGGCGGAGATCAAAGCCCCCCAGCTGGTGGCGAGAGCTGGGTCACGGCCAAGCGGCTCCCGCCGCCCCGGGCGCCGCTGCAGAGGCAGCTCCCCGTGTGTCCGTGGGCTGTGCCGGAACGCGGCCGCTGCCATCCCCTCGCTGTGGCAGAAAGAGCAGCAGGGCCAGGGCTCCCTGCCTGCCACAGAGCCCTGGGAAGTGGCTAGTACTGCCAGCACAGCCCCACACCCTGCCACGTCCCCGGACCCGGTCGCTGTCCCTCTTACTCACGGTGCTGCCGGGTCCCCGGGTGCAGCTGCCAGCCCTATTGCCCTGATGCAGCCTGTCGTCTGCCTGCCCCCAGGAGTGCGGTCGGGACCGACACCCCTGCAGGGGTGAGTGGTTCCCCACTGACCCCCTTGCCCTGGCGGGGCTCTGCCTGTCCCGCAGCCAGGCATCATAGTGCTGGACACGGGTGGCCACCAGCCCTGGCCACGCAGCCAGCTTGCCAGCCTCAGGGGCTGCTGGCACAGGAGCAGGCACTGCGTCTCCTGGAGGAGTCCCTGCAGGACTGCTCTCCACGGGTCTGACACCCTGCTCCCACAGGAGCAGTGCCCAGCCCGGCCCCAGGCCTTATCTGGGGACAGGGTCCACAGGGCAGGACTGAGCTGTGCTCAGCAGCTGCCACGCACCGTGGAGAGGAGGGCCAGTGGCCAAGGGTGAGTTCTGGGGCCAGGGTGAGTCCCAGGGCTGGGGTGGCACCAGGTGGCAGCCACTGCTAGGGCCCCCAGGGTTCCTGTTTGCCTTAGCTTTGGTGGCATCCTGTACCTGGCACAGTCACAGGGCTGGTGCCACTGCTTGAGCTGTTACGTTACTGCAGCACAGTGAGGAGACAAAGTGGCTCTTGGGGGTTCCAGCGGGATCTTCAGCCACACCCCACGAGGTTGTCAAGAAGACACCATGTTGCTGTCCCATGACCCATCTTCACAGAAAGAATGGCTATGGGGGGATCACACACCCTGCCACCCCTACCCAATTCCTCCTTCCTAGAGCTGGAACTGACACTCACCAGGCTGTCAGTGCCCTCTCGGCGTCCTGGCAGTGGCTCCATCACCGGCGCAAGGAGTGTGATGGTGTTGGCAGGGTGCAGAGTGGGCAGGCTGGCTGACCTGGTGTCCCGCACTGCCTGCTCCACCTTCAGCTCCTCCCCAGGCTTGGCTGCGGGAGCATCAAGTGGTCAGTGTCCCCTGGGAGCCCCGAGGCAGCTGAGCCTCCTGCCAGGCCCCCACTGCACCTTTCACTCGCAGGTAGTGCCCCCCGAAGCGGAACGCCTCGAACTGCAGGGACAGAGGTGTGTGGGACTGGTCCAGGTAGATGTCCACCTTGTCCAGCTCGATCGCCTTCCTCTCGAACACTGGCAGCAGCACCTCCCTGCATGGACACGAGCCCCATGTCTGTGTCTGCATTCTGTCCCCATATCATCCCTGTACCTGTCCCCAGCAGACTTACCCCAGTGACTTCTTCTTCATAGCCGGCACGATCTCTGCCTCGATGTCAATGCTGAGGTCAAACTTCAGGGTGAAGCACTCCTTACTGGGGTCCTGGGAGGAGGCAGCAGTCACTTGCCCAGAGGTCCCTCCCTGCCACCCCTCCGGGGCATGCTGCTGCCCTGCCAAATGCCCCAGGGAGAGGGGCCAGTGCCTTACATCTGTGTGCCTGCGCCAAGCCTTCTTCTTGGGCAGCTTCAGCGCTGAGCTCCTGCGCTCCCTGTGGGCACAGGGACAGCAGGGTGACAGGGATGCTGTGGACTGGGGCCACACAAGGGGCCACCTAGGGCTAGGGACTCACCCTCTGCTCTCTGCTGGACCATCCTCTTCCTCCTCCACATCGGAGGCAGGGCTGGTGCGTGGGGGGCACGAACGCGTCGACATGTTGCGGGCCAGGATGGATCCTGCAAACAGACACCGAGCTTGGGCTGTGACAGCCTCCCCAACCCCACGCTGGCTCCCACTGCACCTCACTCCCATCTGTGTGCTGCCCCAGCCTCAGGCTCATTCCATCACTCGCACCCCTGCGAGGCAGCGCTGCCATGGGGCTGTGGGAGCAGTGGGGCTCAGGTGGGCTCACCTTGCGGGGGCAGGTCGAAGCGGATGTGGCCATCAAAGTGCATGGCCCCATGGAGGCGGCCGTCGCAGAGCTCACACAGGCTGAGGGGGCCGCTGCGGCTCAGCTGCCGGCACTCCACATGGTGGCATTCCTGCGGGGACATGTGTTTGTTGGGCTGGGACTGCCTGGGGCCACCAGTCTTGGCACGTTGGCAGGAGGGATGTGCAGCACCATGAGCAGCGGGGTATCCTTTCCCATCCCCAACTGCTGCTGGCACACTGTCCATGAAGGATGCTGAGGCCAGAGCGGGCATGAGGAAAGCAGTATCAGCAGGACACAGCCACAAGACAGTGGGTTCTGCAGGACATGGTGATGAGACAGGGGCTTCTACACCACAGAGCCCCCTCTTTGCTCCACCGCTATGAGCAGAAACCCTGGGACAGCTGCACATGCTGAGGCTTGGGCAGAGAGCTGGGGGACAGCCACCTGTGCCTGTGGCACCCACACCTTGCCAGTGGCCTGGGAGGCTGCCCTGGCACCCCAGAGCCCCTTTGTGCTGACAAGGGCTGTGTCCCCATGGCAGGACGGAGGAAGCGAGCGTCTGCGACCAAACAATGCTCGAAGCCGGCCCGTTTCCTCCGATTGTGTGCGGCCACGGCCGCGGCCCCAGCCCCACCGGGCATTCACAGCGGGTTATTTTTAAACCCCCGGCTGGGCCCCCAGCACAGTGCACAGCCTGTGACCCCCGGCCAGCACCCATCTCACTGGGGGCTCTGGCCAGCTGTGCTCCTGGGGATTGTGGTGCCACCAGCCACTGCCAGCAAGGCTTGCTGCACCGCTGATGCATCTCCATCCCCGCGCGGGACTCCCATCACCACCCTGCACATGGAGGATTGCAAGGGACTGCCAGGAGGAGCCAGCCCTGCCCAGGCTTGCCTGTAGTGCACTGTGCTGCTGCGGGGAGGAAGCACCCGTGCAGCTCCAGCCGCCCCCACTTCCTGCCCTCCTTCCTCCCGGTTCTGCTGAGGTCAGAGCTGACGTGCTCCCACCACCCGCTGGCTCCCCTGCAGCAGCCACCACCGCAGCACTCACCAGAGTCCTATCCCAGGCCAGGGGACAGCCCCATCTTCAAGTCTGTGCCCCCAGCCCTCCTCCTCTCCCACCACGTGCCTCACACCCCTGCTGCCATCGTGGACATTGTGCCACCTGCATGCATGGCCACAGCTGGCACTCACTCAGTGGGCTCTCCTGGCACCCTTGGCAGCCATTCCACAGGTATGCAGGACTCCTCATCCACCCTGTGCCAGCAGCTCATCCCTGGGCTCATCCCCACAGGAACGGCCAGACAGGAAGATCAAACCTCTCTGCCCACCCCAGGGATCAGCTCCTGATCTGAGCCCTGCCACGGTCCCAGCACACAGCAGCTTTGCTGCCCTATAGAAAGCATCTCACAAAACAAGGGGATCAAGATCCAGCACCCTGCCATAGCAGGATGAGCCCCCAGACTGACTGGTCCCCCTGAACCCCCACTACCTGCCAGGTGCCATCGGGGGTCTCTGGTGACAGCGGCAGGGTGGTCCCAGTGGGTTGCTCCTGGCAGTCCCAGCTGCACCCCTGGGCAGCCACAGCCCAGTGCCACGTGTGCCCTGGAGGCACTGGCCCTTCCATCCCAGCATGCAAACAGAGCACCACGGCACACCCCCGGCGCACCCAGGCTGTCCTGCCTGCTGCACTGGAGACACTGCCTGCAGCCCCACACAGGAACCCCCGGGACTCGCTGGGAGCCAGGGTGTGGGGTCTGGCCCAGCCCTGCACAGCCACCAGGAGAGAAGGGACCCTGAATCCACCCCGGTGTCACATTAGTGAGCAGGGGAGCAGATGGGCTGGAGCAGATTAGCTCCAATCATGGCAGCTTGGGGAAACGATCAAACCACTGCTGTGCTGTTAAAATGCCAGCTGGACCATGACACCAGCAAGGAATGCACACCCAGCACGGGCTGGGGCACACGGCAGGGCAGGGGCTGCTGACCAGGGCAGGGGCCCTTCAAGGAGCAGCAGGCTGGGCAGAACCATTCACTGCCCCTTCAGACCCACAAGACAGACATCAGGCAGCAGCTGCCGGCGCTGCCCCCACCTTGCAGGACCCACCTTGGCCGCCCTCCTCTCACCAGCACAGTCGGGGTTCTGGCAGCGCAGCACTGTCTCCTCTGCTGGGCACTGCTCCTCTGTGGAAAGAGAAGGGTCAGTGCCTGGGTGCCACGACAGCCTCCCCCAGGGCCATGCCGAGGCCCCCACAACACAAACCCCAGGTTTAAGAGCTTGTCAAAGCACACAGGCTCAGCCGAGGCTGGTCCTGCCCACCCCTGCCCATCCCACAGCCCATCCAGCTCAGTGAAGCCCCATGCCCAAGAGCCAGCACTGCCTCCCCGCTGGAGAAAGGCACCGTGTGCTCCGCAGTAAAAGAATCCAGCACCTCCTGCTCGGCACCCCAAGGCACAGGATGAGGACACGGACCTGTCCCAACTTCACCAGGGCTGGCACGGCCTGGGGCTGCAGCAGGAACACTAAATCTGCTGCTGTCAGTCCCCAGTGAGGCTTAGGAGCCACTTTAAGCTTTGACAGTTAAATCGGCCTTAGGGACAAATCCTATTTTGAAGGCTTTTGTTATGTGTCGCATCTAATCGTTTAAAAATAACAGACTCCAGGCGGCTTGCAGCAAACGAGCAGTACAGACACACTTGGGCAGGGCAGCCCTGCTGTGGACAGGGGCGCATTGCTGGGAACCTGCCTGCTGGGGTGGGACCTGATGCTGGGGATGAGGAGAGGCCAGGTGGCACAGCTGTACCAGATGGCACAGCTGTACCTGCCCAGCAGCACAGGGGCTTCCCCACCACACCACTCCCCTCTCCCACATCCTTCCTGCCAACAAAAACAGCATCCGTGCTGGTCCGAGCGGGACCACGGCCAAGGCTGGGGTTAGACTCAGTCTGCGGGATAAAATGCCTTTTGAGGCAGCACTGAAAAAGCTACTGCTTCTGCCTTAGAGAGGGAGAAGCAACTCGGACTGGTGCTGGTTGCTCCAGCTCCCATCCGGGAGTAATCCCGGGGCTACCGTGGCACTACGGGTGCTGCTGGATGGTGGCTCGGGAGCGGCCGGGCAGGGCAGAGCAGGGCCCGTCGGTCCCCGGTAGCCAGGCCGGTAACCGGGCTGGGCACTGCCCCCGTGGCCGGAGCACAATGCGGGCTCTGTCCGGCCGGTCGCCCCGCCCCCCACCGTTTCACTTGACCTATCGGGAATAATAACGGAAGCAAAAAAGAAATTCTTTTATGCACCCAAGGGAACGTTTTCCAAACTCACCAAAACCCTAGAGGCCGTCCGGAGCGGCCGGCGGTGCCAGAGAACAGCCCCGCGGCGCAGCCAAAGCAGCGCGGCCGTTCCCGAACGCTGACCCTGCCCGCGGGTCACACACGGACCAGAGCCTTGGGCACGCCGCAGGGAGCTCCTCACCGGGCCCCCTCCGTTTCTGGCAGAAGCAGGAGGGTGTCCTGGTCCCCACCAGACACTTTGGGGGCTGGAGGAGGGATCCTGTCCCCATCAGCTCCTGTCTGCGTTGCCCCCGGTCACCTCCTCCTCTGCTGCCGGCTGCGCTATCACGCCCGGCGCTCCCGGTGACGGAAAACGAGTTTGAAACCGGATCATCCTCGCAGCCGAGAGCATGGCAATAGCCAGCTGCTTCCAGCGCCTGCCTGGGCCGGGGGGAGAGGTGCCGGTGGCACGGGATGGTTTCCTGAGTGCTCTCTAGCTGCACCTGCAGCATCCCTGTGGCACCCCTGAGCTTCTCCCAGCCCCTCACCCTCGTTGCCAGTGCTGGAGGCTTTGGCTGACCGCAGCAGCCCACAGTCAGCCCTCCAGCTGCTCAAAACTCCCCTGCCACCTACCCCCGAGCTCCTCGCTGATGTCCAGGCTGGAGCTCCAGGAGAAACGCTCCACTGCCTCGTACTCCAACCCCGCCAGACCGGGCGGCAAAGCCTCCAGCTCGTAGGCACCCCTCTTCTTCCAGTACAGAAACATCCTGGGGTCGTGGCCGGGGGGCTCCCCAGAGCCGTGTCCGCCCCGACGGGGCCACCGGTGGGACTAACCGGGGGAGACGGGCTCCAGCTCTAAGAGTGGGTCCCGGTCTCGGGACAAGCGGCGCATTGATGCCAGCGGCGGGAGCCGCAGGGCGGCCGAGGGTGCCGCTGGAGGCTGCCCAGCACCCGCGCGGGGGGCGCACAAAGGGCCTTTCTTCAGCCTCCTACAGACATTGCACAAATTTCACTTTCCGCCGTCTATGGGAGACATTCGGCAACGGAGACAAGACGCGCTTGTGATGGAAAGAATCGGCATGAAGAGGGGGGCTGTTGGGCGGCTCTGCCATCCAGACGGCTTCTGAGGGGGCAGGAATGCGCTGCCCTGAGCCGTGGTTGCATCCCTGTACCCATGGGCACGTGGGGGTCCCCACAGGGAAAGCCAGGGCTCCTCAGGGGGATTTTCCTCCTGCTAAATCCAAGCAAACAAGAAGGCACCAGGCAGGGCTTAAAACCCACAAAAAGGCAGCAAAGGATGGCCCCTTTGTCCTGCCCCACACAAAACTTCCTGAAACAGGGAAAAAACACTGCACCCCGCAGGATGATCAACCAGGCCAACACTGTTCCAGCCTCCAAACTCATCACAGCATCTCCTCCTTGAGGCACCATGGGCTCCCCAGAGTTTGCTGCTGCTGGGCACCCTTTGGCAGAAGTTTCAACAGAAATCACTGCTGCAAAGGTAACAGATGCAACTTATTGCAAAATCAATCCTGCTTTATTTAGTTCCTCCTTGGTATTTGAAATGCTGTCACTGATTTCCCACTTGGTCACAGAACCAAGTGTCCCCAATTCACTGGTGGGATGCTTTTCTGAGTCTTATGCTCCAAAGCCCCTGAGCAGCCCACTGCCCTCTTCCTCTCAGGGAGCACCAGGAGCCAGTGAGGTTCCCCTTTCCTGAAGCTGCTGCATCCACTTCTGAGCCCTACCAGGTTCCTACCAGGAACCCCCTAGAAATGCCCCAGAACAGACACTTACAGCTTGGCACACTGGAGTTACTCACTTACCCTCTCTGTCTCCAAGGAATGGAGCCAGTGCAGGGTCCAGCACCCACAGGCAGGCAAGGTGGATGTTGGGGCCCAGTGACAGCAGCATTGAGGGTGATGCTCAGCTACAGAGGGTTTCAGTACCAGGCATTTCTCACATGCTCTTTGCCTATCTCACCTTTCCTGAAGCCTTTTCCACCTGCTCTGTGACTTTAACTCCCCTCTCACCCAGCCTGGGATGTTCTCCCTGGCTGTACCATGGCCCCTTTATTTATTTTAGACACTGTTCAGGCCACAGTGCTGGCCAAGTCCTTCCTTTGCTACCAGATCCAGTCAGATGGGGATAATTAGGCCTGGATTAAGTTTAACTCTTTAAAAGACAGCAACACTGCACAGCCCCTCGCAGCTCCTCCTCAGCTCCGTCCCCTTCCTGACACTCATCTCAGTCTGTTTGTTTACAGCTGCTTATTTCTGGAGCTCTGTAAAATTTTTTTACAATCTAGATACAAGCAATTTTGCAGATTACTCACACCCACAGCAGCCACCAGCTAAAAGACCCCACTCTCAAGTGACACGCCACATCCCTCCTTCCCCTTCTGGAGACCTGGTTCATGGGATCTGAGTGGGCACTGGGGGTTGTAGATGCTGGGGCTGGACTGCTCCCCAGTCTAGACTGGGGCAGAACCCCACCTCACTTGCAGGAGCTGGTTAGAAGCCAGGTTACTTTTGCAGACATGGATCTAATAAATGCCTGACATGCTGATATTACCCATTCAGAAGCCATTTTCTAAAAACATCAACTCAAGACTTTCACTCACCTCTGCATGACTCCAACCACCCCCAGATTTCCTCAGGAGCAAATCAACAATTGTGCTGATTGACAAAGGGCTGGGAAGGAAAAAAATAAAGTTCCTCTTGCGTCCCAGCCGGGTAGAGCAGGTGGGGTCAGGCAAGGCCACGCACCCCAGTGCTCCATGTGATGAGTTCCTCCCCTCTGTCATCCTGTTTCAACCTCTATCCAGAGAAGTCTATTAGACTGTTAAAGCTGGGGACATTGGAGAGAGCCCAAGCCACTTCCAGACCACACTCAGGGCACTGAGCTCACACTGCAGCACTGGGATATGCAACCAGGCCAGTGAAATGCAGGAGGCAGCAGAGCCAGGGGGACTGTGATGGTGCAGGGCTGAAGGGATCCATCTTTACCACCCAGGGGAACAGGGATTCCCAAATACGTTCCTTCCCTTCCCCCCCCTCTCCCAGAACAAGCAGAGCCGCAGGTCAGCCACATTGCCAGGAGAACCTCAGCACAAGCCCTTTGCCAAACCATAGGACCATCAAGTTCTGCTCATGCCACCACACATTGCTCTGACATCCCAAACCCCCCAAGGGTCAGACAGGTAACAAGAACAACTCCTGGTCCACGGCAGAGCATGCAGGGGACAGCAGCCACCCCCAGCTGTGTCACCCCCAACCATGTTTAAAAAAAACAAAACAAAACAAAAAACAATCAAACCAACCCAATGCTTTTCATAGGTATTTATTACAAAATGCTACAATACAAACTGAACATATAAAACATTATTAAAGCCAGGCCTGCTGCGGCATCTCCCTGGCCGCCTGTCCAGGGATAGCTACCCAGGGCCTCTGCAGCAACCCAGGGCTCGTGACCACACCTGGCTCTACCAGTCCCACACAATCAATCCCTGGCCAAAGGGCCCCAAGGATTCAGGTGTAATCACACTCGAAGGCAAACTCCCTCCTCTTGAAATGCTTCTTTTTCCTCAGCTTCCCAGAGCCCAGGATGCTGTAGTTGTAATCTGATGTGACGTAGGGGATCTCTCCCTCAATTCCTGGCTGGAAAATATAAAACAGAAACAACTTTAAGAACCTAAAACTTCAGCAGAGGAGGAAGCACTTCCCTCCCCAGGCTGACAGCGTTGATGGTGCTAAGGACACAAAGATCACCAAACCCCACTCTGGCATCTGAAACATGAGTGGAACGTTCTGTTCTCCAGAGGTTTCTGTGCTTAAGGACAATCTCCTAGAGAGATAACCATCTGCAGATGCCCAGGCATCTCCCTGCATGCATCCGCCTCAGGAATAGGAAACTGGAAAACGTGCCAGCCAGCTGAAGCTTAGCCAGCTCCCATCCCTCCCATGGGCTCCTACCTGGCTCACGAGCACACAGTTAGGGATAGTAATGTTCCCAAGGAGCAGACAATTCACCAGCCTCAGGTTCTCAGGAGGCACTGGTGTCAGGATGTGGTAAAGCTTCTTCTCCATATCAACCCCTCGGACAATTCCTGAAAACAAACCCAAAAAAATCCACAAATCAGGGATCCCTGCTCATTGGCACATCCCTACAGACACTTGAGCACCAAACCAAGTCCAAACTGGAACGTTAAATCAAGTTAGAGAGGGCAACTTAAGACAACTACAGGAACTTTGTGTAAGCCACATGGAGTCTGCTTTTGCAAACATGAACCCAGAAAGTGAGTCAAATGTGGAGTTCTGAGAGAAGTTCTGAGTGGTGCCGTGCAGTGACATTCCCCACAGCTGTTACCACACATTATCCAAAGCCAGAAGACTTACAGCACAGCTTCTAACGGCAGAGAACACACCACTACTCCTGTATCTCATCTTACTTCCCTAGATGTTTTTGGGAGAGTAGGCAACTTTGTCACTCTGCAATCTCCCTGCCAAAACACAGTGGGTCAAAGTACAGCTCCAGGTGTGCTCACCAAAGCCCAGGCAGTCACAGACTGGGGTCTGTGTCAGCAGGACCGGCCCATCGGTCTGGCACCGGACCTCATCTGGAATGCAGCAGAGCCCGACCCAGCTGGCATTCACTGCATACATGATGTTGGTGGGAGCAACATCCGTGTGAATAACTCTGAGTGCGACCGCACTGAAAGGCACCTGGGTGGGGGAAAAAGAGGAAAGAAAACTGCCATCAGTCCTACAACTGAGTTCAAATTCTGAGTACACAGACCCTGCGTGCTCCCACCCCACACCCACAGGGAGGGCACACACAGCAGCTTCTGCACAGACAGAACACACATAACACACGTGCTGCTGCACATACAACACATACAGGACACATGCCATCTGCACACATGTGCCAAACCAACACCTTGACAGAAGCTTCACTTCCAGACACCCCAAATACAGTTGTTATCCCTGCAGATTACAGAGTGTTTATCACTCCTCTGAGAAACATCTACAGCAGGAGCAGAACTGCCCACCACTGTAGAACAGGCTGTCTGCACCGTCCCCAAGCCTTCCCCAAAGGCTTCTTTACCTGATATGGCACCAGGCTGTGCAGTGGGAGCACCGCCCCTATGTCTGGGTACTGCAGGTGCCCCAAGTATCCCAGGATGGACATGTCACGCAGGATGCCGCTGTGCACTCGCCTGCAAGAACAGTCCTGAGTCAAGGACAAACATGCAGTTTTGTTCAGCCCATGGATCCCACACAGCACTCAACACTCTACTTACGCTTCACCTGCCACTCCTGCCCGAGGGAATTCCGGATGGATGTACAATAGCTTGTACTGTGGAGCTGACACATCCTCCTCCTCGGAGCACTTCCAGCTCTCTGCAGTACTCATGTCCAACTGCTTGCACTTGGGCTGCTGCTTGCCCTTAGTGTGCAGCCCGGCGCTGAGGTGGACGTGCTCGGGGCTGAGCGGGGGCATTGCCTTCCAGTCACACACGTCCATCTGAACGACGTGGCTGGGTGATAGCAGCCGGATGATATCGATGAGCAGCAGCAGCCCCTCACCTTCAGGAGCACAGAGAACACACGACTGCTGCTGCTACTTCAACTGGTCAGATGGCAGCTCTAGGTCAGGGCAGGTGCGCTCAGGGCTCTGGTTCTGCACACTGCTGCATCCCCACCATCACTACCTCCCTCCCACACCTCTCGAGAGGACTGATCCTGTTTACCTTTCACCCAGCCCATGGTGTTGATGATTAGAGGCACTTCCTTCTTGTAGCAGCTGAACACGTACTTCACGACATCGAGGTACCTCTCTGTGTCCTGCTCACAGCTGGTCTGGCCATAATACACCATCTTACGGGGCGTCTGCTGGTGAGTGAAGGGGGGGCCTGGCAAACAGAGCATCAAACATCTCATGCCTTCCCCCCAAGTCAAACCAAAACACTCCCATCTCTGTAACACCCACATGCCACCCTCCCTGAAACAACCTGTCCTCCTCCCACCTGCCAAAGTCCTTCTAGCACAGCCTGCACTTACGGGGAAACTGGTCTATCACTTGAAAGACTCTGGGGCTGGTAGTTCTGTTTCTTTGTTCTGCGTTAGTTTCAGGTTTGTTTCTTTATTTGAAATCACTGGTTACACACTTACAAATCTTTAAACAACTGCCTATGACAAGCTATTCAAAGAGCAATCCAATCCTTTTAGACAAGAACCCGAACACAGAAGACCACAAACACCAGCAGCTTCCTGGGCTCTCGTTTCTTCACATTCATTACAACAGCCTGAAACCTGCGTGGATCCACTTTGAACTTTTCAAGTTAGTTTCATCTGTGGATACAGACTTTCCCACAGAGACCTCTGAAATCTGAAAGGCCAAACATTCCCTTCTGGATGCCTCACCATGTTCAACCCCTGTAAACAGCACCTTGCCTCTTTAAAAGAGACAAAAGGAGCAGAAGAACAGCTCCATGTTACGCAGGAAGCTACAAGAAAACTCAAACAGCCCTTGGTTTAATCTCTCTAGGAACCTCTGACATCTGTGGCAGCAGCTTCCCCTCAGGCAGGCTCTGCCCAGAACACCCTGCTCACTTCGGAAACGGAGCAGGTCTCTGGTAACCGCGGGGGCAGCGGAACACGTACCCAGCACGGGCTCCATGACGCTGCTCAGGGACACACACCCGGGCGGCGTGAATTCCGGCTGGCCTATGTCACACTCCATGTACTCCACTGCGGGAAGACTGCAGGGAGAGACCCCGTGTATGTGCCCACCACTTGGTGTTTAAGAGCTACCCATCTTCCAGGTCTGACAGCATTTCTGTCAGATAGGTATTTTTTCCCTTCTCCTAAATCCCATACAGCACTTAAAAGCTTGCAAACCACAGAATGACTCACCGGTTTAGTAACAGATTAATTAGGTATCTGTTGAACGTCGACTTTCCAGTGTTTTTTCCACCACACACCAGCACCACAGGGATACCTTCGTCTTCCGCTGGGAAGACAAACACAGTGTGAACCAGACCCACTCTGACCCAGGCGATGCTGAGCTTGAGCCTCCCACTTTTTAGAGAAAAACACAACTCTACATCAGAGTGTGCCAGGCAGGACATGCTCCCTAATTCATGAAAAGCCTCACAAATGTCCTTTCCTCAGGCTACCGAGACCCTAACCTGGCCAAGCCCCCACGCTCACCGCAGCAGGCCTGGATCAGCTCCTCCAGCGCCAGACACACGCTCTCCGACACCTGCAGCCCACGCTCGGGGCTGCACTTCACGATGCCCACGGACGCCAGGACTGCATCCTCCGGCGTGAAGCTGGACTCCTCCTTTTTCTGGGCGAGACAGCGAGCGCTCAGCGCAGGAGGCCGAGGGACACCAGGGGACACCGGGCAATGAGAGGCACCGGGCAGCTCTGCCCGCACAGGGTGGTCTCACCTGGGGCTCGAAGAGTCGTGATAGTGGCGGGTGGCTGAGCAGGAACCGTGTCACGGGTGTGTCCAGGTGCTCCAGCAGCACCACGGCACCGTCGGGCGAGAACCGCGCCATGGCCTTCACCCGCGCCTCTGCAAGGGGTGAGCGCTGCCATTGGCGTGGGGACCCGAGCACGGATGGACAGATGGATGGACGGACACACACAGACGGACAGAGAGACAGACGGACAGACCAACACACAGACAGGCGTAGAGACACAGACACGCGAACACAGATGGACAGAGACAGACACAAAGGCATGCAGAGACACAGACGGACGGACAGAGACACAGAGACGGAGGGACAGACAGACGGACACACACACAGACAGACAGACACATAGACACAGACACACACAGACACACCCCCTGCCCGCCCCGCAAACGCCCCGCGCACAAAATGGCCGCTCCCCGCAGCGCACGACCCGCGAAATGGCGCCCGCCCGGTCCCATCCCGTTCCCATTCCCGGTCCCCGTTCCCCATTCCCGGTCCCGCACTCACGGCGCCGGACGCGGTGCGCGCGCATGGCGGCGCGGGCGGCGGCGCGCAGCTGG
>VXAU01000075.1:409757-420631 GCA_013399695.1 Formicarius rufipectus | reverse complement strand
AGGGCTCGCCCCCGGCCCCGGAGGAGGCGGCGGAGGGAGGCGGTGGTGGCGGCGGGCTGGGGGTTGGCGATGCTGAGCCCCTCTCCGACAAAAAGGAGCTGCGGAGCAAAAAGAGCCCCCCCGGTCCGGGAAAGGCGCCGGGGAGCAGAAAAGGTACAGCGGTGCCGGTCGAGTGCCCCACATGTCATAAAACCTTCCTCAGCAAATATTACCTTAAAGTGCACAACAGGTAAACGCTCCGACTTCTCCTTCCCCCTTGCGCGCGTCGTGGGAACGCGCCGCCCCCACGGCTCGGACCCTTCCCCGGGGCGGGAAAGGGCTTGTCTGAGCGCCTCGGGGGATGGAAAGGATGGTCTCCCCTGCCCAAGGGGATGTTCTGCCCTTGGGGAGGTTTATGTGTCTCTGGGACATATCTGAGAGATACAGCTGTTCTGGGCTGCGGTTCAGGAAGGCAGCGGTGGGGCTCCTGAAGGGCCGTGCTGGCTGCAGGTGGGCAGTGGCAGATCATCCTTCTGGGCTTTCAGATGAGCCTAGGCGTGGGGAGATTTCGAGGGGCTGTGGGAAACGTGGCTGGGCTCTGTGAGGATCTCTGGGGTGGATCGCTGAGAGCAAGGCAGAGCCCTGCAGTGTGGTTTCGAGCTTCATCACCTTGGCCCTGCAGAATCGAGGTTCTGCAGAGCACAGTGGGCACTGACAACCTGAGCAGGTTCTGAGAGGCCCTGAAGGTGGCAGAAAAGCAGTTTTATGGTGACTGTGAATAGTGGCACTGGCAGGACAGGGGGAAGAACCTGCCTCACCTTTCCCTGTGTCCTCCCATGCCTGTCTATGAAGCTGCATATGGACAGGCAGTGATGGGGTTCTCCATTGTATGCCCCCAGGAAACACACTGGAGAGAAGCCATTTGAGTGTTCCAAGTGTGGCAAATGCTACTTTAGAAAAGAGAATCTCCTGGAACATGAAGCCAGGAACTGCATGAATCGATCAGAACAGGTACTCCCAGAAGCTGCCCCACTGGGCTGGAGCATGGCTGCCATCCATCAGGAGGGGGACTGGAGCATTTTCCCAGCCCTAGGCCATGCTCAGCTCTGAACAGACACCTATCAGCACTGCATGACACATGTTCCATGGTTGGGACCCCCACGGTCAGCACCAGGGTGGCACAGGTGGTTCCTGATGCAGCACAGAAGGCGATGCTGCCCTGTCTCTCACAGGTGTTCACGTGCTCAGCGTGCCCAGAGGTGTTCAAGCGGCGGATGGAGCTGCGGCTGCACATGGTGTCCCACACCGGGGAGATGCCATACAAGGTCAGCAGCGCTGGCATATGACATCCCTATGGATGGCACTGGGCACTGGCACAGAGCAGGGGAGAGCCTTTCCCTTCTGGGGCAGCCTGGCCCAGTCTTTCAGGGACCCAAGAACACCAGCTCCCTTCCCCAGTCTGTGACAGCCCACCAAGGGTCATTCCCTGTCTCTGAGTTAGAATGTGCTCCAGGGAGGCACCACAGCCAACTGCTTCCTGCAGTCATACAGGGAATCTGTTATGCTCCCCCACTGGTCCTTTCCTGGCTCTGAAACCACTCTTTAGGCACAACGGCAAGCTGACCCTCCCTCTCCTGTCTCACAGTGCTCCTCGTGCTCGCAGCAGTTCATGCAGAAGAAGGACCTGCAGAGCCACATGATAAAACTGCACGGCGCACCCAAGCCACACGCGGTAGGGACCAGGATGTTGGGGAGGGTGTGATCCTGCACATGGTGCCCGTGTCCCCTCTGGCTCTGTTAGTGAGGCAGGGAGGGCACAAAGCTGCTGGAAACGGGCTCTTCTATGTATGGCAGCAGCTGATAAACCTGAGCACTGAGCAGCATTTCGTCTCTGTTAGGCTGTTCCGTCTCACTGTATGTCTCTGAGTCGGGGGTGTTGCTGTGGCTGCTGCAGGAAGGGCCCTGGAGCAGCCAGGGGAGTGCCAGATGTTGGGCACAAGCGGGTCTGGTGCAGGTGTACCTTAACCCCCCTCTTCTGTGGCCTTGCAGTGCTCAACCTGCTCCAAGTGCTTTCTGTCCCGGACAGAGCTGCGCCTGCACGAGGCCTTCAAGCACCGTGGAGAGAAGCTGTTTGTGTGTGAGGAGTGTGGGCACAGGGCCTCGAGTCGCAATGGCCTGCAGATGCACATCAAGGCCAAGCACAGGTACGATGTGACCCATGTCTTCCCTTTTATCACCCTGGCTCTCCTGGCTGTGCTCCCTCCCCTGTGGATCTGGGATTTGGCTGAAGGGAGGGCTCCCTTCCTGGAGGTGTTGGGCTGAGACCCAAGGGGCAGAGGTGATGGTGTGTTTTCCCTGCTCACAGAAATGAGCGGCCCTATGTGTGCGAGTTCTGTCACCACGCCTTCACTCAGAAAGCCAACCTCAACATGCACCTGCGCACACACACCGGCGAGAAGCCCTTCCAGTGCCACCTCTGTGGCAAGACCTTCCGCACACAAGGTACCCCCGGGCGTGGCAGGGGTGGGTCATGCCAAGCACCACGCTCTGGCATCCAGGACATCCAGAAAGCAGCTTCCCCAGGAGCAAAGCCACGTTCCTGTGAGTGCAGGATGATGCCAAAGAAGGCATGTTCCTGTCACCTCCACTGCCTTTATGGCACAGAAGGGCAGTGAACTGGTGTTCCCCATGACCCTTACCTGGAGCAGGTGGCTGCTGCATGTGTTGCTCTTGCCTTCCTGGCCAGCCTGACACAGCCCAGTGATCCCCGGGATAGGGGGCCACATGCCACAACCCTTACTGGCTGCTCTCCTGCTCTGTCCCCCTGCTAATGGCAGCGAGCCTGGACAAGCACAACCGGACACACACCGGGGAGAGGCCGTTCAGCTGCGAGTTCTGCGAGCAGCGTTTCACAGAGAAGGGCCCACTGCTGAGGCACATCGCCAGCCGCCACCAGGAGGGGCGGCCCCACTTCTGCCACATCTGTGGGAAGACATTCAAAGGTAACGCTGGGGCTCTGGCTTTCACAGAGCTCTGCAGGAGCCGCCTCCTTCCCGTGGGCAGCCTGGCATCACTGTGTACAACTGCTGCCCACGGGCTCCACTTCCCTTCCCAGCAGTGGAACAGCTGCGTGTCCATATCCGCCGGCACAAGGGCGTGAGGAAGTTTGAGTGCACCGAGTGTGGCTACAAGTTCACGCGGCAGGTGAGGCCTTCCCTGGCTCCAGGGCCCCCTCACTGTGCCAGGGAGCCATTCCTCACCAAGCCCCTCTGTGTGCCCCTTCCTTCACAGGCTCATTTGAGGCGTCACATGGAGATCCACGACCGCGTGGAGAACTACAACCCCCGGCAGCGGAAGCTGCGGAACTTGATCATCGAGGATGAGAAGGATGTGATGGTGGTGCTGCAGCCACCCCCAGAGCTGGAGGTGGGCTCAGCCGAGGTGATTGTGGAGTCGCTGGCCCACGGGCCACTGCCCGAGGAGGTTCCTGCACAGAGACTCTGCTCAAACGAGAACTTCTCCACGGCGGATGTGATTGAGCAATCTCTGATTATAACGACGACAATTCCTGAAGACTGTGAGACGTAGTGTAGCCACCCGTCCACCAAAACACGGTCCAGGGTTGGGCTGAGCTGCTCTGTGCCACACTTACTCTTTTGAGTTGTGCATCCACCCCCTCCCCTCCTTCCCTGCCAATCACACTAGACTGGAGGGAAGTCACTGTGATGTGAGTGTCAAATGAAGAAATGACTCAAACTGGCCGCTCCAGTCAGTGTCCGTGCACCACGCAGGGGAATGGGAGTGACCTGCTTGTGTCATACTGTGATGCTGGAGGAGCTGGTGCTGCCCCCTTTCCTCCAGACCTCTCACCCTGCTCCTGATTAAAGCTCACCTTCCTTGAGAGAGAGCAGCTCTGCCCTTTTCTTAAATGCTTGTGCAAGGATTGTCTCCTCCGTTAAACTTGTGCCTTATTTCTCCTTTGTTTTGTCAAGCTTCTCTCAGTTGCTCTTTCTTTCCCCCATTAAAGGCAGGGCAGGACCTGTTGTCTGCTCAGCGCTGGGATAATGGAGCTGCAAGTTCACTGGAAATACACTCCAGCACCGCACAGTGCCTGAGCTCCTGTGTTCAGGGATGGGCACTTATCTCTGTCCCAAATAATGTGATCCAGGGTTGCTTGGAGGGATAACCATTTCCTGAGTGGTGCCAGGGTCAGGGGGATCCCTGTGTGTACCCTCACCCCCCAGAGTTGCAACCACACTCTTTTCCCCTTTCCCTCTCTACTCACCAAGGAGGCAGAAAGGCTGCATTTCAAGTGTACCTGGAATGAGACAGTCCCAGGAAAATCTCACTCCAGGCCCCTTCCCCTCACAGACGACAGAATTGTGTAACAGGTTTTATTTTAACTTGACTGCTGCAAGTAAATTTTAAAACAAACTATGAGAATAAAAATACATTATCTGCAAATGTAAAATGCCTTTGTTTCAAAGGATGGAGTTCAACTGTACTGGAAGATTCAACACAATGAATTCTAAAAAAAATAAATACAGATCTGTAACTGCTCAGCGGGTGGGACTGGGGGTCCAGCAGCGAGCAGGGCCGTGTGTGCTATTTATAGCTCAGCAGAAATGCCTCGGGCTGCAGTGCTGTCTGGCTGCACCACACTCACCAGCTCTCCCCAGGCACGGATGACCTGCTCCCAAAAAAGCAGCAGCTGTCCCAAATTGCAGGCCCCCGTGACCCCCCTGCCAGGCTCTGCCCACAGGGGGCCCACGGGCTGCACCCTGGTGTGCAGCAGCACCAGGAGGGTTTGACACCGAGGGGCAGCCGTGCCAGACCCTGCACGGTCCCCACCAGCCCATGGTGGTCTCAAGGCACTGTCAGTGTTCCAGACTGGAGAACAGCCCGAGTTCCCCATGGCTGAGGGGTGCAGCAATCGAGTATGTAAGGTTTCCATCTCTGAATTCAGTTCAAATACAGACTTTTCCTCTATTGGTTAAAAATGAAAGACCAGAAAAGCAAACGCATCCAGCCACACCTGAGTTGCTGTCACACTTCAGTGTTCTCCTGAAGGTGCAGCACTCACTCTTGGGGAGCTGTGCCACTGGTTCAGCCATCTGCTTGTTCCAGAAACATACCATGAATGAACCACACAGCTGCTCTTCAGTGAAGGTAGATAAACAGCCCACCTGGCCAGGGCACTTGGGCAAGTATAAAGGCAAATCTTACACAGGCCAAAAAAACTGCAAACGTCAAACAAAAAGGAGAAAAAAACCCTAAAATAACTACCTTTCAATTCCAACACGTGCACAGGAAGCCTGTCTCCCTTTGAGGCACAGAACAGAGGTGGGGTCCAGATCACTGCCTTAGCAGACAGACCCCTCCCAAAAAAGAAACTGAAGAAAGCAGTTTGGTGGCAAACGAAGTATTGTGGGGTGAAGGAGCTCCCAGTGAAAGGTGTCTGGTCACAAGCTGTGAGTGGCAGTGCTGTGACGTGGGTCAGTGCCATCGTTTTCCCCAGGGATCAGCTCTCGGGCCCCTGTGGGCAGCGAAGGGCTGAGGGAGGCAGTGGAGGCCTCGTTGCCTGCAGTCACACAGCAGCACATCCAACAGCCAGAGTTCTCATTTGCTCTGTGATCAGTGTGGTTTTTCCAAGCACTGGTTTGCCTCAGCCTTCTCCCGAAGCAGCCCAGGTTCTGGATGAGGGACTTGCATCAAGTTCCCTGTGCTAAGGCAGCTCGTTGAGGTTCTGGTTGTGAAGGTTTTGGTTCTGCCTGCTCAAGCTGATGGTGTTGTCCAGCGTGATGCTGTCGTCCTCCTGTGTGGTTTCTGGCATGAACTGCCGGAATATGCTGACACTGCCATGCCAGAAGATGGGCTCGGGGAGCCGGCCCACCACGCTCCACGTTCGTGTCTCAGGGTCATAGGCTTCCAGGACATCTGAGAGTTCAAACGTGTTGTCGTAGCCTCCGGAGACGTAGAGCTTCCCTCCGAGCACAGCCACGCTGCCCCCAACGTGAACCTGCAAAGTAGCAATAAATGCACAGCGTGACCACGGGAGTTCACCCCATCTGGCAGCTGCTCGAGGTGGTGGGTGAGGTCTGGCAGCTGCTCCTTGGAGGAGGGTCCCCTGCCAGCTGCAGCTCAGGCTCTGAACCAGCATTGCCCACAGCTCTCACGTGCTGGGCTGAACACACAGACAAGCTGCCACATCGGGGACTTTGTCGTCCTGATACATTTAAACCTGTTCCACATGCAAGGGGTTCTGATCTAAAAAGCACTCAGTTTTTCAAAGGTAAGTAAAACCCATTTGTAACACTTAAGGCATCCTGGAGGTGGGCAAATGTCCTACCTGAAGCATGGCAGGGATTTTATCCCATTCATTCTTTGCTGGATTGTAAACATCCACTTCAGCCGAGTCATCTCTGGGGGAGAGAATACAAAATTACTCCTCTGCATTCTAAAAACTCCACTTGAGTTCTTCGCCAATCCCAAATTTAGGTGTGCGGGAGGAGAGAAGAGCTGGAGGGGCAGCATAATCCCCCAAGGCTTCTCTCACCCACCCCACTTTCCAGACAGAAGGGTGACAGTGACAGGTGAGGGACATTTGCAACACAGACGCTGACACAAGAATGTGAGAAGGACAAGGTCAGGGCAGCTGAAGAGAAGCTGTCAGTCCTTCCAAGACAGTCCTGGTACAGATGGGATCAAGAGGCTGTGAGGCAGCTCCAGGCAGGGCCTGCAGCTGGGCCAGGGTGTCCACTCCTCACTCCAGGTTGGCTCTAGGGTGGTTGCAGAGAACACCTGAGCCTCGCTGCTGAGCTCCATCTACAGGTACAAAACCAGTCCCAGCATGTGGGAGCATCATTGAGAGGCTTTAGACTAAGCTATTAAAACAAATCAAACACTGAATTTGCCACTTTTACTTGTTACCTATTCCTCTGCCCTCCAAAGATTATCCCACAGCTCTACAGGAACCAGCAGCCCATACGCAGCACATGAAATGAAGGGGCAACACCTGACCCAAATCATCTCCTCACTGACTCCTGCAGATGCACAAGTGATTTGAAATCCTGAAGTGTCAATCATCAGTATTTTAAAATGGATAAGAAAAATATAATTCTATAGAATCAGCTTGTGATGAGGATTTGAACAGCTGCAACACCCAGTCAGGACAGACTGAAACCAGGAGACTCAAACAGACGCCAGCAAGACACTCAGCTGGACCCGAAGGGTTCAAATAAAAGATCTTGGGCCAAAGCTGCTGCTTTACGCAAAGCCAAGAGGAGATTAAAAAAAGAGAAGCGGCTGGAGGCCTTCACAGAAGCCTCTGTTTGCTCAGAGTCAACACAGGGAGATGAAATGCTCCAGCCCTAGCATGCCTTCCCGTTTATTTTTAATTAAGCGGATAACTGAAGTATTTGCGCCACCAGGACAGCTTCAGATGGGTAATTAAGTCCCAATTTGGAAAGGCGCTTAAAAATAGTGACCAATCACTTCATCTTCAGCCCTCTTATCACTGCTGAGACGGAAGATGTCCTCTCCTGTGCTAGAGTTTAATGTTTTCTTGGAGCTTACGTGCTTATTTATAGCAACGAGGGGGGCTGAACCAGCAGCCAAGGAATCCGAGAAGCCAATTTCCAAGCTGCACTGCTGACTTCAGTCAGATTTACACCTGGCTGTTCCCCAGCCGGGGGTAACATTGAGAAATTTTTACACAATTTCAAGGGTAGCCCCACCAGCACCATCATGGCGAGCACTGCTGTGCTGCCCCAACTCAGCACCCTCCCTCCACCACCTCAGAAATCCACACACCTTCCCAGGGAAGCTCCGAACTCTCCCCAAAGGGATGCAGAGGAGGTGATGGCTCCCACTACTCACCTTATGAAGTACATGAGGCCGTTGAGCGTGACGGTCTTTGGGGCGAAGGACCAGGGGGGCAGGTGGCTGCAGTTGACAAGGGACCAGAGGTCACTGTCGGGGTCGTAGCACTGCATGACCATGGACTCTTTGCCAGCCAGGGAGCCGATGGCAAAGAGCTTCCCACGACACGAGGTGGTGGAGCAGTTGTCCATGGGGTACAGCATGGGCTGCAGGGCTTCCCAGCTGTCCAGCGCGTGGTCATAGCGCTCCGTGCTGTCAGAGGCAACCACGTAGAGCAGCCCGTCCAGGACTGTGGAGCTGTGGTATTCCCTGGCTTTCAGCATGGGTGACACCTCCGTCCACTCGTTCACACTGGAATTGTACCTCCAGACACAGTCGTACAGCCTGGACCCATCCGAGCCCCCTGTGGCACAGCATGACACGTGTCATGGCCTGGCCCTGCACAGGGGAGTGCCTGGCTAGGCATCAATGCCTTTGCTTCAGCTCCAGCTACCCCTTCTGCACACCCCCCACCTCCTGCTGCCCCAGGCTGCATGTTAGGGCAGCACTTTGGTTCTGGGGGATGGCACTAGTGTGCAACATGAGAACTTTAATGTGAGTTTTGCACTGATTCCAGCAACCCAGGGAGGATTTCTGCCATGTCTTTCCTAGTCTGTACTCAGCCACGAATCAAACTTAAGTCTCACAGGTTTCACTACCTCCATCCTCTAAGCCCCCATTTTTCTCCCATTTTGTGGCCCCTGCTCTGCCGCTGCCCAGAAGTGGCTGAGGCAGCAGCACCACGAGCAGCTCGAGAACCTCCTGGCCCTGCCTGCCCCACACTGACACTGAGCAAACAACCCATGATCCCAGCAGCAGCCTTGCATGTGGCTCCTGGCAAGACTGGCCTCCAGACCCAGTGGGGATCACTCCAGGAAGATCCCATGGGATGTAAGGGCATCTGTACAAACAAGGCTGTTTTCACAACCCTGCCCTTAAAGCAGAGACTTGTTTTCTGCTTGTGACTAAAGAACATTCTTCTGACCACCTGTGTAAGACCTGCCCTTCAAAGCTCTGCCAGCATGTCCTGCACACTCAGGCTGTGCTGTTTCACAGTGCCTGCTTTCCTGGGCCACAGGGCTGCTACTCCAGCTGTGGGGATGTAGTTCAAAGGAGGCATCTGCATGCAGATTAACAGCTGAACTTAAACATTGGTGTCACCTTAACAGAAGTAATTGTAGCCCCTGAGGACTTCGAGGAGGCAGAATTTGTGCTGGGGAATGTACTGTGACTCATGGGGGCTGGCTGAGGAACCTGGGGCTTTCTGACACACCTAGGCCTTGAGCATGTGCCTGGCTTGTGATTCACAGGGCTCTGAATCCAAACACTTTCACAGAGAGAAACTCAAAACCCTGTAAAGTCACCCCCGTCCCTCAGAGTGACGGTTAGAAAATTCTGACTGCAATATCTGTGACTTCTGCCCGCGTGCTCAGCAGCATTAGTCATGACAAAACAGCTCCTGGACTGAGACCAGCTGCTAAATCCAGCACCAACTCCAGGAGCCTCCACGGCTGCCAGCAGGCTGCAGGCACCCAGGCCGAGTCCCGAACTCCCTGCTTCCCAGGGAAATCCATAGTCTCACTGCCAGAACCCGCATTATTTTGCACAGACACCCCCCCGAGTGCCTTACCAGTGACATAGATGTCATTGCCCAGCGCAGCAACGCTGTAGCCCCCACCGAGGTGCTCGGGGAACTCAGCCAAGTAGCGCCAGTGCCCGGTGCGTGGGTTGTAGCAGTCGACGGTGACGAGCTCGTCGCAGTCGCGGTCGC
Organism: Formicarius rufipectus; assembly: GCA_013399695.1. NCBI lineage: Eukaryota > Metazoa > Chordata > Aves > Passeriformes > Formicariidae > Formicarius > Formicarius rufipectus. Next base: position 410,961 of record VXAU01000075.1, on the reverse strand, counting down.
AGCCGCCCACGAGGACGAGGATCTCGGCGAGGCCGGTGGATGGCCGGGGGCGCATGCGGGCACAAGGGCCCCGGTCGTGGCGGTCGAGGCGGGCAGCCTGGAAGTCGCGGGCCTCTCGCAGGAGGCGCAGGCAGGGCGGGCAGCGTGCCACCAGCGGCTCGCTCTCCACGTGGGCCAGCAGGTAGAAGCGGCGCACGAAGGGCAGGCGGACATGGGCAAGCAGCTGTGGCAGCAGCGGGGCGCGGGCAGCGGGGTCTGCGCGCACCCAGCGCAGTGCCAGCTGGAACGCCGCCTCCTCCTTGGGGATGCAGAGCCCGTCGTCGCGCAGGTAGGACAGGAGGCGCGGCAGCGGCAGCCGCTCCAGCTGCGCGCCCAGCTCGCCCACGTGCCGCAGCACGAAGCGGTGGGCAGCAGCCGCCAGCGCCGGGCAGGCAAAGGCTTCGGCGAAGTCCTGCATGTCCAGGGCGTTGGAGGGCTCCAGCTGCCGTGCCAGCCAGGCGCCGCAGGCTTCTTTGACGGCGGGGAACTGCAGCAGGTCGGCGGCGCGCAGCAGGCGCTCGGCGATGTCGGGACCCAGCCGGCCCACGCGGCCGGTGTAGGCGAAGTCGAGCAGCCGCGCCAGGCACTCGGGCTCCACGCCGTGCAGCCGCACACGCTCTGCCCGCGCCTCGCGCAGCGCCCCGCCGAACATGGCACGGAAATAGCCCGAGGCCGCGGCCAGCACGGCACGGTGAGCGCCGAACTCCCTCCCGCCGGCCACCACCGTCACGTCCAGCAGGCTCCGCTCGGCCCGCAGCGCGCTCAGACCCCGCAGCAGCGACACCGCGTGCGCCGGTTCTCCTCCTGCCGCCGCCGCCCCGCCGGGGCCCGTGCCGGTCGCCATGCCGAGCCTGCGGGGAGAGCACCCGGGTCACGCCCTGCGTGGGGAACAGATCCACGGGCCGCGGGGGACAGAGCCCCGCGCGGCTCCCAGGGAGGGNTCCTCCCCGTCCCGGTCGGGAACGCCACGTTGCGTAACGCGGCGCCTTTGCCAGCCGGTCCCGGGGACCCGCAGCCCCGCGGCCGCACCGGGGGCGGCCCGACGGCAGCGCCGGGGAGCGGGCTCTGAGCGCGGCTCCGGCCGCAAAGGCCCGTCCCAGGGCCGGAGCTGCGGGCGCCCTGCCCGACCCATCCCGCCACCAACACCGGTGAGCCCAGGCCCGCC
>VXAU01000075.1:384363-408370 GCA_013399695.1 Formicarius rufipectus | reverse complement strand
GGCGGGGGTGGCCGAGGTGGGCGGAGTGAAAAACGTCGGATCCGGCATCGCTCCCGCCGCTCCCCGTGCGCTCCGCTCCGCTCCGGAGGTTGCCGGGGTGGTACTTGGGGCGGGCAGGAGCAGCGGCGCCTCGGGGGGGCACAGCGCCGTGTCCCATACGGAGGTGTGCTCTGAGTCAATGCTGTTACCTCCTTCCCCGGCGCGTTCTAGGAAACGCCGCTGAGGAACAGCCCCAGCCCGCCCAACAGCACCGGAGGCACGATTGACAGCGATAGCTGGGATCCCCGCTTCAATGACACCCCCTCCTCTGTGTCCCTGCCCACCAAGAACAGAAAGAACTTCAGTCAGCTTAAACGAGCGAAACCCTATGGTTCCCTGTTCCAGCGGGCAAAGGCCGGCAACTTCCTGCCGGAGCGGAAACAAATTGATAAGATCAGGAAGAAGAAAAAGCTGAAAAGGAGGGAAACAGAGGTGTCTGCAGAGGAGGACTATGAGGAGAAGCTGCTGGAGCTGGAGGCAGAGGACTCTTATGCAGAGACACCGATGAGCCCCTCATCGGAGGGGGACCCTCAGTCTGTGACCGAGCACTGCTCGGTGTGGGACTCTGACACCCCGTCCAGTGTCTCTTACCCTGCTGTGACGGCTGAGCAGGCAGTGGAGATCCAGAGTGTGGGCAAACGCACGGTCATTCGGCAGGGCAAGCAGGTGGTCTTTCGGGACGAGGATGGCACTGGTGACGATGAAGACATCATGGTGGATTCAGGTAGGTGGCCTGATTGCCTAAGGGGGTCATCCAGGTGGAAGTGGTGGTGCTGTTGCCCATCTTTTTGGTACTTTATGAGGATAATGCTGAGGAGTGCTGCCTGGGCGGAATTCAGGAGTAGTTGGGTTTTCAGGGGAAAGGGAGTGGGTTGGTTCCTTTTGCAATAAACTGAGTGAAAAGGTGTGACTTTATAGAAGCAGCCAGTTCTCTTCTCCTGGATTGTGGCCTCCCATGTACCTCTGAGAGTCTCTTCCCACACCAGGGAGACCTGTCTTTGAAATCCAGGTAGTTAATTTAGTGCAAAAGGAGAGAAAATTCCCAATGTGGATGAGAAGTGTCGACCACTAAAAGATGTGGCTGTGCCATTTGCAGATGACGACTCGTGGGACCTGGTCACTTGCTTCTGCATGAAGCCTTTCGCCGGGCGGCCGATGATCGAGTGCAACGAGTGCCACACCTGGATCCACCTGTCCTGCGCCAAAATCCGCAAGTCCAATGTCCCCGAGATCTACATCTGCCAGAAGTGCCGGGACTCCAAGTTTGACATTCGCCGTTCGAACCGCTCCCGGACGGGCTCGCGCAGGCGCTTTCTGGACTAGGGGGGGAGGCGCGTGCTGGTGCGCTGGGCGGGCGGGCGGGCTGTGGGTGCCGGCCAGGAGGCCACGAGGGGCTCCCCCAAACTGCTGCTGCTCGGGCAGGAGAGCTGCCCGGCCGGCCCGCGGCACAGGGATGAGGAATCGCCGAGCCACGGGCAGCCGGGGCTGGGAGAGGCCGACTGGTCACAACTGTGGTGAGATACCAACTGTCTCGAGGAACAGAGGAAGCTCTCCGAGCTCGGTGGAGTTTTGCCTGGTTACGGTGACTGGGTGATGTCTGGAGAATGTACAATACCGTTGCCACGTAGGTTTTCTCATCCCATCGGGAAACTGCAAATCTTCTCTGTGCTAGGAAACTACTCCTCCTCCTCCAAAGAGGGAGAGGAGGAGGAGGAGGAAGTCTGTGTGAAGAGTCTGAAAAGTAAATGGCCCTGTGTTTTAAATTCAGTGTAATATTATACCTGCCCATTTGTCCGTATAGATTAATCTTGGATATCCTAAGGCTCCGTAGGAGTCGGTGTCAGTACAACTGGCCTCTGTGATCTGCTGCCGCTTCCACGGGCTTGGGAATATGGGAGTTCTGTGATTTGGCATTGTCCAAGTGCAAATGGGACTTGGGGCTCCCTCCTGTGCCAAGGGACAGTGCCCTGGCAGGAAAGAGTAGCCCTTTTCCTGGACAGGCAGCATGGGTCATCAGCGGTATCTGATTCCTTCCTAGAAGGTCTCTTCACAGTGCTTTTTTGTGATTTTATTTGCATGATCGGCTCACATGTGTGTATGGGGGGAAACTGCTGTTTCCTGTCCCTTTGTTAACCTCCATGGTGCTGTTTTAAGACAATGACTCTCCCTCTTCTCAGCCCAGAATTCAAACATGGACTGTAAAAGGGGCCAAAGTAAATGTAGAACCTGGCAGGTCTGTTTTGGGATTTGATCATGTCCATCCGAGTATGACAGCTGAGTTGATGTGTGTTTTCATTGTTTTTTTGAGACTGGACTGTAACCAAAAAGCCAGAATCTTTACCCTATTGGTAGCAATGACAGAGCTCAAAGTGAACACAGGCAAAACAGCTACAGGGTGAAGTGCAATGAGGATCCATCCAGTGTGGGGTGGACAGGAAAGCACGGAGGCCCCAGCCAGCCTCAATCCAAGGGACATCCCTTCAGAACCATGGTGGGGAGTCACAGCTCATACACAAGGCCAGAAGATGCCAGCCTTGTTCCTCAGTGACCAAACGGATCCTCATGGATCACACATACTGGGTTGGTATTTTGAGCTATATCTCTGAAATTATGCCTGGGGAACAGTGTGTGCTCTGTCCAGGGAGACCAGGAGGCTCGGAGAGGCACTGGCTGGTACCACAGCCAGACCAACTATGCCAGCAGGAACATGTCCCTGAATTCTGCAGTCACAGTGTTGGAGTACCGCCTTGTCTGAGGACTGGCTCACTGGGAGATGTGCCCTGGTGATGTCTTGCCAGGACACAGGCTCAGGTGCCTTCCTTCAGTCCTGGAGCTGCCAAAGCCTCAGGCAGCCCAGTGCCATGGGGCCCTGGGGCTCCATGAGGTGGGACACAGGGGCACGAGGTCTGCCAGCCTGGGGCAGGGCAACGGCACTGCATGACATGCACTCTTCTGCTTCTTGAAAAAAGTCCTGTTCCATGAAGCTGCAACAGCTGACTTTGGGTTCAGAAAACCAGCTCCAGCTTCTGTGAGATCTCATGACCAAGATCGTGCTGTGCTGCCTTCAGAAGCTACGTGGAACCACCAAGGAGTTTGCCAAAGACTCGCCCCTGACTGCTGCCTGACTGTCCTTGGCAGCCAGAAAAATAACCAAAGTACTCCCATGCTGCCATTTCACTCTGCAACCGGAAAGGCTTTAGAAGATCCTGGCTGCTGCTGCACAAGGGCCAGACCTGCTCCAAAATTGGTCTCTGCATTTACAGCGTGTCCGCAGTTCAGCTGGAGCTCCATGGAGCACATTCCTGAAACTTTCATGGGAGAAATGGTGCACTGCCAAGTGAACTGGCTCTTTTTCACAGAGGTTCGATACTAATCAATGTGACTGACTCCTGTTCTGTTCCCTTTTCAGATTTATCCCAGTGGGTGGTGTCTGACAAGTCCAGCACATTACAGTATCAGCAGAGAGAAATAAAAAAGTAACACCTCCATTCTTTTAGTTCATCACTTTCAGCCATGTATAATTATAGTTTAATTCAGAACTTTATTTTTTCATTAAAACTTTTAATGAACCATGTTTTTATCTTAAATGTGAAATAAGTGAACAATGAGTTTGTTTTATTCCAAACTCAGGAGTCTGCTGTTGTGATTTACTGGTGCATGAGCCAGGCAGCAACAAGACCTGATGCTTCAAGTGCTCTTCCCTAAATGATTTTCCCAGTCAGACAGGGAGAGGAAGTGGTGGCAGGTGTCCCCACCTTCCTTCAGAGCAGCTGCTCCTTTCCAGCCTCTGATGAGAGAATGGGACATGGTGCTGGAGCCACAGGGCTGGGACAGGGGGCAGGTGCTGCCCAGGAGCCTGAAGGCAGCAGGGACACTGAGCTGGGCTTGTGCCAGGGACCTGATACCTGATGAGGGGTGTGGAGGCTGAGCTTGGGCAGGGGGCTCAGACCAGGGTGTTCCCTCCCAGAGTTGTGCTGAAGGAGAGCCCCTCCTTCCTCTTTGCTCCTTCACCACTGCCACAGAACCCCAACTCACCCAAGGGCTGCCTAAGCCTTGGTGCCACCCTGCAGCTCCTGTATGTGCCATGATCCTGCAGACACTCCTGCTCAGCCAGTTGCCACCAAAGCAGCAGCATTAACACCTTGGCAAACTGAAAAGGTGGCTCAACCTTTTGGAAATGGCACTAGGTCACACTCGAAGCTAAGCTCCCATTGCTTACAGCTTCTATTTTTAATTCTATTGGTAATTTTGAATTATACAGAGTGATAAAGAGAAGTCCCAGGGATTTGTTACTGTAAAATGGCAGCTGCTCACAGCAGGAAAGTGGTTCCACAGTGAGGCTGTTCTTACAGTCTTGGCAAACCTTGGCACTGACAGAAAACAGGAAAAAAAGAGAAGATGGGCTGGAAAGACTGACCCAGCAACTGGCTCCCAGGGATGCTCTCCTGGGAGTATTCTACTGGGTCCTAGTCCCTAGAGGCTGGCTCTCACTCCTGACCATACACCTGATACAGTGACATGACATGAAAAAAGAACTTCTGGCAAACATTTTTGCCCTGTTCCTCCAGCCCCACCCAGCAGTGACCAGCAGCAGTCAATGAGCCAGATGGGATGGAGGACGCTGTTATGTTTACAAAACCTGCAACCCTTGCTTGCCAAGGGTTTATTTTCAGGAGTCTCCTAAAAATGCAAAGGGAGTGGGAGCTGATTCTCAGCTGAATATAATTTATTGCACATTTTACATTTAATTTCAGATCAACAGAACACTGGTCCTAAGTGAAGTAATGCCCTGCACCAGGAGCTGGCCACATCTGAAGAGTTTTGGTTTTAATAAAAACAACTCCCCTTCACAGTATGAACTTGTTTTTAGAGGGGGCAGTATCAGACTGGCTTAAGTCTAATTTTGTGAATCTAATTCTCTTGTTGCAGTGATGTGAGCACAGAACCAAACAGGGGCCAGGCCCATATTGGTAAAGGAGTTATGACAATTGTCAAGAGCATCTTTGCACTGCCAAGACGTCAGTGTTTACCCTTCTGCTCTTACCCATAAGCAGTAAAGGCTGGTCTAGGCCCACCCGGAGCAGAACTGTGACAAAGGAACAGCCAGCATGGTTCCTTGTCTCTGTAAAAGCCTCAGTGGTGCTGATGTGCCCAGTGTGTAGCAGATTCTACAAGGTGCTGTTTTCAGCTGCTGTGTCCCCAGCCCAGGACTGCCCTTTTGCTGGAAATCCCTGGCAAGGCTTCTAGGCAAGATAAATCCAATGGATTTATGCCATAACAGCTGCTTTTTCAGAAAGGGCAGCTGAATGTTACATTTTCAGCTCTGTCCACTTGGCCTCTCTCCTCACTGTGGTCTGGTTTACTTATATGAACTACATTTGTTTTTCCTAGAAATAAATGAGATGGGAAGAGATAGTTGCAGCATCAGAATCAAATGAAATTAATTGCTGTCCTTTCCCCCATGTGGTTTTCTTTGTCCGAAAACCTTGATAATACAGGGGTGTGGGTGGTAGAAGAATTACTAAGACTATGATACCCCATGCTCTTGACTGGAATAGCAATGTTGAAAGTAAGCAGCTGGACAGATTGGTGCTGAAGAGGTCAATGTTACTACAAAAGGCAAAGAACTTCATTCATACTTAAGTATATACTTTTGTTAACAAGTGCATTTCAAACATGGATTTGGGATGGAAACAATCTCTGACCTCTTTCCAACAAAAAGGGTTTGCACAGGGGACTTCCAGGAGGTGGCCAGAGCACTGAAATTCCCCTCAGGAGCAAGAAAAGGTGTGTTACCTCCCCCAGGAAGTATGTGGAGAAGTGAGAGCAACAGGTTTTCACCCCTGCTCTGTGCCAGGAGGTATGTGTGAGCGCACGAAGGGGCCTGTCCAGCTGGCAGCAGGACACCTGCTCGGCCCCCTGGGCAGAAAGCACTGTGCACTCAGAGTCACGCTGCTTTATTGGGTACCAAGCCACAACTCAGATATTGCCTTGGAGCTGCCTGGAGCAGCAGGGTCTCTCCTTTTGTCCCTAAGAGAATCAGCAGGATACCGCCTGCTACATGGACAGTAAAAATAAAAGTGTCTCTGTTCAAACTCGCAACGTCCGAGGGAGGTTTTGCAGGTCCTGTTGACCCAGGTACCGTGGCAGACACGTGATCCCTGGATTAGCCATCTGCATCGATCCTGTGAGCTGTCAGGGAGAACAAGGAATGGACACACGCTGGAACCCACCACTGTACCAGGGACAGGCAGGAACATTGCTGGCTGCTCATTAAACATGACTCATATACACCTCCTGAGGCACTTATGGAAGCTCTGTCAGTTGGAAGTGCTGCTCACACCAGCCAGGGAGTTGGTCTAAGGCAAACAGAGGTCTCTGGCCTTGAGCCAACTTGCCAGACCCACAGGGGTGACAGTGAAACTTGTCATGAGCAGATACTGGTTTCACAGAGCTATTCTGTCAGGGAAAACGTTTTGGCAAGTAAGACAAATGGGGATAAGGAAAAACCCCAGCTCAGGTGTCCAACATGCCTCCATACATTCAGTTCAGTCACCAAAAGGCCACCTAGTGCTGTGAACTGCCCAGAGGGACACTGGCACCTGTGGGAGACCTCTGCTTCCAACCCCAGTTAAAGGCTAGTGGGTACAAGCAGCCACAGAACTGCTGCTGCTGTGTTTTGGGCCTTACTGCAGAGGCGTCTCATGGTAAGTGCATTCCAGTAACTGTTCTAAGCCTAGAACCCCACTTCTCTGTGCTCCACCACAGAGCTGGAGCAATCCAATTCTGGTTCCCAAGGGAAGAAGCTGGGCAGTCTGTGCTACTCACATTGCTTTGGTATCCTAAGGGCCTCGTTGTCAGCTGACATCACTTGGTGCAGAACTCCTCGGAACTGATAAAGCACTTTCAAACTCTTCTCCTCACCCACACAGGGATCGTAGAAGCCTGGCAGCCCAGCCTTGAACCAGAGAAGGACAGACTTGAGCATCAGGGAATGGACTTTCACAGCTCTTCAGCTGGCCAAAAACATTTATTAGTGCCAGGACAAGGTGTCATAAAAAAAGCATGGTGAGATGCTGAGGAATTACCTCTGTAAGTTTTAAACACATAGAAGTAAACCAGGGGGTTGGGAAGTTTCTGGTGCACAGCCCCAGAGGTTGTGTCTGTAACACCAACAGTCCCACACTGCAGACACTGAGATGCTGTTTCTTTGACACTGGAAAGGCCCAGAGAAACAGAAGTTCCTGGACATTCCTAACACTTGGCATGTAAATGGCTTCTGTGAATTGATCCAGTCACTGGAGAGATTCCCTGGCAGGACACCCTTGGTTCAACTGAAATTTTGGGTCACACATTTGAGTCCCTGAGCCTGGGCTCTGACAGAACAGCTACTTACCTTGGAGGCCTCTGTAAGGATGAGTTTAGAGTCCTTCACCAAGCACTGCAGGGGCACAGTCACATCTATTACCTTCACCTTCTCATTCTTCCTGCTGTTGTCATTAACAAACTTCCCGTACCAGGCATTCACTATAATGAGACCTGCATTTCCCAGGAAACCATAGCTGTGATGAAAGGCTTCCCAACCATGACTGGACAGACACTGAGAAAAAGAGCATCCTAGCATTTTCTCTTGCTTTCACTAAGATTTAATTCTCCTGGCCTGGACCCCCTCTTCTCAACCCAGAACAACATTTCTACTGGGCTGTTTGTTAGCAACCTTCAGCACTAGGATGGAGTGCCAAGACTTCAGTGCCACACTGAGGTGACTGAGTGGATGTCAGTTCCCTTTGGAACACTGTGGAAAATCATCAGAGACCAGATTGCCAGGAACAAGGGGATCAATCCCTTGTGAGGGAGAAATCAGTGAAAGCTAAACTTCAGACTATAATTTTGTACATATTTATACACATGCCTCTCTCTGGTGGAGAGGTGAATCCAGGTTGATGTCTTCAGTCTGCTGATCTACCTCACAGCATGTCCCAAATGTCTGTGATTCCTCCTAAGCTCAGGCACCAGGAGCTGCATCATAATGGGACTCCCCCACTCTGTGTGCAGCAGCAACTACACTGTGCTTCATGAGGAGTGGGAATGAAGAAATGACACCTTTGTATTGTTTCTTCTCTCTAAATTCATAGAAAAAGTAAATGGTATTGTAATCTTTACCCATTCTGGCTTCCTCTGCTTCAATTATCCTTCGGACAGACTCCTGCATTAACCGGACCTGTCACAACACAAGTGGCAGAGCAGAAATCACACAGGGCCAGACCCTGTGGCCAAAAGAGAACAACTGTGACAGTTTTGACCTGGTGTTCACTCAACAAGGGCCCAACCCCCTCTTTCCCAGAGGGAAACCTGTGACAATAGCCCAGAATTAAAAGAGTTTCCCTTCACTAAGGGGACAGAGTTACAATAAAGACTCACTGCAGCTTCAGCCTCCTGCTTCTTCTGCAGGATGTCACTGGCTGTGCTCTCCCGCTGCTTCTCCAGCTCTCTGGCAGAAGGAAGGCAACATCACATCAGGAATACATAGCACATGGGATCCAGCCACAAACTGGCAGGTGTCTGCTTACCCACACCAATTACAAGAGACCCACAGCCTCACACAAATGAGCCTGAGTGAGACATCCTTGCTGAGAATGTGCAGCACAGCCTGGCAGTCTCACCTCTCCTTCTGCGCCCTGAGGTAGGGTTTGATGACCAGCCTGTGCATGGCAAAGTAGATGACAAGAGGTCCCACGGTGGCATAGAACACAGCGCTGGGAAGCAGCTGATCTGTTAGGTGGACAGGGAAGAAGTAGGTCTGGCTAGCCCTATTCAGCCTGCAACAAAGAAGAACAGAGGGACAGGTGAGAGGAAAAGCAGAGCTGAGTGTGCTCTGTGAAGAACACTTAGTGGCACAGCATGTGCTGCTGAACCAAAGGGAGGCGAAGAAAAAGTAAAAGTCCAAAAAACTGTAAAAACCAATTGAAAGAAAGACAGCTGACACCAGCCAGAGCCAGGTGAAGCAGAAGTCTCTAATGATACTACCTGACCATTCCAAAATGCTTTTTTTTTTTTTTTTCAGTCTTAGAAGAATTGGCCATTAATTTCACCAGAAAAAGGGACTAACATCATTATCAAAGAAAAGAAAATGCTTCTAGAGAAGGCCTGTGTTCACAACACTGCATGGGCCTTCAGGGCCGGTGTATTTTAATATTTTTCTGATGTTTGTAACAGTATTTAGAAAACATGAGTTTCCTTGGGCCCGAGTTCTTCAGGCCCTTCAGCAGTTTGGCATCCTTCTGCTGGCCCCAGTTCAAAGTGCACCACAACACAGGGACCCTTAATGAGCTCTGCCCTGTGTGAACTGCATCTTGTTAATGGTACAATCACCTGCATTAGGGAATCCCTAATTCAAGCATACACTTGTGTACAGTGTTACACAAATGGAATCCAGCTCTGCTAATAGTATTTTCAGAAGTCTTTCATTCCCTTACCAGAATGTTCCAAACCTCACTTTAAGGTGTATTTCAGAATATTCTGGTGCACACACACACACACACACACACACACAGAAATGGCTCAGGTTTTGAGTAATACCAGCACAAGGCACCCACTGCTTACAATGGGCACTGCTTGCATCAGAGGTGAGGGCAGCTGCACCCTCTCCCAGTGATGGAAGAGTGATACATCTGTACTGCCCTGGGACTGGGACCTTCCCACCTGAATACTGGAAATAGAATCACGGAGGTTATGGTTAGCCTCTGTAATCTAGAGTTGTAATCTTGAACTGACTTGATTTTCAAGGACACTCCTTGGGGAACACCAACACTGACGGTGGCTCCGAGAACGCTGTGTCTGGAAATCTTCCTCTCTGCTCCATACTCCACTATGGTCCCAAAGAAACCTGCCCTAGAATGACAGAACCAAAAACTGGTAAGACAGGGAAGACTTTCTTTTTACTGAATTTTGTAATTCCCCAACAAGCATGGAAATACATCTGTGTGCAGCAGATGTTGGCCTCTGGAAGATTCACTTTTTATCTCCAAGGTGAGATTAGCCCTCCCAGCTTGCCTAGTGAAAAGACTACAAGAATTTCTGGATTTCTTACTGTAGATGATATAGGGGTATCACACACAAGTATTTTAAGTACCACAGAGCTGCAGAGGCACAAAGGGCCAAGCCTTCAAGGCATTCACTTCAGTCTTTTCCAGATTTAAAGAATGAAAAGCAGATTCTCAAAGGCCAGAAGCATTTGGTTTGTGTGGAACCTGGAGGCCTACAGCAGCAGAAGAGGACAGATTCCTCAGGCTGTGAGTAATGTGAATTTCCTCTTGATCACTTACTTGAGAGAACCTTTCACTCGTGTTTGATCCTCATCCTGAAACTTATGCTGGTAACTGACCATCATGAAAGAATGGGGGATTCCCAGCTGAAACACAAGAAGCACAAATGTATGAAAACACACCCTTGGCTATTGCTGAACTTTCCCCCTAGTTTCTCTTATCCTTGAAGTGGCACAGAACACAGAGCAGTGCTTGACACAACCTCTGCTGTCCATGTTGTCCTGATCCTCCACTTCAGCTATGACAATGCTCAGTGCTGTGCTCTGCCACATGCAGCCTGTTACCCAAGCTGGGTGCAACATGGGATAGTATCAACCGCCCCCTTAACCTCTAGTCCCAAGCCAAAATACTGCCAAGAGAGGAAGGTGAGGCCCCTCACTCCCACAGGACAGGACTGCTGTGGCCATGGCAGCAGCAGGACTCTCACCTGCAGTGCCACGGTGAAGTGGCTGGTTTTGGTGTCCCGGACAATACTGGTGTTCATGGCTGACTGGATGCCCCAGCGCCACTGCAAATAGCCCATGGTGTTCTTGTCAAGGTTGCGGGCCAAGACGGTGGTGAGGCCGGGGCGGACCCCGCGGGATGAGAACTGCAGGGCACAGTTTGTGGTGATGAAACTAGAGAAGTGAGGAAAGACTCATCAGTGCTAAAACTCAGGCTCCCAGGCAGCCTCAAGTTCCCTCTTGCCCAGTGAACTTTGCTGAATGGCCTGAGACCATCATGCAAAAAGCGTGACACCCAAGGCTTTCAGGGAAAACTAATTCAGGCTGCCCTGAGCACAGCAGCACCCAGGACAGCAGGTTGTGCCCTGGTTTACTGTCTGTGCCCAGGCAGGTGGCTGCTTCTGGCCTTCTCCCTCCTGCCCTGTGCAAGTAGCAGCCTAGTCTCTGCAGTGCAGCACACTCAGCTGCTGGCACTGAGCAGCTCTGTTATTTAATGACCCTCAAGCATCAGCTCCAAAAAGCAGCACTAAAACTCTACAGAATCCTGTACAGTGAGGAATGCTGTATTTAGTAAATTAGGAAATATAAATGAAGGAGCCAAGAGTGGCTCCTACAATGCTCTGATATGTGGCTTCTATCACAGGCATTACTTTGTGTTCTCCTTTGCAACCTGAGACCCCTATTTGTTTGTCAACAGACACCACAGTAGAGGTAAATTTCGTATATTTCCCTAAAATGAGACAGATCATCTGTTTTTCTGCCAGAAACCCCCTCTCACATATGGAAGTGTCAGAAGAACTCCCCGTTTTTTGTTCTGCTCCCAGAGTAAACTCTGTTACTCTGACTGGAGATCACACCTCAAGTATTGTGAATCATGAGAAGATCAAGTACAAATCCAAGGATGTGGAACCCAAACCCTCCTTAAACTGGACGTAGGAAAAGGGAAGGCACCAACACCCAGAAAGAATACAAGCACTTTGACAATACAAGTATGACCTTAAGTCTAAAGAGGAAATAACTTATTTTGTAGATAGAAAATAAATCCAGAATTAGCATGGAAGAGAATTCAAGTAATTTAGTTCTTTAGTGTGAAATATTAACCATTAGACCATTTTTCTAATATTTATAAAATATTAAAAAGAACCATTTTTCTAATATTTACCATCTTGGTGTAAGATTACGGAATATCTTCAGCCCAAAGAGAGGTCCATGAAGGTCTCCTGCTCCAAACTCCAACTGTTAGAATGCACAGTGCAGAGGGTTAGAAGAAAACAACCTTTACCACAGAGACAAAGGATGTCACCAGTGTAATTTTCATCACAGACGTTTTACACATCTGAGTAACATTTCCCACCTCTTTTAGCACCCTCCCTTTTCTGCAGCTTTGCATTCAGCAGAAAAGGTGTCTCACTGAGTTAGGGCTTAAAGATAAAACAAAGCCAATTTCATAAAGCTACAGGTGACTGCTCCTGGCACCTGCTCTGGTCACTTCAGGGAACATGGAGAAAACACCTCCCTCACAAAATCCTGATGCACATCAAAAGCCTCCAGCCTGTGAATTCTCAAACAAGAGGGAAACTCCCATTCTCCCAAGCTGACGAACCATGCTAGCAGGAGCTGGTGTGCAAGAAGGAAGGCACAGGCAGCAGTGACCTGCCAGCTATACCAGCAATGCTGTGAGCATCTCAAAGACCAGCCTGCATGTGGCAACATGGGACCTTTCAGCTGCTCAGTCCGTATCTGCTGGGGACTCAAACTCCACAACTTCTTCCCTTGTGAGCAAAGAAGTTTTGAAAGCAAAGGCAAACCATCACTGCCTAAGGTGCCTGCTCACAGCACTGGAAGACACCTGAGAGCCCTCAGACAGAGCAGTTAAAAAGACTAGAGACACCAGGTAACAATTCTGACTGCACAAGTCAGGTCGAAATTGCATGGCCAAATGGAGAGGGGGAAAAAATAAAATAAAAAAAAAAATCAAGGTTTGCCCTTCCTTTTTTTCTCAAATTCCTTTAAGAATTCCTTTTTCTGCATTCTACAGAATGTAGAAAATGAGAGATGAACCACAACCACAATTCCCCCCAAAAATAAACACCGGGTAATAGATTGAATATAAAACTGCACAACAGGTGTACTCTTACCTCTCCCCATCCCTTGGCAGATGTCACTCGTCTCAGAGCAAGATTAATTGATCCCCCTCCATTCCCATTCTGGGTGGAAAGGTTACCAGACAGTATTGCTGTATCTGTGGCAGTCAGGGGTGCCTGAAAAATGAATATAATACTACCAGTAACACAGATCCCAGTTCACAGGTTTAGTGAATGTTCTGCAAGGACATAATCACAACTGCAGAAAGTGCAAATGGTTTTGTAGTCATAGATCAAGTATGGCAGAAAGTGAGATCAATCTTACACTACCAGACATTTGTGACACCTGTAATGTACCATCTTGAAGTCCAGACCCTGAGCTGCAAATTTAGTTGTAGACTACATTTCTACAGCTGTCTGGGGAGAGGAAACACTTCCTATCCTTTTCTTTACCCACACCCTCAAAACTGAGTGTCATTCATTTTCTTCCACTGAACACACCATGTTCAGTCAGGCCTGGATACTGAGCATCCCTTCAGGCAGGAGGGCAAGACCACTGCAGCCCACAAACCAGTCTCCCAAAGGCTGCAGGGCCAACCCACCATCCTGCTGGCCCCGAGCTGCCTCCTCCCACCTGTGCTGGCCACTGGGTCCCCCCCCCAGATCCCAGTGGGAACCCCTGAGGAGTCAGTGTCTGCTCTCCTCACCTCGATGGACTGGGATATGTGCATTTTGTTTATCTCAATCTGGGGAAAGCTGCTCCCAGGCACGTCTTCGTATTCCTCATCATAACGATCAAAGAGGTCAGTGGCATCTATTCCCACACTAATTGTTCCCTGAGGGATGAGAAGTGAAACAAGCACTTAGCATTAGCAAACATCCAACACACACAGGACAAGTGGCTAAATCATCTCTGTATACCATCACACTTCTGTGCAGTTCTCCATCTTTCTGCAATATCCTTTTCTACTCTAAAATGTGTTTCCTAACAATGCAAGACAAACAAAAGTGAATGACTACAATATCCCAGAACAGCAATATAAATCATCAAACAGACTGGAGAAAAGGCAGCTTTTCAGCACAAAGTCAGCTTGCAATCCTGAGGTCATTTTTCTATTGTGACATATTAAAGAAGCAGGGAGAACAGGTACGTTTACACAGCAGGCTTCTTCTTCCCCCACAACTGACTCTATCAGTATTTGAAAGTTGAAATAATATATTTCAGAAATTGATTTTCCTCAGTGGAACTTCGCCAGAAAGCCTCTATATGCTCCTTCTCATGAGTTATCTAAACCAACTTAGTTCTGAGCTGCATCATTCACTTGCAATTGACCTCATTGGTCAAAAATTTTGTTTTCTTTTTCTAGTTTATATCTTGTCATCAGAAAAAAAGCTTGACAAAGACAAACTTTTAGCAACTGGTAAATATTTCCTTTCTCAGACCATAGAAAAACTTATTCTTGCAAAAAAAACCCAGGCCACAGCTCAATAGTCTGTCTTCCTGCTGCTGTGCTCCCTCAGACTAACTGCAGGAATGGGTTTCTTTGAAAAGAGCATGATTAGATCTTTCTCTGGGTCATATAACTTCAAGAGGCTTTGGAAACATTCCCTATGGACCCATTCAACAGCATCCCACCTCCTATAAAATGGACCAATTGCAATAAAAAAAAGCCCTCTGTGCATAAGCACAGACTGCACTCTGAGTAGGTTGTATATGGAAACTCAAAAGCTGGGTATGTACAAAACCCATGCATATCAAGGCCAAGCGTGGATGGAATAAATCCTTATTTCAGTCTGATGGAGCATTTTTCCTTGCTCACTCCACTCTAATTACAAACTGAACTATAAATAAAGAAAGAATTGCAGAGTCTGACAGGACTCAAATCTTCTCTCTGCTTTAGCTTCCAGCAATCTATTTACTGTGGAGATTCCTGACCTCTTCTCAGTGTTTATTTTCTGATTTCTTATGCAGCAAAAATTTGATAAATATTTTAACACTGAAAGGTACTATTATTTCCAGAAGAACCCTGGAACGGGCTGTGTCCCAACTGTGTACTAACCATGCTTGGCAGCTGGAGAATTTGAGAGCAATTGCACTCATTGTCGTGTGAGGCAGCACCAGCAACCAGCTCCTGCCCTTTCTGCACTTTCAGGAACCATCTGCAAAGTCACCTTCAGGGGACTCCAGACCCTACAGCTTCTCCAGTTTCAGCCCCCTCTTGCACTGTGCTGTTCCTTGAAAGGAGGCCAAAAGAAAAGGGAAAGCCATTAACTGCTCTGGAAGGGCATAGCCCTGTGCTAGCAAACACCCACTGGAGACCACCTTGCTGTACTGGGCTTACTGGTACCATGACACTGAACCCTTTGGAAAGATGCACCATTGTCCACATGCATATCCATAATTCATTGCACCTCCCTTTTCTAAAACATACTAAAAGTCTTCGGTTTTCCTTTTTCACACCTAGGAATTATACAGCAAATATCACTCCCAAGGAAAAAGGGAAAACACCTGAACCTATCCATGAAATTCCACACCATCCATTCAGAGGAAAGGAGTGTCTACCTGTTCCCTCCCCAGCTCACCAGTGGATCTCCCACTCCTCTGTTTTAACCTGAGGTGAGTGGTAGACTCAGGACAGACCCTCCACCTCCCACTAGGCAGGTGAAGTCACCCTGAGAGGTCTGTGGATCCTGGCAAGGAAACTGGTTCAGGCACAAGCACAGGAAAAGCAGCAGATGGTAAAGTTAAAAATATTCCCCGAGAATGAGAGTACCCCTATGCCACCGGATAATGGAGGGGACTGCTGCTGCTCCCAGCTCCCATCAGCCACCTGCTCCAACCATGGGAAATGAGGAGCCCTCCCTGAAGGAAGAGCAGCAGGAGAGAGCTGTAAGGCCTGCTCAGAAGTCAGTGCTGCACAGCACAGCAGCTCACAGAGCAGGGGCAGCACTACAGGACCACTGGAGCCAAGATCAGTTTTTACAGTCACCCTTATCTGCCCCCTCTGAACAGGAAACAGACTTTGCTGATGGAATTCACAGGTGTGCCAGAGAAGAATATACTCCCTCCTTGCCTTTTTTCTTATGGATTTACCTTCAGGGAGGTGACACCTGGAAGCTGTGCCAGGTTATGCCTTGAGGGACTTGTATTCCTTACATGTTGACCTTCTACAAAAGGAAAATAATGGGGCTTAATTTCTCCTAACAAAAAACTGTTCTTCTCAAACCAAGTAATGAACTTTTCAACCCTTCTGCATGTCTTTGAAAGCAAAAACAAAGCTCTAAAAGCAAATAGGAGACTCAATTCCAACCCTCCAAATTGCCTACATCTGGTTATTGCTCAACATTTCTGGTTAAAATGCTTTATTTCTGTGCAACTGTTTTATTGAACTGACAAAATGTTGGAAATTTTAAAATAACTTGCGCTTGCGTATGGAACGATCACAGCTGCGCTCCCCAATTCCACAGGAACACTGCCTGGAGAGACACTGCCATTGGCTGCCAACTGGCAATTGCTGTAAACACCCAGATGGCTAATTTTATCCCAGGACACAGGATGAGGCTCACAGCACAGCTCTCAGCCACGGTGAGGCACCCAAAGGAAATGTCACATTCCTGAAGCATGGGGCAGCATTAAGTGGGAGATGACCATGCCCCTCTCCAGGAACATCTCTCTGACCCCTTATCCACACTTCTAGCAGGGACAGGTTCCCTTGTCTGGTCTGTTATACCCAAAAATCCCTTCCTGCCTGGAATACTGCTGTGAAAAGATGCTCACACAACATCTTATGCTTGTTTAACCTTCCAGTAAAAACCAGTTCTTAGTGTCTGTGCACTACCCACAGCCTGGGGATCTGTACAGTCCATTGGTTTTGCTAAGAGCAGTGCAGATCCAAAGGTGGGGCCAAGGTGAATGTCTCAAAATATTACAGGTCTCCTTAGATGGATGTTTTCCTGATCCAGTCCTAAGCACCACTGCACTCCTACATCTGTCCACTCAGAAACACTATGATTTTACACTAAAGTATGAATTCATTTGAGTGTAGATGCAGCTCTTGGATAATGTTAGTCACTGCATGAGAATGAAGATTTTTGTGATTCAACAAGCTTTGACTCCTCAGTCAGGGACAATCCTGACAAACCTCAGGTTTGCCTTGCACACTCACCAAGCCAAGAGCCAGCCAAGCCACCGGCAGCTTGAGCTATGCAGTACTGCAGCCTAACACCATGTCCACTTCCCCCTGCCATTCCAACAGTATTCCTGAGCACCTCTGACCAGCCAAGGTTAGCTGCAAGGTGTATCACTCAGGATCAGAGTCAGCTGCCCAAACAGACTGAGACTGGAATGGCCTTCAGGACAATTCTCATCCTGAGCATGCAGTGAAGCTTTACGAAAACAGGCACGAACTGTGACACTGGCAGGACCCCAGTTCAGGCTGACTTTGCTCACTGTGCTGCTGCCCAGCTGGCTTGGGGCTGCCTTGCATTTGCCACTGGTTTTAAGGCTGCATTTGAATAGCTCTCTGAATTGCTGTGACACTGCAGCAGTGCCAAAAGAAAAATCTGTCAGGTAACTGCAGTGAGTTACATTTTATTTAGAAAACTTGGAAAGAAGTCATAAATATTTCAGACTTAGATCTGTTTTCTTGAAATTGCTGAAAAAGGTATTTTGCCTCAACATATTTCAATGAGAAAAGAAAGTAGAGGACTGTTCAAAGAATGAGCTGTTCTCTCTACAGTGTCCAGAGAAACTGTATATGCAAAAGAGAGAGTTACACAGTAAGTGCAGATACCTGAGGGGCTCTTTCATAAAGGTCTTCACCTAGGCTCAGCACACCCTGCATGGTGGTGATAATTTACAGATCCACTCTTGAGACCAGGATAAGGCTTTGCTTACCTTTGGATTAGTTCTCTGCTGCAGTCTCCTCTCTTCCCTTTCTCTCTGCAAACGCTCAAATTCTTCCCTGATTTCAGCTGCAGTTCTCTTTCGTTCCACAACCTGCCCAAAAGGAAATGAGAAGCAAAGGATTACCAGACCAAGGCTGTTCACAGCATGGCACTGCTGGGGGGACAGAGCCCATGGGCCTGGGATGCACTAACATGCTGCTCTGGCTGCTGAAAGCCACTCTGCACCAACTTCAATAGTCAGAGTTTGGAAGGAAGAATCTGGGCCAAATCAAATGGCAGGCGTGAGAGAAAATCCCATGCTTTGAGAGAAAGGAAAATGGACTTGTTATTTCCATTCCCTTGACTAAACTACGGCAAAGAACTTTCCTACCACAAGACACTGCAGCACTGTTACCCTTAGCAATCCCTTGACTGCTCTACCAGGTGTGGACACAAAAATGAAAGCAACTGAAAGTCTCTGGCCTGAAGTAAACTGATTCAGTGAGAGTTCTGTGATTTTAGGCTGTGCTGGCTCACAGCTGACATGGCTCAGCAAAACAGGATTTTACACAGGTCTGGTTTTGGTATGAATAGAAAGCGAATCGGACTTAGATTTTCAAAATAAGATCAAGTCTGCAAAAAGCAGTTAAAAAATGTCTGTTACATGCTGCCACTGTTTCACATTTCTGGCAACTGACTCCAAACTAGACCTTGGTGCTGACATGACCAAATACCATATGTTCTGCAAGCAGCATAGTGCAATCAACTACAGCTGGCAGAGGGCAGCAAGGGTCTCAACAGCAGGAGTGCCATCAACAGACAAGTTCTTTTTCAAAGCCCATAAAACCCAGCCAAAACAGAAACACCAAAAATACCCCAAACAATCCCAAAAAGCTCAGGAAGAAAAAGTAATTTCAAACTCAGAAGCTAGCTGAGAAGATGTTTTGGATGAAAAAAACAAGTTTAGGATGAAAAAGATGGGACTAGATGGACAATAATGACACATTTGTCTCAGACAAAGATGTTGCCTGTCACAGTAATATCCTACCAGGGAACTCTGAATGTCAGGTTTATTGTTTTCTTGTCAAGTGCAAAACCCAAGTGTTCTTTGAAAATCCATCAGTGTTTCAGCAGGGACAGAGAGAGACAGAAATAACTAAGCAAGAATGCCTTCACACCGACAGGCATTTATTACCAGCCAGGTGTCAGTGCAGCTGATACAACAACAATGGTGGATAAAGGTGGGGTTAGTCAAGGCCACTGGCCATAAGGTCCTCAATTTCTCTCACCTCCCAGCCTTCCATCTCCAGTCCTCTCCTCCCATATATGTCATAGATGGCTCTGGTCTGTGGATCACTAAGCACTGCAAATTAAAACCAGAAGAGAGGAGAGAACTCAGTTTTTGGTCTTCTCCTCAGACTTCAGACAAAAACACTTGTGTTATTTGGAATTCCAGCACAGATCCTGGAAACATCTTGTTCTACAGTGGAACATTAACCCCTTTAGTGCTTCCCTGAGATATACTGAGAGGACACAGTGACTTTTCCCCTCTCAAAAAACCGTGGGTTTTTTCATTTTTCTTACTTCTAAAACAAAAATTTGGAAAGAACACAAAAGAAACACAGACCAAGTGCAGTGTGGTTTCTAACACTGCTTTCTTTGACTGAGGGGTGACACAAGTGCTACTAACAATCATGGGGATTATGAGGAATTTGGCCAGAGCAGTAGTAGGGCCCTTCCAGAGCAGGAATGCCACCCACCTCTGTCTGGATTTCTGCGGTGCTTCCTTTGATCTTCCTCACCATCCCTGTCCCACTGATCCTTTCCCACCCAATCTATATATGTGCAACATGCCAAGCACCAACAAAGCAATTTCCACAAGGCAGCTCATGCCTTGCCAAACACCAACTACAGGGTAATGGCAAAAGCACATGTAGAATCTGAACCTCCCAAAACATCACCCAACACAGTGGAGAACATAAAATACCCCAGGAAACTGCAGAAGAGCGACTTTGGAAAAAGACTGGGTAAAGCATTAGGAAGAGTCTCTGAAAGGTAAGGTATATTTAAATGCATAATCTTCTACACCACACCCCGCTGTAAAAAAAAAAATTAAAAAAAGATCATCAGTATTTCTGTCCCTGGTTCCAAGACCAGCTTTATTATCATCAGGTATTTCTTTTGGCTGTGAGGGAATTGATGAGTTCTTAGGGAGCTGGGGGTGTTTAGTGAGGCAAAAAGAGGCTTATACTGGTAATTACGCTTTGGTCTGAACTACTGGAAGATTATTGTGCATGCTAAATGTCACAGGCAGATACCACTTTTTATGAATTCTGATAAAATGAATCTTTTGTTGTGTGATATTAAGAGATGTAAGAGGAGGAAGAGAAAATAGACAGGAGGTAGAGTAGCTTATTTCCAAGATGTCACAATTTTTGCTTGTAACATACTACACTCACTGAACAAGCACTAATTTTCATGTTCCTTGCAAGGTAGAGCCAAGCAGTGCCACAACATTCAAAGGGAAGCTGCTGCCTCCAATGTAAGGCCACTCACCACACTAAAATGAAATTATTGAAGCATCACCTCTTTTTGTTCCCCACATAATCAAGGTCAGACCTTCCCTGGTCTCCCAGCAAAAGCTTCCACATGTCCTAGTGCCTGCCCAGGGACAACGGGAAGGACTCCACCCCTGCTCAAGCAGGAAACAGCCTCACTGAATATCAGCAAATTTAATTATTAATTTGTAACGATAAATAGCTTCAAAAAGCATGAAGACACAGCTCTCCTAGAAGCCTCCTGAAAACAGCTTTTGAAAGCTCAGCCTCCCCCTGACCTTCATAGGCTTGGTGGACAAGGTTGAAGAGCCGCTCAGCCTGTGTTTTGAGCTCGGGGTCGCGGTGCTTGTCGGGGTGGTACAGCATGCACAGCCGGCGGTATGCAGCCTTCAGCTCCTCCTGGGTGGCCTGTGGGAAGCACCAAAAATGAGCTCAAGTACACCCAGTGCCACTTCCACAAGGCCACTCTCAATATCAGCCCTGAAAGGGAAGTCTGTCAGCTGCTACATGACACTACTTTGGCTAAATCAGGAATGGATTATTGCTTCATGACATAAGTTAATAAAAAGTTTAATTAACACACCAGGATGGTCCACACTATCTGTGGTGCAACAGGTGACCTCAACAGTTCAACAGAGTACACCCAGATGTAAAAATTTATGTTAAAACCTGACCATTCAAGCAATCCATGCTCAGGTTTTAATTTTATTAGGCAACTAGTGCCCCTCCATTCAAATCAGAAGAGCAAGAAATAGCAAAGTCACCCCAGACAAAAATATCCAGAGATGTACAACAATTCTACTCATAGCTCAATCTTAACCTGCAAGGAGACATTGTAACTATGCAAAACCACCAACTTTCCACAGCTGTGAAGGTAATAAATGTAAACACACAGTTCTACACTCATTCCAGCATTGCCACACTCCCCAGCATCCCCTGTGCTCCCCAGCACCCCATTCTGCTCCCCAGCAGGGTCTGTGTTGTGCTGCAAGGGAGGGAGGTGCATCATCTGCCCACAGAGCCATAGACTAACAACCATGAGAACAGTGTGTCACCAATCGCATCTAGAACAAACCTGCCCTGTCCTTTACCACAACCATTCTGGGACCTGGCAGCACCTGGCCTCGTTCCAAGGACATGGATGGCTCCTTCAGAATCAATGGAACAACTCCCCCGCCTCCTTCCATTATCATCTCTCAGGAGACAACCTCCCAGGAATGTTATTTTTGGATTCCAGAGAGTCCTGGTAGCCTCCCCTCTCTTCCTCATGCTGCTGCAGCCCCTGTCCATTCCTTGGAAATCACATAACACCTGACTTTTAGAAGTGCAGTCACCAAAACCAACCAGAACTTCCCCTCAGCAGAGCTTCACAGAGCTGCCAACCTTCCAGTTCCCAAACTGCCCAGGCAAGAACCAGTTCCCAGGCATAGCCACAGCCAGGACCCAGTACAGCCAGTGAGGGGGGGCACCCAGAGAGAGACTATCAGCAATGGGATTTACAGACACGAATTCCATTTACTCTAAATGCCCTTCAGGGAGTGAAGCTGGAACAGTTTCCAAGCTTACACTGGGGAAATAAAGGTCTTAACAGGTCATTTCTTAAAGTAACACCTTTTTTCCCTACTTGTGGCAAGGAAGGCTTTCAATACAAAAATGCACTAGCTAATGTACCAACACCAGGAATCCATTTGGATTTGAGGACAGCTCAGAATAAATGTTTTCTCTGCATGTTTCTGCTATTTCATATTAATGTTTTGAAATGATATAACTAAAGAAGAGCTGCTATACTTGCTGGTTCTGAGACAGTTAGGATAGGTAGAGATTAGCTTTTTTCTTTTTACTAGCTTGTGCTTTCTTGGATATGAAATTTAAACTCAACTGAGAAGGTAGGGGAACATACAGGCCCAAAATGGCATTTTAAAATCAAATTAATGATAAATGGTTTAGTGTGCTATTGATTATACAAGAGAAATGACCAGGTTAATTTTTCATAAATGTCATATTCAATAAAATGTTAGATTGGGCATCTCATCACCACTGAGTAGCTCATATCATTGGTTCAATATTCCACGAGCAACAGCCTCTTTGAAACCACTAAAGAAACCCTGACATCATTTCAGATTGCCAGGAAATACCTAAGTCACTAATAATCACATGCAAGTTACACTTTTATTACCCAAACTCTGGGCTAAATTAAAAGGCCTCCCATCTCCCTACTTGGGGTTTAAACAGCCTCATTTGATGCCTCAAACACAGCACCATGTTTTTAGTGGACTAACATCTCTAAAAGATGAACTGGTCTCACACACACACAATCCCCACTTGCAGGTTCCGGTCCCTCAGCTGCCACATCACCCTGTGGCTCAGCAGGCAGACATGCTGTTCACTGCATTCCACTACAGCACAGTACTGCTGCAGCTAATTAGCAAGGGGCAATTAACAAAGCACCCACTCCTCTTTGTTGGAATTGCTCCCTTGCAGACCCCTTTAACTGGGTTCCAGCTGTCTGGAAAAGTCTTGCTCTGGAAGCCTGCCTACGTTAACTATTAAACATTCCCTGCAGTAACCACCCTTGGGTGGGTCCCACCTCTCTGTTTTAATCTCTGCACGCTGCTGCTTGGGAGGGGGAATGATGAAAGCTCCCAAGGGATGCACAAGCACGGCCCCAGCAGCTTTAACCAGACGAGGGGGCTCAGCTGAGACCTCACAGAAACCTTTCTAAAGGGTCCCCAGTGCCAGGGAGCTCTGCAAACACCACGACCATGACACGCTGTTCCCTCAGGAATGTGGCACATTCCTGCAGATGAGGCACAGGAGACCATCCCTGCAGTCCAGGGACGGACAGGAGTCCCAAAGGGAATTTTTCAGAGCTATCAAACTGAACTGCTTCCAAGTCTGGATCTCCTATTGCATGCAGTAGTGGTGGTGCAGGAAGAGCTTTGTCCGGCTCCAGTGGTGACATCCAGGAGGACACGGTGGAAAAGCGAGGTCTGTTTATACGTATTTACACTCACACATATGTATAATACATCTGTATTACTGTAGCATTTCCTGAAGCAAACTACAGCACCGTTCCTACACTCGAATATTTGGAGCTTCGCCTATTACTGTAAAAAACAGTTACCTGCCACAAAGCTCAGAACCGATCCAGCGTAACAAAACCGCACCCATCTATTCTTCAAAGTGAAATCAAGGACTCTTGATCCGCCTCTTTCGGCGGGGCAGCTGTTCTGCGGGAAACCCACGTGTTTCCAAACGGGAAACCCTCGGCAAGTCCACCCAACCCTACCCGAGGGGTCGCGGCGCTGCCAGCCTGAACAGACCCCTCAATTCTCTGCCTCAGCCGCTCCTCTCCCCCCCCACACACCCGAGAGTCCCGCGGCCCGGCCCGGGCTCTCCCGCCGCGGCCCGCGCTGAGAGCGCGCCGCGGTCAGCACGAGGATCTCAGCCTGCCCCTTTTCCCCTTTCCCCTTCCCTCGTTCCTCCTTCCCCCTCGCCGCGGCCACACCTCGCGGCGCACATTGAGCAGCCCGTAGTAGTCCTGGTTGTCCGGCGCCTCCTCGTCCAAGGCCGCCGCCATCGCCCCGACCTCTCACCCCGCACCGTCGCCGACGCCACAGCGCCCCCTGCCGGACCGGCGGACCCGGCGTGGGGGGGGCGGGGCGCCCCGC
>VXAU01000075.1:370933-383957 GCA_013399695.1 Formicarius rufipectus | reverse complement strand
CCCACCCCCGTGTCCCCCCTCCGGTGTCTTTCCCCGTGTTTCTCCCTGTTCCCTCCCCGGTTCCTCTGCCGGTGTTCCCCCCACGTTATCCCTCTCCCGATTCTTCTCCGGGTTCCCCTCCCGGTGCCTTCCCCGGTGTCCCCCTCCGGGTTCCTCCCCCGGTATCTCTCCCGATTCCCTCCCCATTGTCTCCCCCTGATCCCCTCTCGGTGTCCCTCTCCCGGTTCCCTCCCGGGTGCCGCAGGGGCCTCGGGACCGGCCCAAAGGTCAGTGACGGTCCCTGCAGGGCCGGTGATGCCCGGAGGCCGCCGTAACAGGAGGGCGATTTCCAAGCCCCGCTGTGACCACCGAGTGGCTCTTCCACGACCCACTCCCGGGGCTGGCGGAGGGCAGCGGGGCAGCCCGGCCAGGCTCGGGGTCCGGAGGTGGGCACAGCTCTGAGCTCGGCGGTGTCGGGGATAGGGGCACGGCTCTGAGCTCATGGGTGTCAGTGTTTATGGGCACAGCTCTGAGCTCGGCGGTGTCGGGGTTATGGGCACAGCTCTGAGGTCGGTGGTGTCGGGGTTATGGGCACAGCTCTGAGCTCAGCGGTGTCGGGGTTATGGGCACAGGTCTGAGCTCATGCGTGTCAGTGTTTATGGGCACAGCTCTGAGCTCGGCTGCGTTGGGGCTGTGGGCACAGCTCCGAGCTCGTGGGTATCAGTGTTTATGGGCACAGCTCCGAGCTCGGCTGTGTAGAGGTTATGGGCACAGCTCTGAGCTCGGCGGTGTCGGAGCGGCGGGCACAGCACTGTGGGCAGAAGGTGTGCTCGTTTGTCTCTAGCAGATCTGGAGCAGTTTTCCTTGGATCAGTAGAGAACAAGAGCCTGGAATTCACGCTGTGCTGCCCTCCCTGGTGGTGGGTTAACCACGAGTGCGCACTCCCTAGGTCTGATCAGGACTGAAGTGGAAGGAAATGCCCCTCAAGTGTGCAGAGCTTTTAGCAGAAGGGCTGCCCAGTCGGTGCGTTAACCTGAGTGCTGTTCAAAGCATCCTGGCAGACAGACGGAGTGCTTGCTGGCATCAGTGCTGTGATAAGGCTGTCAGGAAGACAAACACAGCCTTTCCTGCTTGTGGGTGGATGTTCCCCAGTGGCTGAGTCTGGTGTTTGTGGGGGGATGCTGGAATGGTGTTCAGGTACTGCTGTCTGTAAAAAGGAGTGTTTGAAAGGCCTCTCATTAACACCAGCACAGCCCAGCGTGGGGCTGGAACTGTGTGTTCCCATTCTGAAGCTCAGCTAGTCTGCTTTGGATTTTATCTTCACTTTGATTTGAAAACAGGAATGTTTTAATATTTAATAAGGTTTTTTTTTCCCCTGATCCAAGGGTAGTTAACAAGGAAGTATTGATTATTTTATAGCAGTTCCTCTGCACTCCCGGTGAGATGCAGTGCTTGGAACAAGAGGTGCACAAAGGCTCCTTTTCTGAGAAGCCACGTGGAAAGGGGTCTGTTCTGCAAAGAAGCATGTCTGGCACTGCTCTTCCTCAATGAACCCACCTGCTAGACCGATTTTGTTTCCACGTGGTTTAGGAGTCATTGAGTCTGTGCAACAATGCAAAGGAGACTTGAGTTCTGAGAATGTCAGTTGCCATAGCAACACTATTTCCCATGGATTTTGGTCCTGTCATAATTCTGCTCTTTTTCTAATGTGATTTGGGAGCTGTGTGATCCTCAGGGGTGTTAGTGCCAGAGTTACTGGGGAATCCTTCCCCTTACCAGATTGATCTAATGCTTTCCTAAAAGACTCAGCTGCTCATTGCCAGCACTGGTTGCTGTTCCCTCGCATCACCAATGATTCAGGGGAATTTTTTGGGAACGTTCCACAGGTGTCACATCTTGGCAGGGAAATACAGGAGGACAGAAATATGACTTCAGGGAGCTAAATATGAACTGTGCTTTCTAAGCATGTAGAGAGAGCAGTGTAACAAAGGAAGCGTAACATCTATGGAAAAAAGCAGTGTGAGGTGGAGAAAAAGAAAAAGAGAAATAGAAAAGAGAAGTACTTGTTTGTGCTTTACTGAGTGGCTGAGGCTTCGCCCATGGTGCGTGTTCCTCTTGCCCACGTAGCTTCTCTCAGCTTCCTTGCACTGCACGTGGGACATTGGGCCCTCTAGGAAGGGAAGCAGCCCCCAGGAGTCTGATCTGGGTTTAGCTGTGTGCTGTCAGACCTATGACACCACAGCTGCTGCTCCCAATGTGCACCACGCTCCTCTAGTAAGCTGTGAGTAGCCTTACTAGTGGTGATTCACCTCTGCTGTGGGAGAGCCAGAGATGCCAGAGACCTTCATGGACAGAATGTCCTCTGTGTGTGGGGTGGACAGAGCCACCCTGCCTGGCCCCAGCAGTGACCGGGGACTGTGAGGGGCCCAGGGCAGCAGAATCTCTCAGTGACCGGGATGACAGAGTCAGCACTGGGAACCTGCGCCCGCTTGGAGTGGTTTTGCTAATATTAACTTTAGTTCCATTGCAGCTCAATGGAGGGAAAAACTGGAAGGTGCCATAAATTCAGCCGAGCTTGTCAAAGCTGTCAAATTACCCTCTGACAAAGCTCCTGTCTCTAATGACTACAGCATCAGCTGAAGGGGGTGTTCTGGGATGGGGCGACAGCACTGGGGCCCAACACTTGTGATGTGCTGTCATGGGGGGCTCCTGGGGGCCAGTCGAGGGTAATGCCCTGAGCAGAGTTAGTTCTTAAAAAAAAAATAAAATAATAAAAAAAAATAATCCAAGAATGTAAAGTAGCATCCTGCCCTCTGTTCTCAGCCAGAGTAATGCTGACTGCTAAATTCTAGTAAAGGTCTTCCTTGGTCCCATTTGTTAGTATTAGAAGTCCAGAGAGATAATGTCTTTGCACGTATAAAAGGTGGTATTGATTTCCTGTTACTGTTTTCCTGAAATGTGCACAGGGTGTCTATGGAGCAGTGACAATCTTCCATCACTAGCTTTATGGGAAAAGAATGGTTATTGAATCTCTTCCCATAAAATATAATCTCTTTCTTCCTTCCAGAATTTGCCAACTCCCATGGGAGTCTCTCATGTTATGTCTTTGAGAAAATTGATTTTTTTTGTCTCTGCTTTATACGCTCGTGTTTAGTTTTATTTTTAATTTGGCTCATGTGATGTGAAGGCTTCCCTAACATTAAGCATGCCTTCCCAGTCTTGTAGTGCTTCTCTTTCATACAAGTTAACACTCTCAGAATGTTTTAAAGTGAAATAAAGGTATTTGCTTGGTACAAGTCTTGCTTGTTGCTAGACATTTTTTTTACTCTGGTCAAGTTATTGCCCTGCTCTTTCTCTCCAGGCAGGGCTGAGGCACTGACAGCTTTTTAGCTGCTTACAGATAAATTCTGGGTAAGTTTCTGAAGTCAACACATGCTGATTTATTGTGGCTGAATGACACTGTAGTGGAGAACACAACTTGCAGTGCTGTCTGCTCATGGAGCAGTGTGGTCTTTGAACTTGAACAGTGGCAAAAATACTCTGTCAAAAATGTCCTTTCCTCTGTGTAGCAAATGACTGACTATGGGATTTTTCCTTTCAGGGAGGAAACGGCAACATGAATTCATAGATGATGAGTAGGATGCCAAAGCCAGAGATGACAGTGCTCTTGAAGAAATGCTGGGTAGAACAAAAAGGTAAAAGGAACAGCTAATTGAGTGCATTTCAGAGCCTGTGGGATTACGTGGGGTACCTTTCCTCGTGAGGCAAATGGCACACCCCCTCAAAGCAGAGCTCAGTGTTCTGAATTCCCTCCTCCTCTGTTTTGCATGAAGTCCCAGAGCCGCCTCTCACTCCTGGCTGCTCTTTCTCTGCTCGGGCTTTCCCCAAAGCTGCGTCGTTCTGTACCTAAAACCCGTGAGACTCGTCCTTCCCACCCTGTCCTTGCATGTGCCCTCCTGTAGGTGCTGTGGCTCTCCCTGCCCCGCCAGCCCAGCAGTCACACCAGGGCCCTACTGCTGTGGTTGTGCTGAGGGTGAAAACAGAAAAGAGTGGTGCAGTGGATATGCCCATTTGCAGCCAGTGCCATGCTCTGGGGGGCTGGTCAGTCAGCCATGGCCTGTTCCAGCTGTGGATGTGCCCCCTGGCAGTGTTGGGAGTGCTCTGTGTGTCCACCAGGGCTGAATCGTTCTGCTGCTCTGGTGTCTTTTCCTGCCTTTGGTGTTAATGCTGTGGAGATGCCCAGAGGAATCCCTGCTTATTGGCTCTTTCATTCTGAGAAATTATCTCTGTAACGGAGGCATGATAGTCCACCTGGGGACTTGGGGAGGTAAGAGGCAGATTTAATCACACCTGCAGAGTGCTGTGCTCTAGAAAGGCCTCCTTATGCTCATCCAGTGGCAGCAAAAGTGGCTGAAGCAACTGATGAGAAGCAAGAAAATCTTCAGTAGTAATGTAGCCCTCCTTGGATATTTCCATGCTTGTTTGGGGCAGACTGACTTCAATCCCCCAACAGTCAAAAGCAAATGGTTTCTTTGAAAGTGTTCCAGGTTTGTAGTAGTGAACTGTGTGTTGTTGCCCTTGCCTATCAGCTCTGTCTGGCAGCAGGTGTATGGGACACCAGGGCATTTCTGGGGCAAGCAGAGGGTCTTGTTAGTAGCATATAAAGGGTTGTTCTTTATAAATAACAGTTCTGTTCTGTGGGAAGACTTGTCTTCAAATCAGCAGCCAGGGAGCAGTTCACCGTAGTTTAGGTGTTGGTGCCATTTGGTGAACTGGAGCTCTTGGTTTCCTTGGAGCCTTCCAGCCTGATCTGACATGAGCCCTGCCCATGTTCAAAATACCCCCTAGATGCACTCTGAAATACAGATTGGGTTTTTTGGAATGATCCTAACTTGAATAAGTTGTCCTACAGTTCAAATATATGATGATAAAAGTTTTAGTTTAATAATACCAGAGTTGAGTATTCAAGGATACTTTAAATAATAAGTTTCTATTCTTGTCAATTCTTATTTTGGGAAATCTGGTAGTTTTGTCTGCCCTTTTTCTGCATATGTGTATGTTAAGGCTGTTGATGTATTTTTCATCTATTTCTATAAACTTGGATGCAAATCTGTTATATTCTTTGAGTTTCAAAATTCTTCACCATCAGTCTGGAGATATTTGAGTCTGTAAAACTGGAGTCGGTGCTGGCAGGAGCCATGTCCCTACAGTGGTGCCAGTTCCCCAGAGCCAGGATATGTTCTGTGTTCCTCCTGCTCCCAGTCTGGGGCTCTGGAGCCCAGCCAGCACGGTGTGGGCTGCAGCCCCCATGAGACCAGGTGAAATGAGGAACAGGGAGGTGCTTTTCAATATTTACTGCAGTTTTGAGGGTTTGACAGATGTGTCACTTTACTGCTTGTGCTGTTAAGCCCTGGCTCAGGGCAGATGTGTGGCTGGTGCTTTTTGGTGGCCAGTGGCCACTCGCTGTGCTCAGCGTTGGCATTGCCAGCTCCAGCATCACAGCATGTGCTGTCCACTCAGCACTGGCTGGACTGCTCCAAAAGGGTCAGATTTGGCATCAGTGCCATCCCTTCTTCAGGTGTTGTGCTTCGGGCACTGCCAAGTGCTGTGCTTCTACTTCCTTGCAGCGTGAGGTGTTTGGTGTGACCCTGATGAGTTGCCTGCTGGACTAGCTTGTGGTTTTTTGGCTTTTCCCTCAGTTGTGTCAGCATTCATGTTTGCAGGGGAGCACTGGGCAGTGTGTGTTGTGTTTTGCTGGCTGGACCTGGTGAGCACTGGCAGCAGTAAGAGGGGGTGTGTGTTGCCCCTCCAGTGACACAGGCTGACAGACAAAGCTCTCGAGCAAGGGAAGGAGGATGTCTGTCTGAGAGTTGCAGCATTCAGGGTCCTGCAGCCTCACTGCTGATGCAAGTTCTCTTACTGAGGTGCAGGTGGAGCTTTTCAGAGCTCCTCAGACCCTGTTGGTGTTTAGCCCATGTCTTGCAAGCAGTCAGGAAAGGAAGGCAAATCACTCCCTTGTATCCTTTGGTCTGAAAGTTCAGATTTTTTTTAGTCCTTTTCTGAAATGGGTTCATTAGTTTTGTCAGACAGAATTTCTCAGTCACTGTGTTTGAAGCTCTTGCCCTTGGAGTCAGAGGCAAGGCAGGAGGAGGAGATGAAGTTAGAATTCCCCCAGCTTTGAAATAGTTGATTTGAGATAGAATATTGCATGGACCTACCACTACATTTTAGTAAGGCTGTTTCACATGTCAGTGGCTGTTACTAGAACTTTGGGTTCCAAGGTCTTCTGATGTTGTTTGTGGGGTTGTATTGGTTTTGGTTTGGGTTTTTCTCCAAGAAATTTTGGATATTTTTTATGAGTACACATTAATTCCCACTGCAATCTTGGGAGTTTTAAGCCAGATCTTCACTCTCAACAAACTTGCTATGAACCCTACAAGTGCTTTTGTGCAGATAAACTTTCAGTATCGCTACTAAGAATATAAATTGGAATTTTTATTGTGAAAATTACTGGGAAAATTTGGTCATGAGCAGGTTTTCCAGTGTGCATGATGGGCTGTTGATGGACATAAGCACAGATCCTGGGGAAGGTCCCGAGTTTCAGGGGGGTAAATGTTCAGGTAAATCTTCAGGTGAGGTTATGCTGACTTACTGTGCATTGTTTCTCTGGTAGAGATGGCCCTTTAGATAAATGTTAAATAAACATTAAATAAAGACTGATGCTGTCAGAAGGAGAATGCAGATCACTTAACACTGAAAGTGGCACTTCATGGGGACCTTTGGCAATTTGTAGTTCAATAAAAGGGTAATCTGTGTAGGAATATTCTGCCCTTGTCTGCAGCACTGACAGGATCATGTTCCTAGTTTTACCTTCATGCTGTCCCAGGCTGAAATACTTCATATGTCACACTCTGGGTTCTATAAATAATTGATGTGCCTGTCTTAGCAACTGAGGATCAGCAGCAAATTGTATTATTGTGGAGTAATAGGGGGTTTCTGCATTCTTTACTCCTTTTCATCTTAATTTTCACTGTGGTACTGAGGGTGTAGGAACTGATTTATTCCACTTCAGGAGAAAAAGTATTACTGTTCCAGTATTAGTGTTTCAGTCCTTCAGGGGAGGAAGTTCAGGGCAAAGTCAGAACTCACAAATGAACCCATCTCAGTGAAGACGGTTTATTTTTGCGTATTTGCTGCAGCTACTGTTTGGAAATATTTCTCATTCTGTGCAACTCTTATGGGTCACATGGGAAAGAATAGTTTTAATGGTTAGACACGGTTTAGGCAGACCTAGGGAGAAACTCTGCTCTGTAGCTAAAACCAGTGAGAAAATATTAAACCAATCATTTTTGCTGTAAGATCTGCTGTGTACTCTTGCTGACAGAGCAGAAGGAGTTTGTGTGATAAGGCACCACTGGGTGCCCCCAAGGGAACTGGATCAGCTGCCCTGCCATGGTGCCACTGGGAGCAAAGCATGAGTGACTCTAATTTGTGACACTGGAATTACACTTCCATTTGGTTTACCTACTCATAAATAATGATGGGAACAGTCAGGGAAGTTCCTTCATGTTATGAATTTAGAGCATGGAAGAGCCCAACTGGGGTCGAGTCCTATAAAGATTTGGGATAATGCTTTCAGCAATGGTGCTTTTTAATTGAAAGCTTGAGTGCTCTGTGTGCTAATGATGCTCCTGGAGGGAATCACAGGATCATATGATCAGGGACATGGTTCGGTAGTGCCAGGATGAGTTTTTGGGCAAAGGGCAGAGCCAGGCAGGTGCTGTCTGAGCAGACTGACTTGGGTAAATTTGACTTTGCCTCTGGCTTCCAGTTCTGAAATCCATATGGCTGTGAGCACCTTCTGCGTCTGTTACCATCACCAGTTCCTCTTCCTTTTGTTTTCCTTTTGTTTTTCCATTGTCTTCCATTACTCACTCATCTATTTTCAGTGCTTGAGGCTGACAGTTTCATACCTTGGTGACTGGTTTGGCTCCCAGGTCTGTATTTGTAGGCAACAGCAGAATTCCAGAGGAGTTAAGTCTCTTGGAAAAGATACTTGTTTAAAAGCAGGAACACAAATTTAGGAGTGTGCCTCTAGGGATCTTAAACACCCTTTTCTGGTGTTATGTGCTCCATGTGTAGCTAGAGATCTGATTTTGAGCTCACCTGGTGCTGTGTTCCCTGGGCAGTGCTGAGCTGGGAGCTGTGCAGCCCTGGGAGCAGAGCCAGTTGGCTGCCAGCACTGCACCACTGGGGCTGCACAATGGATTTTTCATTGGGGAATAGGTGGGTTTTCTATACCAGCATGGGAGAGGGGTTAGGGTGTGGGTTAAACCATGCCTAGAGAGCAGCCAGGCTATACAGCTTGTTACAGGAGGATGACAGCTTAAAGAAAATGAAAAAAGCAATCCTCCCATGACCCTCATTGAAGACAGCACTAAAATTCCAACTGAGGCGACCATGGATGACAATCATAGTCCCTCCATACATGGAATAACTCTAATATCTTATTAGAACAGAAAGCAAAGAGAAATGTCCTGGATATAGTGTAGGAAATTGTCTTTACTAAATCTAACCCAGCGCTTATGAGCACTGTATATATTATTTGATTTTGCCAGACTTACATAAACATGGGGGAAAATTGTTAATGTAAGTTGACTACCGGAATAAATCACAGCCTAATTACTCTTTTTTTTCTTGCTAAAATTAGAATTTGATATAGTGGTCAATTGACATTTTCTTTAATTTTTGAGACATAATTTCTAATAGCTAGTCCAAATGAATTGGAGAAAGTTGCCGCAGAATTGAAAAAATAAATTATCTGAATTTTATGGTGACTTACTGTTAAATCCCCTTAGTTGGAAACTTTAATTTACCTCATATTTCAGTTTTTTCTCTTCTAACTGGCTTATGCGTGTATATTAGGGCAAAATAATTGTTACTTTTTTAGTGCCACCAGGGTGCTGGGAGCAGGCACCAAAATGAAGCCAGACCCCTGTGTGTCATGCAGGGAGCACAGGCTGAGGGGCTGCAGGGGCAGCTGCTCCCTGGCACTGCTGCCTGCAGCAAAGGCTGACCCTTGGCACCCGTGTCAGTCCCTCTGGAGCTGTGTGATGCTGTCCTGGCATAAATGGGGCTCCAGCACTGCAACTCCCCCAGGCAGCCACATGTTTCCTGTTTGGAGCTGGTACCCCTGTAGAGGAACAAAGCATTGTTGGCCCTGTTCTTGGTTAAACAGGTAAATGCTTTGTTTTGTGTCAAGGGCACTGGCTTAAATATCCACAGACTCTTTATGGGACTTTGCACAAGAACACATTTTTCCTTGGGATACATTTAAGGGGCCAAAGCTCTTGGGTTGTGCTTCACTTTAGCCTGGCATGAATTCCCTGTAGCTTGCAGGGTTTTACTACAGATGATTTGGGTGTAGTCTTTGTATTTCTGAGGAAATAAGTGGGCTCAGAACTGCAGAAGGAATGGCAAGAAGGATGGGTCTAAAGCCCACAGCGTGGAAAGGGACTGAGCTCAGTTTTCTGCAAGGGCAGTATGTGCTTTCATCTGTTCTAAATGAGTTCAGTATCCTTAGGTCCTGGTAATGTATATTCTCTTCAATTTCCACACATCATGTTGGGCAAGCTATTTGGATGGCAGAGTCTTAGGCACAATGTATTGCTCTTGAGAACCTTTCAGAAGAAATGCATGTTTTGGGATATTTACCTGGTTTTGCTGAACTTTGAAACTGGCAGTTGTATGTCACAAATGCATGATGTGTTGAGAGTGAGTCCACGCACATTGTCTTGGTTAACTCTTGGGTTTATTCCTAGAAAAAACACCTTTTGGATTCTGTAAGTGGAGAGAGGAAAGGGCAAAAGCATTTAATTTCTATCACGTGGATTTTTTTAAGCATCTCTCTTCACACTCACGAAAGTATACTTGTGAAAACATTTGGCATTCCTTGCTTCTAAGTCACAGAGTAACTTTGTGCAAACAATTCACAAGAAATGGGGTTCCAACACTGTCATTATGGCTATTAAACCTGTCTGAACTGTTTTCCTTTGTGCTGCTTGCTGTAACAACGATGATGTGTAATTTGCTGAATATCCATAACAGGATATTTGAATATAATCTTTACAGTTTTACTTCTGCATATAGCTCAGCATGCCAAATCATCACATTAACCTAATTAACCAAACCAGACCCACATCTGCCACGGAATGACAATGAAGATTTTAAAAAGAACTTGGTATTTCACCTCCCTCTTAATGAAACCAACCCAGACACCAATCGCCATCATAGCAGCAGCTTTTATCAGTGTACTGATAAAAATTATTCATGATTCAGACTGCACAAACTCTTGGTACATCTCCTCTCTTGCTGCTTATCTGTGCACGTGCCCCTGGGAAGGTAAGAGCGAGCCAGTTTATCACACACGATCCCTGCAAGGAATCCTGTGCAGTTCAGTACCTCTGTACCTTAACAGCAATTGGAGTCCTAAACAGTGGCAGCTGGGAAACTTGAAAGATACCAGCAGCACTTCAATTCAAATGGCTTCTTTCTTATCATTTTATTGCACAGGAATTAAATGAAAATATTTTGGGCTCTGCTAGTACGCTGAATGAAAAATCCCTGTTCAGATAGCATCTGTGGTATTGTACAGATCACACTGCTGTAGTAACCTGTGTGTACTGTTAGCATTAGGTATGATTTCAGGTGTGGGACAATCAGTTCATTAGGGATTTGTGTCTCCTGGTGCAAAAAAGCTCCTATTGAGGAGAATGGTTCATTGGCTAGATGTAGCAGAGCTTGCACACTGCTTCACTAACCCCTTAAAAATGCTTTATTCGTCCTCATCCACACAAATGTGCACAGTCTG
This sequence comes from Formicarius rufipectus, assembly GCA_013399695.1. Classification (NCBI taxonomy): domain Eukaryota; kingdom Metazoa; phylum Chordata; class Aves; order Passeriformes; family Formicariidae; genus Formicarius; species Formicarius rufipectus. The sequence continues at coordinate 373,108 of VXAU01000075.1, read as the reverse complement.
TGTGGACCAGGAAGGATATAGGAATCCAGACAGTGCTCCCAAAGACTCATGACAGAGCGGAGTGCATGCTGCTGTGTGGCCAAGGTGGTTGTGTTAGTCCTGGCAGTGGAGCTGTTTCCAACAGGTGCAGCAGCAGTTCCTCTGTCCCCAGGTTGTGCTGGCTGGGAACAAGCAGCCACAGTGCTGAGCAACCTTGTCTCTCCAGGCGTGGAGCTTGTTACTCTAATGAGCCATAGAAACACAGAAGGAACTGCTGGAGCTGCGGAGGGAAGAGAGGGATGGACACTCCTGTGCGTGCATGGAGCTGACTTGGCATTTCATTATGTTTGAGGCTGATCCCAGGGTGAGGTGACCCATGTGGAGTCCCCACAGTTCCCTGTTCGGAGGGTGCTAGTGATACTGAAGTGAGGGTTGTGACCAGAATGAACAGTTGTGCCGGTCTCACAAGCACAGGAAGGGTTTTTGAGGCAGCAGCTGCTCTGTGCCCCAGTGAGGTGTCACCCAAAATGGGACTTGCATCAGGGAGTTGCCTGCTGTCCCTCAGCACCAAGGGATGCCTCTTTTAGTCAGGTGTTATCCTTTTCCAGAATGCAAACTGAGGTGCAACAACTGTGTGACTACCTTGTGTCTCTACTAAGTATAAGGATCATCTTGGAAGAATATCCAAGGGAAGACATAAATTCTATAGAACTCATCAAGAAAATGGTAGCTTTTTGCCAATGTGGCAACTAGGAAAGTTTCTGTTTTCAGCATATTTTGAAGAGCTGAAGGAAACAATTGTCTTAGCTGATCCTGTGGCTGCATTAGTATTTGTGGGTATTTATAGGACACTGTACCAGATGAGCTTTCTGACCATCGGGAGTGAGCCTGTCATTCTGGAGCCTCTTCAATCAATGTGCCTTTCACGCTCCATGAGATTAGCAGCTGCTGAAAATAGGAAAAAGGAATTTTCCTTTCTTCTGTCTTAGAAGAGACCCATCGCACCACCCTCCTTTCGTCTGGGCTTGGAAATGGTTCTGATCCTTAGCAAAGCCAGTGCACCAACAGGTTTTTTTAAAAGAGTTCCACTCCCAGGGGGATCTAAAGGAAAATACTCTTTTTGTGTGTTTAGTAACACATATCAAAAAAACCCCCACCATTCCAGCCTTGGTTTGCATTAGCTGTGGTCCAGTTCCACAGGGCTCTCTACTCGAGGAGGCTCAAGAGCCCACGCTTCTCAAGCTCTAGCAGAGACGGGGGGGACTCAGCCAGGCCGGAACACACCAGAACAATCTCAGTTGGCTCTGCTGCCCGTCCCGGGGGGCTCTGCTCCCCTGCCCACCTCCCTCCCACCAGCCCAGCCGGGCAGACCCTCGGACCGGGACACGCCGTTTCGGCGCCGCCTTACACCGAGGGCGGCCGGAGGTGCCGGCGATCCCAAAACCCCGCGGGTGTCCCGGCGGGGCTAGTCCCTCTCTCCGTGCCCGGGGCTGGTCCCTCCCGCCGTGCCGGAGGTGTCCCAGGAGGGGTCTGTCCGTCCCGCCGTGCCCGGTCCCTCCCAGGGTGTCCCGGGGTGTATCGCCGTGCCCGGGATGTCCCAGTCCGTTCCGCCGTGCCCGGTCGCTCCCTCGGTGCCCGGGGTGTGCTGGGGTGTCCCGGTACTTCCCGGAGTGTCTCGTCGTGCCCGGAGTGTCCCGGTTCTTCACGGGGTGTCGCTCCCGGGGTGTCCCGCCGTGTCCGGGCTGTCTCTCCCGGGCTATCCCGGTCCCTCCCGGACTGTCACTCCCGGGTTGTCGCTGTTCCTCTCGGGCTGTACCTCCCGGACTATCCCCCCCGGGGGCGGGCTCGGCCCGGCGCTGCCGCCAATCGCCGCCATTGTTTGGGGTCACCGGGCGCGGAGTGGGCGGGGCTCGCCAGGGCCGCGCTCAGCTAGTGGGGCGTGGTCTGGTGGGAGGGCCACTCTCCGGCGTTTCGCTCCCCATTGGCTCCGCGCGCCGTCACTCCGGAGGGCGGCCCTGCTGATTGGCTGCCGGCGCGCGCGGCGCNCTCTTCATTGGCCGCCGTTGCTGTCAATCAGGCAATCCGCCCCGCCCCCTTATCCCGCCCGCGCGGCGCCGCCGCTGAGTGGCCGCGGCGCGTGCCACTGAGGCGCTGCCGCACTCCCATTGGCCGGGTGCGCTGTCCGTCACGCCCATC
>VXAU01000075.1:150564-370305 GCA_013399695.1 Formicarius rufipectus | reverse complement strand
TGAGAGCGGGGTGGGCACGGCCCTTTGCTGGAAGGGACACCGCTTGGGGCACTACCGGGGACAACACCGGAGACACTCCCCGGGACATCACCGGCGACACTACCGAAAAATACCGGGAACTACCAGGGGCACTATCGGGGGCACCACCAAGGGTATCACCGGGGGCACCACAGGAGGCTCTGTCGGGGACATCACCGGGGGCACTACCGGGAACACTACTCGGGACATCACTGGGGGCACTACCGAGGGCACCACCGGGGGTATCACCAGGGGCACTACCGGGGGCATCACCCGGAACGTCACAGGCTCGGGCCGAAAGTTGCCGGCGCGGCGGGAGCGCGTCCGCAAGGGGGAAGAGCCGCTCCGCCGCTCCTGCCCCGGGCCGGGCCGGGCGCGCCGGGGTTGGTGTTTCGCGTCATTGGAGAGCGAAGTTTGCCCCGGCAGGGTCGGACACCGCCGGGCTGGTGGCGGGGGGGACGGTCCCGGTGTGACACGGGCGGGAGGACAGGGCGGAGAGCCCTTCTCGTGTCCTGCCTGAACGCGGGCGGAGGTGGTGGCACCCCGGGGGTTGGCTGGCGGTAGTGGGTCACCTCGAGGAACGCGGTTTCGTTACTAATACAGATTTTGTTATAACTTATCTGCCACAGCGAATCTGCATCCTCGCATTGATGAGTCCGTTTGTGTTCTTTACTGGGAAACCCCTTCTTAGAATACAAGGGTGGTTATCCCACCTTCTGTCTGGATATTTGCTCAGATTACTTTGGGATTATATTCTTCTGGGGTGGTTTCTGGTTATTTGATGGCTTTGGAGCCTCCGTGGACATAGCCGCCTCTGGTCTGAGGTTTGTCTGTGCTGTGTCCAGTAGCGTGAGGGCCAAATGCTTTGAAAAAATGTTATTTTTTAGTAGTAGTAGTGATTTTGAGTGTTGTCAGCTTCATCTTTACTGATCTTTTGGATGCTTCCAAATCCAGTAATTTCATCTTTCCTGTGGTTTGGAAAACAGTAGTCTCCATTCTTTCCTCATTTGCTTTTAAGTACATGATTAACTGCACTGAAGTAGTGAAATGCCACCTGGTTATCAGGGGTGTGAGCAAGGAGAGATTGAGCATTCACCTGCACTTCCTGGCTCAGATTGTGATGTGTCGGTTCTCTTGGGGGTGACACTGTTGTCACCAGAGAACACTCAGGCTCCATTCGCTTTCCGGGCTTCCCGTGCCAACAAACGATGGATTTTTCTTATGTAAAGCAGAGCTTTTGGTGTGCTGAGCTCTGCGAGGCCGCAACTCCACGGACCAGGCAGGTCAGTGCTCCCTGACTGGGAAGGTGATTTGTCCTTTTCGCTTGTTATTTATTACAACTTTTGCCGTGTTTGGTGTTGGGCGCTGGTTTCTGGGGGTGGGTGAGGTGCGTCCTTGCTGAGACGGGGGGTTTGCTCTGTCGAGTTGATCTGTGCAGGCGCTGCCAGAGCGGTGTCCGTGTGCCCGACGCTGCTGTCCAGGGTCTCCTCTGGCTGTGCTGGAGCTGTCGCCGCTCTGTGTCCGTGCTCAGCACCATCACGAAGACGGGAGCAGAGCAGTCCTGGCTCTGCACCGACAGCCGGGCTGTTCCACTAGTAAATCACAGAGCAGCTCCCCCGCTGACCTACTTCAGTGGTGGATTTTCAAGGAGATGCGATATAAACCATTCATTCCTTAAACTCCACCTGTCAGAAACTTAAGTGGGAATGGTTTTAAGGCACGACTCAAGCAGAGTGTTTCACCAGGAGTGCAGGTGTTGGGAACACGAGTTGCTTTAGATTTTTGTTACTTTAATGAGTTAAAGGCCGGTGTAAATGGCAGCTCGGGGGCCGGCTGCTGTCATTGGGGAGCCGCCTGCTCCATCCCCGCGGTGCAGCAGCACACGGCTCTGCAGACCTGCCCAGCCCTGGAGCTCCCTGCTGAGCTTCGCCTGGGGCTTCTGGTGCCCGTGAGCAGCAGGAGATCCTTGGCAGGAGGTGAGGTTTGGAATGAGGCTGGCGCCGCTGTCCCCTGGCTGCACAAAAGAGTTCCACGGCTTAGAGACCACGGGTGAGTTTCCTCTTTTCTGGTTTCCTCGGGCAGGATGCGGCTGGCTCGGTGACCGAGCGGCTCTTGCCATCCTGCAGCAGAGGGTTTGTGGGTTTTGTAGTTCCTGCTGTGTTTTGTGCATCTGAGCCGAGCCGGGAGGACTGACCCTCGCTGGTGCCATCTTGGCAGCTGTGACGGCTCTGAACTTCATCAGGGAGGTGATGGGGCAGGGGACCTTTTACAAAACTTTGTTTTTCTAATTTAAAGTTCAAAATGGAAAGGATGTGCATAGACAACCTTGCTTTTCATTTCTGTATTCTCATGGACAGGTACCTGTAACCCTGAGCTTTGCAGAGAGCAGTGCCCATGTGTTTCGCGGGCGCTGGCACAGGGGCTGGGGCACTTTGTCACACACTGAGTTTATGTGTGGCTGTTGAATTTTCTGTCTGTTAGTTCAGGCAGGGTCATAAGTAGGATAGCAGGAGGTGGTGTTTCTCCCCTCAGCTCCAGATGAACTGAGGGTGCTGGTGGCATGGGATGACCAAGAGGGCAGGTGGAGCCTCAGATGCGACTGACTTTGGAGGGATTGTTTGGGGAACAGCCTTTTGAAAACAAAACATTCTCGGTTTGGTTGTTAAACAGCAAATATTTACTTCCCTCTGTGAGAGTGTTGCGTAAGATTTTATTACTTAAACAAGCCTGAGCTTACGGTGTGCTGACCGCTGGGGCTGTGCCACGCTTCGTGCTGCTGTCCAGCTTGGCAGGATCAGACTGTCGTGGGGAGGAAGCAGCACTTGACACTCAGCTTAGTCCACTCCTTGCTCCAGAATTTTTGCTGAATTTCAGCAGTTGGGATTTTACCAAAATCTCTATTGTCAGAGATGGAAGCAAACTGCCTCCTAGTGAAGCTTCTAGACCCTCTCCATGGGCTGTCAGCCAGCAGGATGGGTTCAGAGAGTGGACTTGATTTGCCTTTTCCAAACAGCAGGAACTACGTGCGTGTGTGTGTGTGTGTGAGGTCAGTTTTTTAAGTACTTTTGGTATTAGAACCATGTTATTCCCAATGTAAGGCATGGGGTTTGTTTAGAGCTCTGGGTTTTTTTAATCCAATTCCACATCTTTTGATTTTCACAAGCACTTTGTCTCTAAGGTTTTTTAGTTTATTTGTGTCAGTTTTAAAGCTGTATTTGTAGGAAACCTTGGAGATGTCATAACTCAGATTTCATTCTCTGTATCAGAAAATGATGCAGTGAAATGATGCTGTACAAGTAACATTAAAGCAGATGTTTTAAAATTTTGTATTTGAAGACTTGGTGCCAATTTTACATTACTTGTGGTTTTAAATGGCCCTTGTAAAGACCTTCTTAGAAAGGTGGATGTTGTTGGAGGAAGGGGCAGTAGCTCTCTCCAGACAGTCTTCAGAAAGAGGGAGCTGGAATGTGACCTTCCTGTTTTAGCATCCCTCTGTCTCTGCTTCAGTAAGACACATGTGTCTGGAGGGTAGAAAAACCTTGACAAACCCAAACCTTTCCAGGGAGAGAAACAAAGCTGGTGGAGTTCTCGTGGAATATGGGACTGGTTAATTGAATGCAGTGCTTCCAGCAGCTTCCTGTAGCTTTGGTGTTCCCTGGCTTCCGTTTCCACACCTTGCTGAGTTTTCACTTTGTAGTTTTCTCCCCTCATTTCGTGTCTTGTTTTCACCTTCTGCAGCACCTGGTGCCCTGGGTTTGCACTCTTCACCCCCTTGGGTTTGGAAAGGCAGGTTCACCTACAGGTGCATGTGCCTGTCTCAGCCCCAGTCCTTTGGGGTGCAGCACCCACCCTGTTCCCAGGGTGGTGCTGGAGGGTCTCTTTGTGCCGAGGAGTGGTCACAGCACTGCATGTGCTGAGACCAAACTCTGTTCTCTCTGGGCATGGAGCATTCACTGTCCTCCTGCTCGAGTCACGCATTTTGGTTCAGGGAGATGGTTTTTTTCAGCCAGCTCTTCAGGTAGGTTTCCAAATTCAAATTGTTCATGGTATAAAAAGAAAGAAGTGAAAATATCTGAGTGGTGGCTGCCAGCATGTAGGATCAGAGTAAGCAAATAGCCTGGCCTTAGCCAATGTTTTGGGACTTTTGGGAGATGTGTGGTAGCACTGAGAAGGTCTGTAGTATTGGAAACTGAATAAACAGCTGTTTTATTTTTGCCAGACCTGTTCAATGACATCCTCTGCTCCTTGGCTTCACTGCCATTGAAGTTGATGGTGTAACTAGTGAAAACCAGGGGATGGAGAAACTGGTGAGATGTCTCGACCAAAGGAGTTGTTGGTGATGGTGAGCAGCAGTCTCATTCTGGAGCACTTACCAGATTTAACAGCAACACAGTGAAAGTCTGGTGTGAACACAGTGAGAAGCTGCAGGAAACACTGAAGCCACTGCACTGTTTGAGTGCTCCCAGAGTTTGCTTTTAGAGTAACTACTTGTGTGCATGTTCTGAACATTAACTGAATTCTCCTGTCTCCATTAGCAGGGCGCTTGGAACTGCCTACTGAGGTGGGAGAGGGGAAGAGGAGCCTCCCCTTGCTGGTTGGGGAAAGTAGACTCAGAAGTGCTGCACAGGGCAATGAGTTTTCAGCATGAGAAATAAACAGCTGGTTATGTCACCCAACCCTCAGCCAGTGTGTAGGCTTTCCTTAGAGAGAATCAGGCTATCAAGTCTTCTCCCTAATGCACCATTTTCAGTTTTGCCTAATAGGTCTTAGGACTGAATTCAGCTATAAAATGTCAAGAAACTTTCTGCTGTATGAAAAGGACAGAGGAACTTGGGAGTAGCACATTACTGGTGGGGGAAACCGTGTCACTTATGCACAGCAGTGGTTTTAGCTATATTTCTGTTTCTTATGGTTTTAGAACTGTTTGTAGAGCTTGTCATAGCAACAAAGTATTTGTCACAAATAATCCAAGACAGTAAGGCTAGATGCAGTAACTTGTTAGAGGAAAATGGTTTGTGTTTCTCATCCTTGATACTACCACCATTCCTGTGATTCCTTCCTCATGCTTTTTGGTTTTTCTTGTTCCTCACGTATTCTCCAGAGACCACAGTCACAGCTGTACAAGTATGTTGTCCTCTCGCTCCTGTTGCACATTTTTTACCTTTGCCTGAACTGTTTACTCTTTCCTTGTGTCCTCCCCTCAGCCCTGGGCTGCGTTCCGTGCTGGAGGACCGGGAACACCTTTGCTCAGCCAGTGTGTGACCGGGTGCTGGCATCCAGTGGAGCCCTGCTGAGACAGCAGCGCTGCAGAGCTGGACCTGGTTATCTTCTCTCAGCCACTCTTGATTGATGTTTAGAAATCTGCTTTTGTTGCCAAGAGATTTACCACTGTAATTGTCCAAATATTCCTAGCAAACACACCAGAAGCTGTTGGATTTGCTTCTGTTGCTGCGCATTTATGGGTGGGAAATGCCAGATCGAAGTTTAACCATGAGGAATAGCATGACAGTCTTGCAGGCATTTGCATCCAGGATGGTTCTTTGCATTTCTTTCTCCCAGATGGGATTTGTCGTTTCTGTGCGTGTCCAGAGGTCAGTGAGTGTCCAGGTGACTGTGGTGGCCTCCACGTGCTGTGTTGGTGTGGGTGCCTCCCATGTGCAGTACCGACACGGCTCTGCTGCCACAGCAGGCGATCCGTGGTGGTGGGGTCAGCTGGCCCCTTCCCCCAGCCAAGCATGACACTGGGATTTCAGTGGTTTGTTTTGTACTAAAGAACCCATTTGTACTGTTTAAACACCTCTTCCCTTTCTTGTGAGGTAGTTAAGAAGATGGCCAACCCTAAGTTATTACTTCATAATAATGGGTTTATAAAACTTGTGTTTATGAGTTTATAGCTTACTTGTGATATTTATTTCTAGTATAGACCTGTCTGCGGATCAGCAGCTGATCAACACCCTTCTGGCTATTTCTGTGTTCTCCAATTACATGTTATATTGACAAACTGTGGTAGTTAAAGGGGCTGCCGGTCTAAATTCACCTCCTGGATCACTCAAGATATAAGAACCAGTTAAAGAAAAAGAAAAGAGGAGGGTATGAATGGGATTGCTTGGAGAGCGGGGGTAGAGCACAGACTCTCTGTGTGATTTGCTGTTGTGCACTTTAAAGTTTTATGGTCCATGGTGCATCCCTTGGGAGGATAAAGTGCAAGAAGCATGAAGAAACCCATAAAATGACGAAGGGTTTATGTGGTATAATTAATATGGAACTTTCCATGAACTTTATAATACTTGTACTTTCTTAATTCTACATGAGTTACTTGTTTGCTAATAAGTAAACTTGAAGATTGGTAATAGAACTTGAATTTTGGGTTTTCATCAGAATGATATATAACAGGACACAGTGTTGGCTGCTATATTTTAGTCTATAGCTTTTTACTGGTGTCCTCGACTGTGGCTGTTCCTGCCTTTGGAAACATTTTTGAGCTGTGGCCAGCTCTGCACTGAGAACCCCTGTGTCGATAGAGCTTTACTGGCAAATCCTCCCCGTGCCAGCATGGCTCTGCTTGCACAGACACTTTTTATTGACACTGGACAGGTTTGCAGACCTCGGCGTTGTGAGTCACACCCGTGGCAAAAGTAAATGGGGAGAAAGTTCAGGCACAAATCTGGATTTGCACAGTGACACCAAATCAGTATTGTGAGGTTGCAGCCCCTGATTTTAGCTACCAAGGAAATTTTAACTCGAGACAAATGGAGGAGTTTGTCTCCTGTGCGTGTGCTGGGAGCACAGGAGTGCGAAGCAGTGTGGACTCTTGTTTCTCTGCCTTCCCCTGGAGCCCCTGTGGTGATCCGTGAGAGCATCAACCAGACTAGGAATGGCAGACTTGATTCAAGCCAAGGGGGATAGCATGGGGGGTTGTTTTTGTTTTTTTTCTCCACCTCCCTAAAAATGTCCATGTTTCATTGGAAGGATCACGGTGTTATTTGTGAGGAAAGGGGAGTGGTGGTTCAGTTGGAGGAATGGGATCTCTTGGTCCACCAGTATCCACAGTGCCACAGGGGGAGCAAGCCTCCTCTTCTGTGCCTGGCTTTCCAGGGCCTTTGCTCCCTGTAGGAATACCTTCAGTGATTCCAGTGGGGTGGAGAAGCGAGTTTGAAGACGTGTGTGTGTGTTATGTGGGGCAATGGGTTCCTCACCCTCATAGCTAGTAGGCTGACTTCATACTTTTGCAAGGTCAGACCTGGTTTAGAGGTCACTGAATTTAGGATTCACATCCTGTAACGTGGTTGTTGTGTGTCATTCTGACTGTGTGGCTCGAGGAGTCCATAATAAAGAGCTTGTTGGACCGAGGCAGGTGGCAGTTGTTGTTTTCCACATTGGGGATTTTTTGGAATGAAGAAATGTCACTGCTAAAGGCTGGAGAGGGAGGCATCCGTGAGATGTAGTCGTGTTACAGGATGATGAGAATGACCTTCCGTTGCTGTAATAACACAAGGTGGGAGATGCTAACAACAGGAGTTGGAAGGTTTAGCATCAGCAAGTTCTGACAACTTCTACCAAAACATTTTAAAGGGATCTATTATCCATAGGCGCTTTCTGGATTAATAATACTGATAATTGATGACAATGGAAGAAAGTTAATAAAACGAGCTAAATAATTAGAGGTCTGCCAGCTCTGCAAAATAATGGAATGAATGATAGAGGACTTGACTGATACGGAGGTAAGGGGAAGTAATACAATTAATGTCAATTAAAATGTGCCCATGGAAAATAAGCTGATGAGATGTAACTGGGATGTAGTTTGGCTGATAAAAGCAATAATGTGCGCTGTAAAATATTTTGCGCCTTAATGAATTGAATGTAGAGCAATACAGTGTTTTGAATGAGGAATGGAAATGGTGTGAAATGAAAGCAGGGAGTGTGAAGTGAGTACAAGCTGCATCAGGTGGTGATCTGAAAATGCAGGTGGGAATGGCTGGGGGCTGCTGGCAGGGCTGCCTGGCCTCTGGCCTTTGCCCCAGGCAAATTAAACCTTTGTGGATAAACCCCAGTGTCGTGACATAGGAGAGGCTTTGAGTGGTTTGGGTGGGGGCAGATAGCAGCAGTGATAGTCACATGTACCGAGCACTGGCTGAGGAAAAAAAGCCCTATAGAGTCACAGTCCTTAGATACTCGATGTCCAGCTAGAAATCCTGGAATAGTGTGCAGAGCAGTAACGGAGAGCACCCTCTCCCTGATTTCTTTATCAGTCCAGCAGAGATCGATCCTGCTTGACTGCTCCTTGCCTGGGAAGAAGTTGGGAAGTGGCAGCCCTGTTGATTTAGTCCAACACAGTCGCACAGTAAAGTTCCCAATAACTCAGGGAGTGTGTAGGACTCATAAATTACAGAGCAGCTCACGTTTATCATACACATCGCTGCTTATCTTGTAAACTCATCTGCTGGGCTTGCACGAGCAGTTGATTTAACAGCATGTATATTGTTGAACTCGACACATCCAAGAGTCTAATCAAGCTTTAAGAATACCAGGAATGTCTGGCTGCTGGTGTGAGGTCTTTGCAATTCCTAAATCATTTCTAAGAATGCTTGTGGGCCAGACTCTGTCGGGTTCGCTGCAGGTCACAGGGACTGTCTGTGTTGTACGAAATTGCAGAGGAGTTTTATCATAGTGCTGGCATCTGTTTAATGACATAAAATGATTAGATGTGTAAAAGGAATCCTTTTTCTGTACACATCCAAATGGGAAATGACTGTAAATTAATTTTGTAGGGTAAAATGCCAGTGAGTAAGTGTAGTGCTTGTGTACCTCTGCCCAGGATCTGTCACGGGAAGTGAGTGGATGGTGGAAGAAGGCAGAGATGGTGGGTTTGGAGGGAGGACTGGTAAAGCTCTGCATTGTGGCTGGTCTCTTACCCTGCTGCTCCAGTTCCCTTTCCTGTGGGGACCGATTTGGTAGATAAACACGCGCAGCTCATGGATGCTCTGATTCTTTTGGTGGTGCTGAGGGGCTGATAGACATCATCAAAGTGCTGCTGCTGGGACTGGGACTGCAGGGCTTTTTGGGACATGGGTTTTTAAGAGCAATTGATGCACCTTCTATATATGTAGCAATAAAAAAAAAAGAAAAATTTTGTATTCAGTGTTTCTGCTTTTGACACCCCCAGGTACGGTAAGGTAGGGAGATTTTCAGCCTTCTTTCTTGCTTACATTCACTTTCTGAGCTGTGCACGGAAAGAGGAGTAACCTGGGTTTGATCGGATACGGCATGTTCTAGTTTTAAATGAACTAATAGACCTTGAGTTGCGTTTCTGCTGCAACTTGACAAAATTACAGCAGGTGCTGGGGCTCTGTGCTTATTTACTTGCAAATCCTGTCAAGTGTGAACTTCATTTATGACTTCCCTGGCAGGTCGTGCTGCTGTGGTCACAGCTTCTACAGCATTTTGTTGCTATTGCTTGTAAAATTTGTCACTGAGAGAAATAATGACCTAAAATAGGCACAGGTAAGCACACACAGGCTCCTCACACCCAAATTCGTCAATGCTCTTATCAGACTTTGCAATCACAAGGAATTAAACTGTATTTATACTTTTGAAATAAAGTTGCAGTTTCATCAGAAAGCCTTTATTTGTCTTACTGCCATGGCAGATTGATGCTCTTGGACAGGGAACTGGGGGCTTTCCAAGTTTTGTTGTTGCTTGGGTCTCCTGGTGGAAACCACCCGTTCTTCCGTGTGTACATCACGTCTCCTCTTCTTTCTAGATGATCATGGGAACAGCAATGGCAGTCATGTAAAAATCTTTCTACCGAAGAAGCTGCTTGAATGTCTACCAAAATGTTCAAGTTTACCGAAAGAGAGGCACCGCTGGAACACTAATGAGGTAGCTAAATCCTTTACTTATTCTTAAATGTACCAGCTTACTGAATGCTTATGGATTGTTTTGTGAGAGCATGCCATGTGAGCTCCAGGATATGAATTCCTTGGCTCTGGAACCTGTTCTGTGAATAACAAAGATCCTAGTACATGCTGCAGGTGAGGTTTAAGCTAGACTTGAAGGCAAATGTGGAAGCTGACTACTAGTACAGTAGGAGCCTACTGCTCCTGTGCGTGTGACTGTCTTGGAGTCAGATCTTGTATCATCTTAATGACCCATTTCAAAATGGTTTAAAATTAGATAGGTGTGTTTGTACCGTAGTGAACAAAGTGTTATCTTCTGTGCATGAAGATTTTGAACAAAAAGTTGGTGTATGTTCTTTCCTGCCATACAGGGGCCTGGGAAATAATCACCTTATCTCTGAGGAATCTCGCTAAGAACAAGGGACACACAGAACCGGGCATTTTATACTGGAATCCAGTTATCCTGAGTGTGCTGGTTCACAGGTCTCCTGTTAATGCATCATGGTTGGGGTAATTTAAATGAAACAGAGGTATTGAAAATGCAGGTGTCTGTTGGCTAAGGTGAAGTTAAAGAACTACCCAGGTAACTCTATGATCCCTAGGCTTTATTCCTGCTGGACAGCAAGGCTGGGTGTCCCATGGCAATAAACACTGTAGTTTTAGCTTTAAGTGTTTGTGTTGTACTGTAGCTTTGCCTTATTTGTGGGAATCGCTTAACAATAGACATGATCCACTTGGACTGTAAAACTGCATTTATTCCTGCTTGTTAGGAACTGACTGGTCCTGTCCCTCTGATCCCCCATTTGTAGCATCTAAACTTGTTAACAGAACCTGTGCTCATGAGTTTATCACCTACAAGTGGCAGCTGAGCACAGGGTCAGACTCAGCTCACTTGTGTGTGTGTTTGCTGAGCATCGAATCAATCACAGAGCTGTTCTTGTGTGTACTTTTCAAAATTGGAGTCCTAAACCCCCCCTTGCTTTTGGTGTCTGGAAGTTATGGTCAGGTATCTATTTTTGATATTCCAAGAACTGCAACAGAATGAGTTGCTGGCCTTGTGTTTTGTGTAAATGTTTTTGTCCTGGATCATTTGCATTGAAGGGTAAACTGTAGAAAACAAGGGTTATTGTTTGTTCTATGGTAGTGTTTGTACTAACGAGGACAGGGCATAAAGCAATGGCAATTCCAGTGGCTCTTACAGGTGGTGTTTGGACAAGGACAGTTGGGAAAGCAAGGTCTTCACAGGTTTGAGAGAGAGCGATGCTCTTCCTTGTTACTGGGATCAGCTGCTTGGGTTTTAGTCCCCTTCTCTAGAAGTGCTGCCGTCTCCAGTGCAGAGCCTTGTGCATGTTCTTGCTTTGGGTAGGATTAGTGTGTGGAGCCTCCCTGGGAACAGGACATGGCAAAGTTCATCACAGAGCTGAAAGCTGTTACTGTGAGCAGACGGTGCAAACAGAAAAGCACAGGTGCTTCGCATGGTGTGTTAGGCTGGGAGGAGAATTTGGGAGCGTGGCCTTCCTCCTAAGGGACATGACAGTGTCCCAGGGAGTGGGGAGTGAGTGGCTCTGCCAGGGCTGGCCAGTGTATTGCTGGCATGGGCTTGCCTCATGCTGTAGTTCTGAATGAATTGTTGGCTACACATCGTCAGTTGGGGCATTAAAAGCCAGACCCAGCCTACTTCTGTCTTTTTGAATGTCCGGTTTGTTTCTTGTTTGTATCCTCTTCTCCTAAATCTGTTATTGTGACTGCCGTGCCACAGGGACATGGAGCTGGGTCTGTCCTGTGTTAATGACTGGTGCTGACACTGCCAGCCTGTGTGGTGTGGCCAGTGCAGTTTTCCTGTTGAATTCTTTAAATGGAAGAGCTTTTCTTGTGGCCAGAGAGTTTTGGCCTCATTCGCTCAAAGGGGAAGAAAAGAAAAAGGCAAGAGTTTTATGCCTAAATGAGATCTTGAAAATTTGTGTTAATTATGGGGGAGGAGGGCTCTGAGCTTCTGGATTTTACTGCCCTCCCCACCCCCAATCTGAAAGTTTAATTCTGTTCACTGTTTTAAAACTTGAATTTTTCTTAGGGTATAATTGAATAATAATGTTGGACTGCATTCCCAAGGCATTCCTAAGGGGATACTTTTTTTCATCAGGCTACATAGATGTTCTTCCTGTGTTGGTGAAAGCACGAGTTGTAAAGTAAGATGTATTTTATACAGTGGTTATTCCAGAATCTCTGTACTAATTTCAGAATCCCTGGTCCCGTGTGTGAGATGTCTCACTGATAGGGAGGTTTAGTAAAAGGTGGAAAAGAAATGGAGCACATAAATAACTTAAAGATCTGAACATGTGTGTGATAATGCTGTCCTCCCATAAATTGTGTGTGTTTCAGCAGTTGTGGGTGTCCATGGGCTGTAAAATGTGAGTGCAGCAGGTGGTGGTATGGGTGGTAGTTTGGGTTGTGGTGTGAGATGCATTGTGAGGCCGTGTGGGGTCGAAACACCTAACCCAGCCATGACCTTCCTTCTTTCCAAAACCCTTAAGCATTGCTTTTTGGGCTCTTTTGCATGGGGATGCTTCAAGGAAACTCTAATGCAACTCTTGCCTGCCTCTATGGAGTCCTGAACGTGTGTTTCTGCATGTTCTGACCACTGGGGTGGTGGGACAGCTGGATGCTGTTGCTGGGCCCCTTGGTGCTGCCAGCACAGAGGTCAGGGAGCAGGTGGGGTTTGCCTGTTCCTTTGCCAGGGCATCACCATGGGAACACTGCAAATAAATTTTTCTGAGCACTTTTATGTGCAGCTTGAGGATAATGGTCAGATGTTGCCCTGGATTGGATAGCTGGGGTGGAGAAACCATATCCTGTGAGAGCTGGATGGGTTGTGGTTGACTTTACACGTAGTAAAATCACGTGATGAATAGCAAGAGAAATGGAGCGCTTAAAAATGCTTCACATACGTTATTGAGGTGTTTGCTTTCCATCAGAGCATGCATTTGGAACTGAAATGTTTGATGGAAATACATTTACATACCAAGATGTCATCTTGTCTTAAATCAAGTTTATAGCAGTTTTATATTTCCTACTGAAGAAAGTGTTCCTTCTAATTCAATTTTTTTTTTTACCAGAGATAGAAAATCATAAGTTTAGCCAAGCAATTTAATTACAGATTTGCATTTTTGAGATGCCTGTGAAGGTGTGTTCTGCTCATTTCTCTGGCTCCGTGAGATGATAGAGACAGAGTTTTCATACAATTTCTCACATTAGGACAGATCAGTTAATTGCCAGAAAGTTCTGCTGTGCTCTGCACATGTGAGGGAGTTCCTCGCTCTCGGGGTTTAGTTGTCCTTCATTGTGAACCATTTTAAGGTTTGTCTAATACAGATCCAGTTTGGTGTCAGTGAGTGGGTGGAGAGGAGTCTTCACCTTTCGGGAGCACTGGTTCTCATCTCCCTTCTGGGGGGGACTGGGCTCCCAAAGCACTAAGCTGGTGGCCCCAGGTCCCTCCAGGCACCCAAGCTGAGCTCCCCTGTCCCCTAATGGAGGTGGCTCATTATGAGCTGCCTCATTACCTGCCAGTGACTTTGGGCACCAAGGTACACTGTCCACAGGAGGGGCATCCTGCTGCATCCAGGACCAGGTTATCTGGGAAGAGTGAGCTTGCTGGGGCACTGGGGCTCAGGGATGTTGCCATACCCTTGTCTGTGCACAGCCCTTGCCAGGCACTGGATTGCAGCTCTGGGCAGAGATGCCGTTCATTAACAGTTGGCAGACACAGTCATTAATCATCCTTGCAAACACTTAATGACATGGTGGGAGAAAGAAGGAAAAGTTAAACATTGGAAATGTAAAAGGCTACCTCGGGCTTTGGTTCCAACGGTATATTCTCTATTTGCAATCTCTGCTGGTAGAAGCCCAGAATTTTCATGATAGGAAAAGCCTATAGCCGTGTGCTTGGGCTTGTCTGGAGGCGCATGACAGAACTGCCCTGCTCTCCACAATGAGAGAGCATCCACGTTGCGAGAGTATGCAAATAATGCTAGTATGAAAATCTTTGTTTTGAGCATTAAATAGTGTAGGAAGAGGTTCTTTGCTGCCCCTGGGCCCAAGTCGCGTGTTCTCTGACATCTCTGTGTGCTCTGACGTTCTCACTCTGCTCACACGACACTGACATTCCCTTCGTTTGACAGGGAGTTATTTACCATCTTTTCTCCAAAGCACGGAGAAGGTCTCGAAGTTTTGGAGAATTGCCTGAGGGATGTGAGGGACCCAGACTGAACGGGGAGTGAGCGTGGAGCCTTTGGGCTGGCTGTGATGCTCCCAGACGCTGGCAGGGAGATGGTGAGAGCGATAGGTCCCTGCTGCTTGCTCCTCCAGCTCCCCCTGGGCTCGGCCAGCCAGTCACCACACGGCTCCTGTCAGCACACGTTTGTTCACCAGAGCCCTGCCCTGCTACAGACCTGGCAGCATGGCTACTACCACTGCCTTTTTTTCTTCCTTTTTCTTTTATTGCTTCTAAGTGCCTTTTAGAATTGACTCTAACACCAGAAAACTTGAAAAACCTCCTTGTTTTAAGGCTGCCCGGGACAGGATGGTGTATTATAACCCTGTACTACATGTCCCAATTCATTCCTTATTTGCTAAAGTAGCTGAGTGTGTTACAAATTTGTGGGGTTGAGCAAGTGTATGGCATCAATTTGTGTCACCACCACAGTTGGAGTGTGGAGTGGGTACCTGTCCCAGCCATAGTGTGATGTGCCATCAAGATGGCAAAACTCCCTGGAAACAGAGCAGCACTCATTGTGATTCCCAGGGGACTGTGAGGTCCAGAGTATTTTTTTAAATGCTTTCTATCAAGCTCACATTAATTTGAGTGTGCTCAGCTTGAGCACAAGGTTACTGAAGCCACAGGCTGGCCACTGTTGTGAGAGCCCTGCACCTGCGGAGCACTCGCAGGGCTGGGACATCCCTGAGGTCTCTGTCAGCTCTGGGGTATCTCAAGAGCAGTCAGAATACTGAATTTTGACTAATTGCCTGGTGCCCACATGATCACAGAGTATAAATACTCTGATGGTAATGGCAAATGCTGTTACTAGGAGTGCTGTTGGTTTCTGTTTTGCCTGATGATCCCCCCAGCTCGGGTGTGCTTCCACATAGCACCTCCTCCTACCCCTGCTACTCTGGCACCTGGGGTTGTCCCTTAGCTGAGCTGGGGACTGAGGCATGTTAATGCAAGGGTTTGGGACTGGCAGGCAGTGCCTTGTTGGGGGCAAAGCATTTGCCAAGTGCTGGTGCCTCCAGAGCATCTGTTAAATCCAGGGTGTTGGTGTCAGTTCTAATCCTTCATTTCAGAGGGGGTGGTCTCCAAGCCCCTGTACCTGGGAGAGGCCTGTCCCTCCTGGGTTTGTCACTAGTGAGCTGGGTGTCTGAGCTGGCAACCAGAGATGCTTCCAGAGCCCGTCCATCCTCTGGGTCACCAGCAGAAATGTGAGGAACTCCACTTCCTTTTAAAAAGAAGGAGCTCTGCACGTGAAGTCCAAGGAAAGTGGCATTTGCAGGGTGAGGAGAGCAGAGCTGTAGTGAAGTGTTCATGCACCTGACTGGGGCTGTCTGGCACGTGGGGATGTCCCTTCCTGTTGTGCTTGAGGTTTGAGGCTGATCAGTGAACAAAACAGGAAAAAATAAAGAAGCATTTCATTGTGGGTTTACTTTGTGAAATTAATGAAGTTCTGTCCTTTGCTTGATGTGCAAAGCAGGAATGTGAGCTGGCTGGGGACTGAGTGGAATTGGGGTGAGCTACTGGTCCTGACAATGTGGAACAAGAGCAGTAATACCGGCCATGCTGTTCATGCTTAAACACAGAGATTCATCGTCTTTCCCTTTGGAAAACCTGACTTTTTTGCTTTCCCTTTGGTTCTTGTGGGGGCTGATGAAAAATGTCTGTTTTGGCAGTTCTGGGCATGTAGTGTGTCTGAGTGCTGGAAACAGAGTGGCCTCTGTAAAGCAGAGCAAACAGATGAAATGGAAGGTTGGGGATAATGTGCTTTTTTTCCGAAGTGAGCTTCATTGAATGAATTAAATTAGCTTTTTTACACTTAATGATAGCCTAAAGAAAAAAATTGCTTCATCATTAGTTTTAGCATATTATACACAGTATAAAATGGTGGTGGTATTTAACCACCTGACTGTTTGCCATTAGTAACCTGTCAAAGTACTGCTGAATATTTTTGAAACTCTCTAGGAATTAGTTTGGAGTGGAATTGGTCTACTGAAATTGTTTGTTTGTTTGTTTTTATTTTTGGACATACCTACATTCCTTCACTAAGTGTGAGTTTTGTAGATGACCATAGTTCAGCAGCAAAAAGCATGTGTCCACACACCTGGACATCAGCTGTAGAGTGGCTCTGAATCCTTGGTCTGTCTTATACATAACACAATTTAAAAAAAAAAAAAAAAAGATATTGTAGATTGCTCTGGGAATGTGGAAAAATAAGGTGGAATATTATTTCCTCCAGCTGCTGAACATGGTGTGCTCTTCCTGACCTGTGTCATCTGTTAGAGCTCATCCTTGTTAACCATATATAGTTACCCTGAAGTGTGTGTCAAAAGAAAAAGTGGGATCTGGTGTGGGGGGAGATAAAAAGTTCGAGTTAGCAGTTATGGAAACCCTTCTTGGAACTTCAGAAGAGTCAGCAGAGTGCATTCATTCAGTTAGGATTTACCTGTTTATCAGCAGTAGTGGTGGGTACTGCTGCATCATGTATCTGGGTCTCTTGCTTGCCCAGCACTGAGTAAAATGCTCACTTACACAAGCTGTACGTTGTACCTCATTTTACAAGGAAAATGTTACAACAAAGTCAATTTACAAAGTCAATCTTAGTCTCTCTGCCAGGGCCTGGCATGTAAGCACACAAAGGAATTGGTTCACTTGGCAAGTGAATGGGAACCAAGGAGATTATATTTTGCAAGTGATTGAAATACTGTCATCTTGGTCTCAGGTTTGCTGCTTCCAAGGATAGTTGTTGCATTTGGAATAGATAAATCAGGGGATTTAAGTGAAAAAGACAAACTAGGTATGAAGGAAAAATTAGTGCCAATCAAAGCGAAGGTTTTCTAAAGGGGTAGTGCCTGAGAAAAAGGGGAAAACCAGTTTTTTATCTGCAAAAGCAGTGATCGTTTCAGGGAATGGTGTCCTGGGGAGAGTGGGAGGGAGTGGAATTACTGCAGTGGGGGGAAAGAAGAACCAAGACTCTGTGCTCATTCCCTTGGATTTGGTGTCTGTGCTCTGTTGTTGACAGACTGCAGGCACAGGAACTGGGAGCTGTTTGACAGCATAGAGCCCTGGAGCGAGCCAGGCAATGGGAGGCCCTGCAGAGCTGCCCCTCCTTGGAGGGCATTGTTATCCCAGGGGTGAAATGTTCCTTGAGTTACCTACAACTCATCTTTGTTTTACTTGAGAAGTAGGGAGGGAGCCCCACGTTGGTGTGCCTCATGGGCACATCCCAGTCATCCACCTCTCTGAAATTCCTGAACTCTGGGGTCTTCCTCATGTTGATGCCTTCAGACTTAATTAGCTGCTAAGTCGCTGCTAAGTCACTGCGAGTCTCTGTCGGTGCTGTTATTGTGAAGTCTCTGGGTTCCCAAACCACTTTCTTTCACGGCGATGTCTTCTGGAACACCTGCAGCGTGAGTCGTGGTGAGAGGAGCCAGCCCAGCAAAACGGTGAGGGAACAGTGAAAACGTGGACTTACTGGTTTGGTTCACAGGAATTGGAATTGATAAGTGTTGAAAACAATAGCAGGAACTGAGTTGTGACTCCGGCATGTGGCAGTCGCTTTTGCAAGAGGGTTTGCCTGATGCTGCTGCTGAAGGGACCTTCCTGCGTTCTCCAGCAGGTTCTTGAGTGTGAGACACGTGAAACAGGAGTGATATGGAGAGATGACACGTGTTTTTTGGGCAAACATCCAGGCAGACTAGATCTTTGCACTGCATGACAGTGTTACATATGGTGATTCTCTGACACTGGGGGCTTCTTTGCCTTACAAAGACAGTTTTGTGCAGCGAGTTTGTTTCTCAGCTTCACGCGTGGCACTGGTTTGGTCCAGATAACAGACTCCCAAAAATTACTGCTTTGCCAGAGATGCTGGAATGAGGAGGGATGAAATGTCCTTGGTGGTTGTCTTTCTCCAAAAGTTATCTGATGTAAATATTACGTTCTCTGCATAAATTTATTATAGATAATTGACTGCATCTTGCTTGGAAATGGGTACCAAAGGTTGTTTTATAGCTTCTGTGTAATTGAAATTCCAGGAGGAGAGGCCTTTGTCTTGGAAACCACATTTGAATTACTTTTTTATTGTAGTGTTGAAGCAATGCATTACAAAGTGAGGGGTTCAGTGTGCATGTGTGTCAATAATTACCAGATTTCCACAATTACAGTGAATAAAGCGAACTCTTGAAAAAGCCTGACAAGCTTTCCCTGAAAAGCAGTGATTTGGCAGTTGTATTGACAGCCAGTGTGTCCTGACCTCAGCAGAACCTCCCTGGCACAGGTATTGGTCAGTGCCAATGTGGGACCGTGTGCTCAGGCTGCACTGCCTCGTGCCTGAAAACAGTCTGGGCATCCAGAAACCTTTGTGGAAATGGGGAACCTTGTAGGAGCCCATCTTCAGGGAGGTTAATAGTAACAACACACCAGAGCGGCTGGAAACGGGAGTTTCCGGGTGTTGCCTGGGCGGTGCGGCCGCAGGAATGGTCAGTGGCCACAGGAGGGTCAGTGGCCACAGGAAGGGTCAGTGGCCACAGGAGGATCATTGGCCACAGGAAGGGTCAGTGGCCACAGGAAGGGTCAGTGGCCACAGGAGGGTCAGTGGCCACAGGAAGGGTCAGTGGCCACAGGAGGATCATTGGCCACAGGAAGGGTCAGTGGCCGCAGGAAGGGTCAGTGGCCACAGGAGGGTCAGTGGTCACAGGAAGGGTCAGTGGCCACAGGAGGATCAGTGGCCACAGGAGGATCAGTGGCCACAGGAAGGGTCAGTGGCCACAGGAGGATCATTGGCCACAGGAGGGTCAGTGGCCACAGGAAGGGTCAGCAGCCTCTGGCACAGGCGGGAGCAGGAGGGCAGCCAAGGGCGCTGCCGTGGGCTGGGTGTGGAGTGCAAGAGCTTTGATGTGCTTCCATAGAAGGTTCTAGTTTTACTCACTGAAGCTCCTTTGTTTTGCAGAGATCTTGATGCAGACGCCCTTTTGGATTTCTTTTTAATAGTGTGTGACCCTTCATCTTTGATCCCTTGACCTGCATTACTTTGGTAACCATTTCATTTTTTTAATTTCATTTCATTTTTAATTTTGGTGTGTAAGCTGTAACATTTCATCATTTTAAACTGTAGCATTCTTTGACCTCCCCAAATGTCTTTTTTTTTTTTCCTATGAGGATGTGTAATATTGGCTTTTCTTGAATAAACATTATTTCAGTTGTTAATAAACTGTAATTTTCGTTGAGTTTTGCTTCTCTTAAGTTCAACTGTGTGTGTTTCCTGTATAATACTTCACTTTTTCTGATCTGTTTTCTCCCAGTACATAATCTATTTTGATATTTATGTACATCTTCGCCTTCCATTTGCAATTTTTCTAGTTCTTTTGTTCAGTAAAACCCATGCTTGTGGCCTGTCCATGTCCCCCTCAGTCACATTTTGATAGCCTAAAGTAACCATGTGAGCATTTCAGATACTCTTATGAATAAGAACTATTCTTTGCTTTTGAAATTTCGTTCCCTGTCCTGAAGATAACTTTTCCTAACCATCAGCTCCAAACTGATAGCTGTTTTAATAAAAGATTAGGCTTTAGACCAAAATGAAAATCTCAATTGAAACTCAATTTGCATTTATTTTTCCATTATCATTGGAGCCCAAAGGGAAGTTATCGATGCTTGGAGCTGTGCTTTAGGCACGGCTGTGCTTAGGGAAGCAGCGTGGTGTGTATGTGGGATGGCAAAGCCCCCAAAGCTTAGTAGCTGGTTCTTTCCATTTTCCTGTTGAAAGGGAACCAGTGGATAAGACAGATTTTGGCCAGATTCTATTTTTACCTGGTAAATGATCATGTGAAATCCATGGAGCATGGCCCACTGAAGTACAGATTACTTTTTAAGTGTCTCATTATTTTATTCTCTAACATTTAATGCTGAAGTTTTAATTGCACACAGATGAAGCTTCTAAATGAGCACTGAAGTGGATTTAGGTCTTCTCAGAGCCTTGTTGATGCTTATAAAACTTTATATCATTCATTAGAACTACAGATTAAAATTGTAGTGAGCTGTTCACATAGACCCAGGGGGCTCTGCTGGTGCCTGGCCTGGGAAGGAGCGTGAAGCCCACCTGAACACCCAGCCATCTCTACTCTCTTGTCTGGGGGTCCTGCTGACTCCTAGGGCTGAGCCTGAGCTGCCTCCTTCCCTGAGAGTCCTGAAAGGCCTGGGGGGATCAGCCCCAGCTGGTTCTGCCTGAGCAGTGGGGATTCACCATCATCACCAGAGCCTGGTTCACAAAGCAGCTAGTTTGACTTGGCATCCCTGCTTGAGAAAGGTATTTAGCGCACTGAGCTCTGCGCTTAAGCACAAGATCCCTGTTTTTAAACTGCCCTTGCGTGGCAGAATCCCCTGTTGAAATAACATGGCAGATCCAGAATTCATAGAATTCTCTTCCCAGCACCTCTGTGCTGGTGTGTGAGTTTCTCTGACTCCATGACTGAGCTGTGCTGGACCATCACAGCCTACACCAATGCTTGAGGCATTCAGGTGGTTTTTTCCTTCCCCATCTTGTTCGAAATTTTAGCTGTAATAGTTTTTGGAGACCTGGAGCCGTCAGTTCTGCTACACAGACTGCTGCTCCTCACTGAGTCTATCTGGGATAGCTGGGATTTGGCTTTGGCTCTAGGTCTAATGCTGCCTGTCAGCCTGATAAGAAAGAAGGAGCCTCTAGAAATCATCTTGAGCTATTTCTCCAGTCCCCAGAACATGGTTTTTAAAACTCAGTGGAAAAAATACTTATTTTGCCCAAGAAAACTCCTTGAAGAGTGTTTTTCTCCTCCTTGTAACACATATTTTATGTTGGCAGCAGTTAGATGTGAATGCCTTGCCTTTCCAGGGAAGCAATTTTTAAAAAACCTTTATTTAGACGTCTGGAAACCAGAGGGAATCTCCCTCCCTGTGCAGAGGGCTGGCTGTCAGCTGCTTCCTGCTAGAACAAATAGCAGGAAGAAAGAAGAGATGGAATAAAAATATTTAATGTTGGGAATTGGAGTCAATAATACAAAAACAGATGAGCTTTAAAGATGGTTAGAATGTCTTGTTTCTTTTTTTTTTTTTTTTTTGTCTCATTTCATGTTTTGTCATGTCCATCCTGCCTCCTTTCATAAGGTAAGCACTCTGAGCCATGGAACTAGCTGGGTGTAGCTCCCAAGGTGGTGGGGTGACAGAGTGGTGCATGCTTTGTTGTGATCTTTCCATGTATTGTGTTAGATGCAGATGGTTCTTTGCAGAAATCAGTGTAATAACATGGGTTCTGCCTGTTCAGCTGTTGCATGGGCTTTCAGGATGCTAGAGCTGCTGAGGGAGGAGGAGGTAGAGCCCTTGGAAGGGAGGAAGTAGGAATTGTCCTCAGTTTTCTGTATAAAACCCAGTTAATAGTGGCAAGAGAAGCTGCTTTGTTGATCCAACAATAGCATTTGCCCCAGCATAAAATGTGTCCTCAGGTTTCTGCTGCAGTGCTGCTGGATACAGCAGCAACAGCTAACCCACGGATGGCAAGAGATGATAGGACTTAATTCACTTTACTGAGCTTGTCTTTTAGGGAGCAGGAACTCAAATATGTTTTCTTCAAGCACTTAATAAAAGAATTACACAAATGCTGCAAGATGTTTGCAAAGCAAAACATTTGTCTATTTAAATATTGAGAGAAAATATTCTATTGAGAGATTTGCTCCTGCTTATGAGGTATTTCTGTTACTCAAAGCCAGAATGTTGATAACAGCACTCCTGAAACAAGTCTTAATCTTGAAATCTATGCAGTATCTGCTGCTGCTGGATGCTTTACATGCTAACCTTAACAAAATGCTGGAGGGTTGAAATGAAGTCCTTGGCACATGTACGGGATTTAGAGCCTTGCATGTCTTTCAGTTCAGGTAATGCATCTGGGGTTGGATTAATGTAATCTGTTTTATTCAACCTAATAGACACCTGTGTGTCATATGCATGTACTGCTCATTTAATAAAATATAATCAGGCAGCAGCAACTGGCTCACTTTGGCCTGGTCTACTTTTGAAAATCAGATGTATCAGCTGGCTCAGGGACACTTTTCTATTAATGCTGAAAACCATCCAGAGATGCAGGATGAAGGCACAGGACAGGTCTCTACTCCTTGTCCAAGCCTGTATCTGGGAAAACACAGATTTTTGTGCAGCACCTGAGTGTGTACACAGTAAAGTGAGTAAGTGGCAGCAGACCCTACTCATGTTTCAGGACAAGTGGCTTCTAGGCACAGATGCTGCTGCTTTTGTTTGGAAGAGAAGGGAATTCCCCCTTTCCAGAGCAGAGTCTGAGTGCCACTCTGGCCTCACAGCAGAGGCAGAACTGGGGCACCCTGGCAGCCACCCCGTGGGGAGCTTCTCCCCAGGCTGGGAGGGATTTTCTCAGGTTTGTCACCCTGCTTGCTGCTCTGGGTGTGCCTTGGTTTGCAAAGTCCTTACATTTAGTTACTGCTTCTGCTTTAGTCTCTAACTTCTCAAAGCGTGTTAAAGTCTCTGATGGTTGGAGGGGAGAGCTGGCATCGCTGGGCAGCTGGCCCTGACCTGCTCCTGTGCTTCTGCTTTTCCTCTGCTTCAGCAATAGAACTGTAGCACTTGACACCCCACGTTGGCTTTGTGTCTGCTGGAGCAGGGTTCTCTGCCTGTCCCCCACTTGTAGCTGCAATTCAGCTCAGAAAATGCTCAGTGATAAACATGTGTTTTTATTTCTCCTTCAGGTTTGGCTTGTCTGGTTTTCAGCTCTTCTAGACATTGGAAATTCCAGTTTGTGTTTATTTTCTCTGGATTCCTTCCCACAAGACAGAAGTGAATTCAGCACGGATTATTGGGGAGAGCCTTGGCTGGGAATAAGGATAATTGCAGTTTCTGGCTGCGCCACACTTTCACTGATGATTTCTTTTAAGTTACTCACCTGCACTGTATCTGTTTCCTCAGCTGTAAAATGTGGGTAATTACCTTCATTGTAAAATGTTACAGGGTCTGCTGGTAATTATATGAACAAAGTGCTAATTACAGTGATTATCCCTTGGACCTAGTCTAGATCTGGCTGATGTTCCTGTTGTGGTGAATGTATGAAACAAATACTGCAACTTGCCTTTCTCAGTTCTTTGTGAGGGGCCTGGAAGATGCCATGGCACTCGATGTGCATTCCCAATGCTCTGCCACCCGGGTCTGTCTGTTCACTTTCTGTCCCCCTCAGCCCTCACACATTAGCAGGGTGGTGGGCTGAGAGGCTGAGGAATTGCTGATTCAGTACTTGGATTCATGAATAATTTGATAGCCAGGGTTTATGCTGTGGCTTCATTTTTCCTCTTGGGGTTGTGTAGAAGGTGGCAGCAGGGGAACAGTGCTCCTGAGGTACCTGTTGAGTTAGGGCCACTCTGTGCTTCTCTGTTCCTTAAGAAGTTCTGACCTTGGTGCCAGGAGAGGTGTCCTTCCAGCTGCGAAGATTATTTCCCTCCTGTAAAAGGCTACAAGCTTGCAAGACTTTATCATCAAACATTTTATTTGCCTTTCTCCTCTCCATTTATTTAGTACACATTTTCTTTGTATCTGGAAATAGCCCTACTATCCCCTGAGCAGGGCTGGGTAGTGGAGGAAGAGCTGATATTCTTCAAGGTAGAAATGGAGCCTTCTCATCCAGAAAACCCTGCTACTGCCACTTGGATGCTGCTGTAGTTTCTGATGGTAGTAGTAAGTCTTGTTACTCATCTGGTAGGGTTGAGAGTCTCCTTTCCTACTCTGCCTTCGCTGGACACAGACCTTGTGACACAGAAACAACAAAAATCATGTGCTTGGTGCATCTTGCTGCAGCTCTGCCTGCTCTGTTCTGCCACATCTGCTTCTCTGTTTCCTGGGTTCTCCTGGATGGATTTCAGCCCTTGCCTCCAGACTCCACACACTGTCCTCTCATCAGCCTCAGCCTTTCACTGCCCTGGAAAAGCAACTGTAGAGCTCAGTTATGTCTTCAGAATTTGGTAGCCCCTCTTCCTTTCTCAGTTTCATGAATGCAGTGAATTTTTAACTTTCAAGAGGAGGGTTTAGTTACTGTCCAGGATGATCGTTTGGAAGGGCTTTCTTGGCAGTGGAAAGGCATTTTATAATTGCAATTTTGCACCTTGATTTTCTAGACTAGATGCTCTTCTCAGATGGCTTCTGTGATTGATTCTATGGCCTGTTCTTTTCCATGACAGGATACTCGTGTGCTCCAGGGACAGGAAAAATGTGCCATTCCCAACAAGCGAAAGCGGTCACTGCCAGGCAATTAAGGCTATGGAAAGAACTTCCCTCCTTAGGTGCAGGAAAAAGTAAATGAGGGATTATCATCCCTCCTACAATTGCTCTTGCCTTGCTTTAGAGCATCTAAACTAGAGATGGGTTGTCTGTAGTGTGTCTGTGTTTTAATGCTTGTCTGCCAGACTTGTTTATAAACCCTGTTCCTCTGAGAAGCAAAAAACTTCATTTGTTCCTGCAGAAATATCATCTATTCAGATGAACCCTTCTGGTGTGAGAGGCCTTAAAAGTGAATGATGCCACATGTTCCTACTGCGTGTTGTGCAAGTGAACTCATCTGTGTGTGCTCTGTAAGTTGTATGTGCTGAGGGACATTAAATTGCTGCATAATCTGGAGAGGAATCAGTAGTTCAGATCTGAGATTTATCCAACTCTAATTTTGCAGCGTCCTTGCAAAAAGTGGGAAAGTGTATGGTAACTGGGATTTCTGTATCTTGGAACCACTCTGAATGCTGTAAATCAGCAAAGCAATATGCAAACTTTTTTTAAAAACTTGAGTGTGGAGTAACATAGTAATGATAAACTCTTTCAAAACCTTCCTTCTTTTAAAAATGAGTGCACTGTCTGGTATTCATTGTGGTGCAAAATGTTGTGTAAAATCACTGTAACTTGTGATAAAAATGCATTTAAGTATCTGCATGAAAATGCAGCATCACCATGAAAGCAAAACTGTTAATGCAAAAGTGGTTCCAAATTATGTGCTGCAGAACGAAGGTTTCCCTGGTTTTGAGAGCAGGTTTTAAGCACTGATGTACCCCAGGGTGGGGCAATTGCACACCCCAGGGAAGGAGCTGAGGTGCAGTTTGTATTTGTCAGGGTTTGCCGCGACAAATCCGCTTTATCCATTTATTTTTACTTCTTTTTGCAATTACCTGTCACTGCTTGGCTTTGCCAGTCAGTAGGTTACAAACACATTGGTTGGGAGTGCTGCTGGCCGTGGTCCCCACGGTTGCCCATCCTGTGCTGGCTGTGCCGCGGTGTGTTTGGGCATCTCCTGGTTGCCCAGCCCTGCTCGGCACAGGGGACACGGTGTGCCCCAGCAGGACAACCCGGTGTGCCCCGAGCCGCCCGTGTCTGCGGCATCGCCCGACGAAGACGGCGACGAGGCTTTTTCCATCGCGCCCCGCTTCCAGCTGCCCCCGTGTCTGTACGGACGCGGAATCCCCACAGGAGGGTGCTGTGAAGGCACTGAACGTGCAGGTTTGCAGAGAAGACCAGGGCTTGGAGCAGACGGCGATTGTAGGGCAGCCAGCGCCGTGGCTCTGCCGAGGGCAGCGCCGGAGTCGCCCCCGGGGAGGGGCGTGTGTGGAGCTGGGCGATGGGGCTCGCAGCATCCCGCTGCCGTGCCCCTGGGTTCCCACTGCTGCAGGGGATGCCAGCGATGCGGGTACCACAGGGTCGAGCACGTGGTAGCTGCAAAGTGTCCCGGGGCTGTTCCCCTGCCCCCAGCTCAGAGCTGATATGGGGACCCTTCCCCACGAGTGTTGTCCTTGACCAGTGAGTTGTGTGGCTTCTCGACAGTGAGCCTTGGGACCACCCAGCTGCTTTCCCCTCTCTGTAGTATGTTTAGGCTGCAAAATGCATTTGCTTGCAACTAGAGCCTCTAAGTCCTGTCCTAAAATACTTTGTAAGTTGGACCCTTCTATTCAGCGTGATCAGATGAGAAGTAAGAGCGAGACCTGCTTTTGGTTCCTGGCTGTGCAACTTTTCTTCCAGGTATTTTAATTAAAGGTATTCCTTTTGCATAGTGCTGCAGCACTTCCACATGATTCTCCCTTCTGCTGGGTGCTGCTTCACCCTGAAATCACATGTGATCCTTTAAAAGTATACAGCCCTCCACCTCGAGGGCTGCATGTGTCTGCTCTGCCCCTCTCTTCCTTCCACTTTTTAAATAAACTTTTGAAACCACGTAGAGAAAGAAGCTGCAGTAGAGACTTCGGTTTGGAATGACCTCTAGGATGCAGGGGGATTCAGTCTAATTCTGCTACTTGCAGTGTGTGAACTCTTGATTCCTTCCTTTAATGGCAGCAAGATGAACTGATGGAGCTGTGGTAGCGGGGAGTGTAAAATCAGCTACTCAGTACATCAGAGTACATCAGTCTGAACGTCAGGATGGGGATCTGTGTGTGAGTCCCTGTGGGGTCCTCTGTGGGGGCATTGCTGCACGTGCTGGTTCTGTACCTGGGGTTGGATCCCGGGTGTCTGGATGCAGGATGGTGTCCAGCAGCCACAGTGCTCTGTGTTACCCTGCGGGTTTGGCACTCCTGAAGCTGCATCACTGAAACCTGGTGGAGTGGGTGAGCCCAAGGTGGGCTAATGCTGCAGCAGAGGTGCCTGGCAGCAGCAGGAGCTTTACCTCAGCACCCACATGGCAGAACTGAGCTGGTCTTGTGTCTGAATGCTGTCTGATCAGCTGCAGGCGATTACATATAGACTTGGATTTTGGCCCTGTAAAGGGAGACCTTCAGTTTCCTGGGGGAATTCTGCCTTGGCAGTAACCAGCCATAGTTTGGTGGTTTCTGTTACCAGGCAGAATCTGTTTGGATGTTAGAAAATTAGAGCATAAATTCCTGCAGCAGTCAGCTGTGTCTGCGTCACCTCGGTGACCTCTTAACTGCTGCTCCCATGAACAGTTGCCACTAAACACAGTCAATAACCCCCTTATGCATTCCATTGGATCGTCTCCTCCTGCCATCTCAAATGAAAAATAAACAAAAGAGCTTAAGCGTGCAATGTGCTAAATAGAGTAATAAGCTGTGAAAATATTTTATGGGGGAATCTGGGGCAAGAGCTGTCAGCAGGAGTGAGCTGATTGGAGCTGCAGCAGAACGGCTCTGGGAGGGGGGCGTAGGGACAGAAAAGGGAGATTTGTTCACATGTATGCTTTTTGGGTTTTTTTACCTCTGTCTGAGTGCTTTTAGGAAATCCCTCCCATCCCTCCCTCCATAAATTGATTACCTCTGCACATCAGAAGGCCTTGGCTTTAAGTACCCACTAAGCTGCTCATGTGCTGATTTGACTTTGCCTGTTAAATGTAAAACAGGTTTTAATCTTCTCATTTAGATGTTTTAATAGAAAGTAAATGTTTAACTTGCTTTGCTGTGGCATCCAAATCTTTAATCCGTGGGACTGTTTTTAATGAAAGGAAAACGTGCTTTTATTTAATGTGTTAAAGCACAGGCAATGCTGTGGGCAGCAGTGGTGGCGTGGGGAATCACAGAGCCACATCAGGTATTTTTGGCATTGGTGGATCCCAAGTTTGGGGCTGGTGGGTTTAGGAATGTGCAGGGGTGAGCAGTGAGAACGCCATCTCAGGACAGTCTGTGGGAAGTAGGGAGGGATCTGTAACCATGCTGTAAGCACAGTAAGCACAGTGTCGGTGATTCCTGCGCCCACATTCAGTCATGGCTTTTCCCAGAGGTTTTTTTTGAGTCGTACCTGTATTCTGATGGTGTTAGAGGGCTGTTGCTGCTCCATAGAGGGAGAGCCAAGCAGAACCACCTGCTTGCCAAGGAAACTGCAAAGCAAGCAGCACTAGGTTTGGTTCCTGCACACCAAAGGAAGGTTCTGCTCTTCTGTAGCCACTTAGTTTGTTTATAATTTATTTAATTTGTCAAAAAAAGCATTTGTGGCTCCAGGACACATATATGGCTGGCAAAGTAGCAGGCCAAAGTTCAAAATGATCAAGGGGTGGAGTACGCAGTGAATGCAAACAGAAAGTACCTGGGGGCAAGCACAGGGACCTGTGCTCACTTTGGGGCAGGACCCAGAGCCGTTTGCCCCTTCACATGCATTTTTGCCCTGAAGTAAAATTGGAATTTTTTAAGGCTGAAAGTGCAGCAAGTCCTGGAAGATGGAGAGTGCTGCTGTGCAGGATTTACCTGTGTGTTTCCCACCAACTCATGCTGCTAGGAGGGAAACGCCATTTAGGGCAGCTGGAGGCAGAGAAACACCTCCAGGTGCTCCATGAACACCACTCCCCCATCAGAAAGCCAACTACACAGATACAGCTTTGCCTGGGTAAATAAAGTGCTCTGATTTCTAGGCCTGTGTTTTAAGTTGTTGAGCTCTAATTATGTAAGTGCCAGCATTATAAATAGCGGGTGCAGCTGGCAAGCCCCAGCCACGGCACACCCAAGGCGCTGGTGCTTGCTAGCAAAACTGGGAGGATGGTTCTCATCAGTGTTCTGGCTTCTCCCTTCGTGCTTTGTGCTTTCCCCACCTGGGCTCGCAGGGGCTGGTACCTGTGGCCAAGCTTACCATCCTTCCTGGGACAGGGGCCAGCTTGGAGATAGGAGCATCCTGAAGCAAATGGATTTGTAGGTGGTCTGTGCATCAGCTGGGCTGTGTGCAGAAGGCAAAGAGAAGAAAACTATTGGTAAAATAATAAATCTATGTCAAACCAAAACGTTTCGCTCCTGCAGCATCATTACAGTTCAGGGGCTGGTGCTGCATCACGGGCATGTGGAAAATGGTGTCACACGGGGTGTCCCAACAGCATCTGCAGTGAAGGATTCACTGTTCTCCACAGGATGACTGGAGAGAGGTTTGCGTCCATCCGTGGGGAAACAGCTGCTCCATCACCGTGTACTGGAGGGACGAGTTGGGTTTACAGCATAGTAATTTAAATGTTCAATTTTCTGAGTTCTAGTCAAATTAATAAGATTGTTTTTAAATTTTGTTTGACTTTTTTTTTCCTCTTGGACCAAAATCCTAGTGCCCCTAATGGGTCATGGGCGCACCAAGATGCTGGGACAGTGCTGGGGATTGAGGAGAGCAGAGCTGGGGCCACGTGCGGACAGTTGGGGTGTGGGAGGAGACAGAGGTGGAGGTGTTTGCCTTTCCTGTGGGAGCAGGTTGAAAGGTGTCACCAAAATAATAAAAGTCTTACGAAAGCAATCACGTATGCATTACCCACTTGGTGTGTTAAAGGTGGCTCCTCCCTGTGCAAGGCCAATCCATTCTGAATTCATCCCCCCGGATTTGGCGTTAAAACATGTTCGCTGCCAGCTGACAGAAGAATCAAGCTCGGATTTATTACACTGGCACCTGCAGTAAAAAAATGACAGATGATGAGAATGTATTTAATTATCATTCAGCGCCACATCTCCGCCTGCTCCGGTCGCGGGGCTGCAGCTGCTGGCACACGCTTTAGTTTAAAGTCAGTGTGCTTATCTGGAGAGGGACGCGGAGGAGGCAGGCAGAGAAGAGCCGGGAGCATCTGCGGGGCCGGGCTGAGCAAAGGCGCATCTCCCCGCGCTGCCCTATCCGCGGAGCGTCCCGCGGCTGCCGCTCCGGCCGAGAACAATTCCCGCAGCTCCGGGCGGTGCCCCCGCCTCGCCGGGACAGCCGTCCCGCAGCCCAAAGGCAGCTGTGGTTTGCAGCAAGGTCAGCGGGACGCGCCGGGACTGCAGCGCCGGCGACGCGCCTTCCCAAACACGCGGTTCCTGCAGCGCTCGCGTGTGTGCTGGGCACGTGTGTGTGTGTGTGTGGTGTGTGCACGTGGGTGCGTGCATGCACATAGGTTCACGCCTGCACACACATACAGACGCACACACGTACAGACGCACACACATGCATGCAAACACATGCGTACAAACACACACATGGATACAAAACGCATGCATACACACACATACAAACAAATGCATACAAACACACACACATACACACATGCATACAAACACACATACACGTGCATCTTTGATGTAGGGGAGGTGGCCCAAGTGCTGTGGTACACACATTCAAACACGCATCATACAAACGCACATACAAACAAACACACACGTGCATGCCCAGGTGCTGCAGTACACACATGCACACATACATACAAACACACATATGTACAAACACACATACACACATGCATACAAACACACACACATACACACATGCATACAAACACACATACACGTGCATCTTTGATGTAGGGGAGGTGGCCCAAGAGCTGTGGTGCACACATTCACACACGCACATACAAGCAAACACACACACGTGCATTCACAGGTGCTGCAGTACACATATGCACAGATACATACAAGGGGAGGTGGCCCAAGAGCTGTGGTGCAATACAAACACATACCTACAAACACACATACAAACACATGCATAGAAAACCACATGCGAACACACTCATACAAACACACACAGACACACAGTGCATACTTGGTGTGGGGGAGGTGGCCCAGGTGCTGTGCTACACACACATACATGCAAACACACATGCAAACACACACACATGCATACAAACACACACATACGAACACATACAAACACACACACACACATGTACATACTTGATGTAGGGGAGGTGACCCAGGTGATGTGGTACACACATGCACACACACATACATACAAACACATGCGTACAAACACACATACAAACATGCATATGCAAACACACAGGCAAACATGCACATACACGCACATACACACGTGTGCATACTTTGTATGGGGGAGGTGGCCCAGGTGATGTGGTACACACATGCACACAAACACACATGCAAACATGCATATACAAACACACAGGCAAACATGCACATACACGCACATACACACGTGTGCATACTTTGTATGGGGGAGGTGGCCCAGGTGATGTGGTACACACATGCACACACACATACATACAAACACATGCGTACAAACACACATACAAACATGCACATACACACGTGTGCATACTTGGTGTGGGGGAGGTGGCCCACGTGCTGTGGTACACACACATACACATACGAACACATGCATGCAAACATACACAAACACACACATACGCGTGCATATTTGGTGTAGGGGAGGTGGCCCAGGTGCTGTGGTACACACACACACACACACACGCAAACACACACATACAAACATACACAGAGACATACAAACACACACACACACACACATATTCGGTGTAGGGGAGGTGGCCTCGGTGACGGAGCTGCCTGGGGGAAATCAGGACGATCCCGCCTGCCCGGGCTGCCCTCGGTTTCCTGCGATGTGACCTTGTGGCATAAAGCTCAGTATCCCCGGCAGCAATTCCAAGGGTGACTGGGCTGCTCCTGAGGGATGAGGATTTGGGGTTGCCGAGGAGGGTTGTTCTCCTCGCCTCCCTGCTTTGTAAGAGGAGAAATTGCTGGTGGGATTTCGTTATCACTTGTTTGTTGCCTGTGCTCACCAGACCCTGCAGGGAAAAAGGGAGTTTGGGGAGGATTAAAATATCTGATTCTTGCTGGTTGCTGAGCCTTTTGGGTGTGAATTCAGCAGCTTTGCACTGCGTGGAGGAAGCAGGAGGAGGAGAGCTGGTCAAGAGAATTGGCAAAAAAAAATCAGAAAGTTTTGATTTTTTTTTTGCAAAGCTTAAGAGGAAAACTGAAGGATTTTGATCTTGCCAAAATGCCCTTGACATTGGAGCTTTCCTTGCTTTGAGTAATGATGAAAACAAATACTAAGTTGAAAGCAAAAACTAGAAGCAATCTGGAAACAAGGGGTTTTCCTCAGTGCCCTGTCAGAGAGTGTCCTCACTGTTGTGTGCAGAGCAGGGAGATATTTGCTTTGGGGGGACACTTTTGACAGGAGTGTCTTGGACACCAAAACTCACTTGTTTTGGTGGATGTGGCAGTTCCCCTCAGGGTTTTGGCTGGAGGAGCTGTGCTGGTGAGCACTGCTCTCTGTTAACCACACCAAAGCCCACATTTGGAAGTGGAATGATTAGCTGGGGATATTCTGGAGCAGGCAGTGAAACGAGGCAGTTTTTAGTATTCATGAAAAATGCTTGTGACAGCCTTACCCCAAGTAATGAGCAGCCACCTGCAGTTCGGAGCAGTGCTTGATAATGCCGTAATTAGACTGGAGATGCAAAAAAGCTCATTAAAATTAAATAACATATTTGTCACTGTTTTAAGAGGTGCAGATTACCTCGAACCATGCTGGTCTGTTGACCTTGAGTATTTTGGCATAGTCCTTGCTGTCAAGCTCATGAAAATCACATTGAGCATAACGTGGTCAGTTTTGTGGTGGGGTTTTTGGCACAGGGTGCAGGTGCTCACCTTCCCCCATGGCATCATTTGGCACCTCACCAAATGGGGCTGTGCTCCCAGCACCAGGATGCAATGTGGTGGGACACAAGTTACCAAAGGCATAGGTCTCTATCTCTTCAATTTTTGTTGAAATACAATAAAATGTGTTTTAAATCCCTGTCCTCCCTCCTGCCTGAAAAGTAACATGCAAAGTCCTGATGGCATCTATTAACAGGACTGTAATTTTTCAAAATTAATTTTTAATTACTAAATTGTCATGTTTTCAGATGTTTTATACAACACCCATTGTTTAACCCGCTTTTATTTCTCCACATGTCACCACAGAGGAGATGAGTGTTGTGTCAGGATCTCCAGTTGGGGCATCCTCTGCTGGATTGGCCCTGCCCTCAGGAGCACTGCATCTGCTGAGGAAAGGTGGCTCTGAAGAAAGGTAGAGGCCAGTTTTTACAGAAGGGATTTCCCTTTCTCTTGGCCCAGAATGGTGCTACTGCAAAAAAACCTTTTGTGGCCACGCACTGCCACTTCCCCTCCAGAAATGCTGACCAGGGCTTCTCTTGCTTTTATGCACAGAGAAGGGAATTAGAAACAAAAAGTGGGTTTTTCTTCCTCCTCACTCGTTGTGAGTAATTACACGTAGGTGTCTTGGAATGGGAGTGTTTACAGACACTCCCTATTTTCAGCATGTGGGATTTTCCCTGTGTAGCACTCAGGTTGTGAGCAGCACCAAAGGTACTTGCAGCTTCTCAGCCTGATGCCTGGATCACCATGGGTTTGTTTGGGAATTGGGGGAGAGGAGGGAAAGCAAGTGCCCCTGAGCACCTGAGGATGGAACATCCTTGTGGGATCGTGGCCCTTTGGTGTTCATAGGAGAGGAGTTCATAGCACAACTTGTGTTGCATTACACAGAAACTTCTTTTTTTGATAATACCTCTTTTCCCATTTTTTCCGCTTAAGAATGTAATTGGAAGGGCTCAGGACCAGGCAGTGGGAGTTTGTGCTGCCTTGCAGCTGGGCACACTGCTTGGCTTTTTTTTTTCTGCCAGTCATGTCAATGTATTCTGTTATATTCCTGGCACCAAATGGGAATTTTCTCAGAGCTTGTTCTGACTAATGTTGATGAAAGGGCAGAAATTCATTATTAGAGAGAAAGAGCTGGTGCTAGACTGGAGTTCCCAGGTGGATGAGTGAATATCAGGAAATGTCTGTAGTGAAATTTCTTCTGCACAGCCTCGCCCGTGGCCGCCCCCGCTCTGGCTGCGTGGGCTGAGTTGTGAGAGCTGCACAGCCCCGAGGGCTGAGAACAGCATTCCTGGTGCAGCTGCCCAGGTCTGTGCCAAGGGGCTCCCCACTGCCTGGGCACTGGCAGCTCTTTTGGGCAGAGGTGGCTGCACAAGGTCTCCAAAAGCAGTGCAAGACCCTGTGATGGACAGACAGCCTAAACATTAAAAAAAATGGAGATGAAGTTTGGTTTTTTCACAGGCCCAGGTTGAGATTGGACCCATCCGCCTTGTTCTCTTGGCAGAGATTATTGGCTGAGTAATCCTTGTTCTTCGTCCAAGCTGGGATGGATGGGAGAGAAGGGAGCTGTGAGCGAATGGTTCCGTCACCAATAAGTGTTTCCAGATTAAACATTGCTCTTGGAGTGGAGAGAGGGGCTGTGTTTCGGGCTCCTGGTCAGATCCACGTGGGTCTTTTAAGGCAAGTCTCAGGCACTTTCAGAGGAAGAGAACCCCCAAAAAAACATTTGGCCTTTGTGGTTATGCTGAGAATCTGCTGGCAGAGTAAACCCTGGGTAAGCATCCTCAGTTTGCTGCCTCCTGTAATGGAGCAGCTTTTGGAGTTTGGAGCTACAATTTGTATTCAAATGAAGGTCATTTGAAAGGTGTAACACAGTAAACAGCCATTATTTCATTTTGATAGTGGTACTAAAATTATAGTGTTGGTTGAATTATTTTAGTATAGGACCATTACCATCTCCCTAAAACACTTAGAGGGGTTTTATATCAGTGCTGCAGTCCTGAAATTAGAGGAAAATTAAAAATCACACGACTGTGGTAGGAAAGTAATTTATTTGCGAGGATGCCTTCATTTTATCATGGAGTCTCTTTCCCTTCTGCTCTGCCTCAAGAGAGTTGTGCTCCCAACACCCAGACAGATTCTGAGGGCTTGTCCTGCTGAACCGGGAAGGCACCATCTTCCCATAAGTCAGAGCTGCAATAAGCCACCCCTAAAATCTGATTTTTAATTTTTTTTTGCTTTTCCAGTAAAAGCAAGTGCTGTGGTATTGCCTGACCCAACACTGTCAGTGTGCTGTATTTCAAACATGCTTGTGTAGGGGAGTAGATACCACACTTAAAATCTCTGTGCACTTATTTTCTTCTAGGAATACCTGTAATAAAAGTTGGAGTTAATAGAGTGGCAGTGATTTCCCTCGTTGAGGTGGCCAGGTGAGGGTGCCTGGATGGAGCCTGGCAATGACAGTTACTGTTGGGGGGGAAGGGGGAATGGCAGGGGCTGCGCGGGAGCTGGAGCTGGAGGACGTGAATGAAATCTTAATTGGGAAATTCCCGTAGATTATTACAGCTGCCTTCATTAACATTTTCACACTTGGCTGCTAACAAATGAGGAAAAGGGCTGTCTGTGCCACTGGATTTATAGTGTTCTGAACCTGCTCGGTACCTCGGGTGGGGCATGGTCTGCACCCTTGCCTTTGAGCAGAAGGGATCCATGGGCTTTTTGTGGAGAGGTGTTCTCCGAGGATGTCTGTGGAAATCTTTACTGGCAGGGAGCTGGTTCTCAGTAAAAGGAAGGAATAATGTGCAAATAAAATTCCCTTTAGTTTATTATTCCTCCAGGAATTCAAGATGTGAAATTTCTGATATCTAGCTGCATCTCTGGCAAAGTTTAGATTGGGTCTGAATCTGGTTTTTATGGAGTTTTTGATCCATTACTGCTCCAGGGTTTTTCAGTCACATGAGGAGGATACCAAGTGTGTATCTACTGGGAAGGAGCATAAACTCCTAAACTGTAGAAGTTAAACTGCTTTAAAAGTACCAAAGCTGACATAAACAGTGCACTGGCCATGAAAGATGTTGGCCATGGAAGGCCACCACATCATCTTGCAGATAAAGGATATGCCTCATGTCCCTTCCCCAGCCTCATGTCCCTTCCCCAGCCTCATGTCCCTTCCCCAGCCTCATCCAGCCCTGGCTTACTCCTGCTCACACTTGGGTGCTGAAGGCCTCCACACCAGCAGCATGGAAACACATGTTCATGATGAAATCACGGGGTGCTCACGTGCCAGGTGATGTTGGGATTGATGGTCCCATCCTTGGGTGAAGACTGCTCTTGGAGAGCATCTTCTCAGGAACTCCTTCAAGTGGAGGGGAAAACCTCAGCTGTATTAGGATGCCCCCGGAGATGAGCGTAGCAACCTGTTCCATATTTATTACGGGCAACAATTTGACTAAGGGAGAATTTAGATTAATAACATTCAGCCCAGAGAAGTAATTTCCTTTGAGAAAGCGATTTACATGCACTCTGCCAAAAAGAGCCGTCACCGCGCGCTCTCCCCGTGTCAGCTCCAATAATGAAGTTGGAAATAACATGGGAGGTTAATAGGTCCTACTTATCTCCTTAGCACGGCAGAGGAAGATTTACAGTGCAGAGCCTGGTTTGCATATTCCCGTTGGAATTGGAAAGGTTTTTCCCAGCCGAGATTGATGAGACGTTGCAGGGTGTCTGCTCAGCTGAGGCTGTAAACCTCCATCCCAGGGACATCCTTGTGCCAGAGGGAGCCGCCTTTCCTGGGTCACCAGCCAGGGACTGGCTTAGATGCCTGAGCCATCGTTCCAGTGGTAATTATTTTTATCCATCTGTGTTTCTTCTGAGCCTGGAAATTCCTACAGATGTGGCTGTCATGCCATGGTAAGAGTCAGGCTAAAGCCCAATGGGTTTTCCCTGGGAGCTGCCCATGGCATGCAGGTGGGAAGGTCATCTGGAGACATGGTGGGAGGCAGCACTGTGGAGGATGGTGGAGGACACCTGTGTTGCCCCTCGGATCACTGCCTGTGTGATGGCATCCTCTGGGCATATGCTGGGGTGTGTTTTGCCCTGCCCTCACCCCAGGGAGGGTGGTCTGTGTGCTGATCCATGGGGCTGGGAGCTGCTGGAATGTTCTGGTGGGTTATCCGGAACCTTCTCCCCTAACTGAGACCTCTGATGACCTTGACACCCTGAGGGAGGATGCTGCTGCCTTGGCTCTGTGTGCATGGCCCCTTCCCCCTTGCCTGGCTGGCCCAGGGACGGCGGCGTCGGGCACGGGGACGGCGGGCGCCAGAGCCCTGTCGCTTCACATTATTCATGTGAAATCCCACAGGACCCGTGGCACGTTATGGGCTGTGGCAGGAGCTGTTTCCCTGCTAACAGTCGAGGTGAATGGGCTCAGGGTAAGGAAAATCCCCAAATGCTGCTGCAGCTTTCCTCCTCCCCACCGGCTTTTGGGAAAGGGCTGTGTGGCTGCTTCTCCCTCCCAGCAGGATTGTGTTTGGCTCAACTCGCAGGTTGTTGGGCTCTTCCAAACTGAGAGTGAAGCAAACTTTTAAAAATAAACCAAAATTCATTCCCTCTGGATAATGTAAGTCACACCGTGCCTGAAACCTGCTTAGGAGAGGGACTTTGAGAATAAGAGAATTGTTAATAAATGTTCTGTCTGCACAAACTGTAAAATATTCATTTCAGTTGGTTATATCACATTACTGAGCAAGTGCAAGAAGAATGAACTTTCTGAACAGCTTAAGGTACAATTCAGTAATAACCTGAGCTATTTAATGAATGAAATATTTAACATGATTTGCATACATTAAGTGATGGGATGACCTTTTTCTACTTCTGTGTATTCCTTGTGTATCTGGAACAGCACAACCTTTCCTCCATGCCACTCCTCATGGTGGGCACTGAGGAAATGGCATTTTTCTTCCCCGTTTTGAGCCAAGCAAGTGGGCACCACACCAGATGAAGACAAAGGCATGTGCAGGTACTGCTGTTCCTGCTTTTGATGCTCCTAGTCCCACAAAACATCATTTGTTTTCTTTTCTTGTCTTTCCCTTTTTTTTAATTTTTAAATGAAATAATATTTTAAGTGCACACAAGAAGCTGGAAGATCTCCACATGCTGGAGGCTCCTCTTGGCAGCACAATGCTCAGGGCCTTGGAGCTACCCTCTTCCAAAATACTCCCAGGGAGCTCCGAGCAGAGCTGGGAATGTCACAAAGCCCATTCCTGGGATGAGGCTGCTGATCTCTCCCTTGAGGCATGCTGGTGCCTGGATGCCATCCCTCTGCACCTGGCACCCAGTGCTGCTGCCACCTCTGGGAGCCTCTCTGCTGGGCATCAGGGGTTGTGACTGGGCTGCCTTGGAGGGTGCTGAGCCTACCCATGGTGTCCTGCATAGTGGCATCCCTCAGCTCTGTTGGATGCTCACAGGGTAAATCAGGGCCAAGTAAGGCAGTGAAAAACCCAGGAAAGGGAAATAAGGGGGAAACCTTGATGCTTTCCCCTGTAGGAACAAAGAGAGCTGTAATAGGTGTTGGGTGACCAATGCTTTGTTCTCAGCTGGTTGCTCCAAGAGGAGGTAGCGTGTAATTTCAATGTGCCCAGAAATGGCAGTTCATAATCCAAACAGTGGCAGGGCTAGATCCTCAATTATGCCCAATTAACGTGGGACTTCATTAGTGTTCCCTAACTTAAGTGCACTTGATTTCATTAAACTCCTTTTCTTCTAAGCCGTAAGTGGTCGCCCTTCAGGAAACTACGGAGCGAAATGCAATATCCCAAGGTGTGTGTGTGTAACTACCTTGACACCTAAACCTATATACATATATATATATATCCTGTGCGCCTGGGATGGTGGCCCAGACTGGAGCCCTGGGGAGTGCAGGCTGGCCCTGGGGTGACTGGCATGGCTCATGGTGATGCAGCTATGTCCAAGGTGTCCATGGTGCTGCACCCTGATGCTTTCACTTACCCCATGGTGATGCCATTAGTGACTCTCACAGGCTGGATGAATAACACGTCTTGTTCCTCCTAGACCCATTACTTTGCATTTTTTCCCACTCATGCACTCTGTCATGTCAATCATTTGCCCAGTGTGCAGTTTGTTGGGGCTCTAGGCTGGTTTTCCACCCTGTCTGAGCCACACTTGGAAATGCCTTCTGTCACATTGAAGTGGCACCTTCTCAGTGGTTGCTTCCAGGTTGTTGGTAAATATGAAGCAACAAAAGAACTATAAAAGGAACTCGACCGGTAATCCCCATCTGGCTGGGCCTGCAGAGCTCTAGGATGTCAGAACTGCCTCTCCAGAACTTTAAAGGCTTAAAACCAGAGAAGAGCAGAGTAATTCTGAAATACACCCCTTTCTTTGATCAACAAGATTTTTTTTTTTTTTAAAGATGTGCATTTTTTTAATTAATATGAAAAAAGCCCACTCCTGGGAATGTGAATCACAGCCTGGGATGGGTCCCCTCTCCGTGGCTGGATTTGGGCTGCCTTAGCAGAGGGAGGACTGTTTTCATCCTGCTGTTAATGTGCCTTGACAGACCATTAAAGTCAATATTACCCCAAAAACGTTCTGCTTTCATAACAGGCAATTTTGTTGGTGTTGAAAATGTTTTGTTTGATTTTGGAAGCCATTCATTACAGGATCAGGGCTTCAAATTGGAGCCAATTAGGTATAAGATCTGCTTTTAAAATGCTTTTTCCAAACACCAAGAGCTTGAAGGTTAAAATGAGGTGAATGGGGAGCCTGTGCTGGGGCAGCACCGGGTACTGCTGGGGCCACATTCCCCTTGCTGAGACCATGTCCTGATGGGAGCAGGTGGCTGCTCACCCCCTTTTCTATATTTAGCAAGAAATGCATCAGCATCCCTTTTCTTCCCTGAATTCCCTCTGGGATGGAGCTGGTAAATAGCTGTCGCACTAAAAATAACACCTGCAGCAGCCACTGGCAGCCACGTTCCCTCTGCTGGCTGAGCACAGAGCCAAGGGGCTCCCACCCCGGGAGCAGATGCAGGGATTTATGATTATTTAAAAGAAAAAGCAAAAATCAACCACTTAGAAATGTAAAGAACAGGAAACTCCCTGTGATGCTTAATCTTTGGGAAGTGACATCCGTGCTCTGCACTGGCTCCTCTCCGTGGGAAAGGATGTGGCAGCCCCAGCACAGCCTGCAGTGATGCTCCATGTTGTTGGCAGTCCAGAGGTGACTGGAGTGACACAGCATTGGTCCTGTCTTTACACCAGCCTTGTGGTTGACCCCTATCCAAGGAGAAATGCAGGGAATCCTGGGCAGTTTACTGCCCTAGTGCTGACCAGGATGGGAAATGGCTTTCACACACATAAGGGTTTTTTTTTCTGGTCACTTTTTTTGCCTTGTCCTTTTTTTCTTATATGTTTTCTTGAAAGCAAGGAATGACTAAACTCTTAGAAGTCTGAAAATAACTTGCAAAGAATTTACAGTTCCCTGATGCTGCTCTGGTTTTATAGTGGTTTCCTTTCTGTGCCAACAGCACAACAGCAACAACACACAATTTCGTGTCAGAGGGGCAGTTTCCACAGCTGGGACCTAGTTGGTGACAGCAAACCCCTCTGGGGACAGACTTGCTGTCGTCCCAGGGCCAGTAGCCTGGTTATCATCATGGCCAGATCCTAACCTGGGGCAGAAATCCTTCTCCTTTTGTGCCCCCACAGAAGGGAGGATGATTTGGTGGTAGCTGTGAGCAATGTGAGTTCACCAGAGTCGATTAGCACTTGGGAACTGCCTCCAGAAGCGTGATTTGTTGCTCCCACTTTTGTGAAGTATTCATCGGTGTACCAGGGAAGATCAAGGATGGGAAACTCCAAACAAAAAAACCTCACCAAAACCAACCAACCAACCCAGCAGCACCAGCCAAGACCTGAGGATTGCAGCTGAGTTCCATACCATTTCTCATGCTTTTTTTGTTCTTTCTAAACCTGAAAGAACAGTTAAAAAGAGGAGGAAGAACTGAATGAGCCATGAAGGCTTAGAAGGAAGGAGAGCCTGGCACTGGGGTAGCAGCACAAATGGCTTGTGATGCACCCTAAGGAAGGGCAACTGGGAAGTGTGAACCTCTTGTAGGCTGTAGTTCTTTTGGCATCTTAAATACTTAAATTCCCCTTGTGAATTGTGTCAGTGCTGCACAGGTTCATTCCAAACATTGTTCCTGTGCTTTCATCAGCCATGCTCGGGTACAGTGGTACAGGTGCTGCAGGGCTCAAGGCTCAATCAGTACAGTGTTCTCTGCTCACAAGTGCAAAACATAAACCATTCTTGCAAGAATGATGATAATGAGTAGCATTGGTCATTTTTTTAAGGACTAAAATGTTGTTTGTACAATGATATGGGACACTTACGTGGTATTGACAGAGCTGGGAGATCCTTCAATGTAAACAGTGGAAAGGGAATAAACCCATGCAGTAATCACTCCAGGTACAGCAGCTCCTCTGTTCAGCTGGACCTTCAGAAGTAGAGATCCTTCTGCTTGGGCTGGAGGGGAATAGGTGGAGCATGAAAGCAGCAGTATCCAGGACTTTAACACCAACTGAGATGTGGAACTGATGTTGTGGCAGGACAGTGCAGCATTGACCAGGCCAGTAAAATATCCCAGTCCCTGCTATTCCCAGATTCCCCTGCTATTCCGAGATTTTGGGGCTTTGTGGCTCTCAACTGGACCAGAAGCATCATCTGAATAAGGCTTTTATCATGATTGAATATGTATCTTTAGAAGAATTTTAATTCCATTTGAAGTAAGAAAACGCCATAAATCAGCAACAGAATCTTTTAACATTTACAGTTTTAAATGAATTCTTGGTGAGAGTCTCTTAAGCCAGATTTATATCTGACTCTGCATTGAGCTGTCGTTATGTGGGACTGAAAAACTCTGACAGAATTAGGCATAATGCAAAAACATGCTGAAAAGACAGTTCTGCAGGACTGTAGAACATTATTATGTCAGAGCATATGCATGTGAGTAATATGCAGAAAGGGGCAATTTCTGTGGATATTTCCCTTTTAATGACCCTTATTCTTTGAGAGGGTTTGGTGCTGTCTCCATGTGAGAGAAGGCTAATGGAGCAGGCACTGGTGTTGTCACTTCACTGACATTGGGTGTAGTGGCCCCATGTTGGGACTGGTGTGGAATGGGCGAGCAGGGCTGTGGGGAGGCTGCAGCAGGGGCAGGTTCACAGGGCAGGTTCTCAGAGGGTCTGCAGCATGGGCAGGTTCATTGGGGGGTGAACAGGGCATCTGGGCAGGTTCACAGGGCAGGTTCGTGGGGGTCTGCAGAATGGGCAGGTTCACAGGGGTTCTGCAGCATGGGCAGGTTCTCAGGGGGTCTGCAGAAAGGGCAGGTTCACAGAGGGTCTTCTCCATTTCCCTGTGACACAGCTGGGCTTTGCCAGTCGTTGGAGAAGAGCTGCAGAAAATTCCATGTCCCTCCCAGCCTCTGTGGGAGTTGAG
Organism: Formicarius rufipectus; assembly: GCA_013399695.1. NCBI lineage: Eukaryota > Metazoa > Chordata > Aves > Passeriformes > Formicariidae > Formicarius > Formicarius rufipectus. The sequence continues at coordinate 328,255 of VXAU01000075.1, read as the reverse complement.
AGCAGGGCAGTGTCTCTGATGACATGTGCCCGTTCCAGGGCAGGGGAATGCTTTTCAGCATCTTCAAACTGCATGACTGTTCGAATTGTGTCAAATAATTTGGATTTTTACTGTTATGCTACAATTAATGCACCATAAACACATGGATCTTAGTGCACTAATATTTTTTTCTTTTTATCGCATTACATATTTGACTCAGGCTGTGAAGGACAAGTGAACTGAACCGGCAGTGCCAGCAGGACGCCACTGCTCATGGTTGTTTAAACCACGGGGTTTAGTCCAAGGTCATTTAAAAGAAAAAAAGAAATCACATAATGACCTGTGGGTGTTTTCCAGTAACTCAAGATTTGTTATTTGTTATTGCTCTGTTTTACTGACTGTCCCTCAGTGTGGGGCCTAAATGGAAAATAAAATCCATCCTAATCCCATTAAGCAGGGGCTGACTTTTCTCTTCCTTGTGACTAACTGTGCTTCGAGGCAGTTTAGGACAGCCATGGCTGCAGGGGTTGTGCCCAATTATACCCTTGCTGTTATAAAGACTCATCACATGTCTTAGTTTGCTCTTGTCCATGTGTTTGGCAGGTGAAGTGGCTGAGCAAATCTCATCTAGCTCTGGAGCCTGTCAGTCAGTGCTTGTGTACTCTTGGTTGGTTTTTGTTTCTGCTCCTTTTCATGTGTTTTAGAGAAAATTATTTGTCTGAGTCCAGCGTTTTCATATTAAGTTTCACCGTGAAAATAAAGTGTTTAAGCTGTCCACTTGCTACTTTTCTCTTTTCACCCTTTGTTGTTTTTTGTTTATTTGTTGTTTTTTTTTTTCATCTTGTGTTCTCCCACCCTTTTCCGTAAGTTTTCTTTGGGACTGCAGCTGGTTTTTTGTTGTGCCAAGGCTGCTGTGGGTTTCACCTCTCTGCTCCTTTAACCCCAGGGGTTTGGCCAAGGGAACTGGAAGCCAAGGGCATCCCTCTCAATGGCACGGGGTGCACGTGGCCACAGCAGTGCTGCAGAGCCCCATCAGAGTCAGATGACTCCATCAGCCATCACAGCTCAGGAGTCCCGAAATGTCACCCGATAATACCTAATTAAGGTTGCAGTTTGAAGACATCATGTACTTTAATTGAAAACTGCAGAGTAATCTATTCCATTTTTTTCCTGTTAAATTAATAGTGTGGACCTTTAGCAGATGGTTGGCGAGACACTGTTATTAATGAAAACATCTCCCCTCCTGCCATCCTGCCGCTCTACCATGCAGGGAACCAAGGCGAGCGTCTCCCCAAACACAGGCATTTCCCACTCAGCAGCTTTACTCTCCCAGGGCACTGCCCAGTGCTCCCAGGGCTGCCCTCACACCTTTTCCTGTAGAGGTGTGCTGGGCCAGGCTGGCTGGGTGAGGGGCCATCTCCTACTCTTCATAAACCAAGGGAAAAAGCAACACTTTGGGCCTCCAAATGGTGTTTTTTTCAGCAATTGGAGTAACAGACCAGGGGTCTGGCTTAAGCTATTCTGTGGTATTTTCACAGGCATGAATAAGTGCCTCCAGTTGGCAGGGAATTCATGGTACATATTGGAAAACCAAATCCATGGATGTCCAGCCTGGCATGTGCCCTGTCTGGACTTGAAATGTTCAGCCCTGGGAAACCTCTGACCCTCGACTGCTGCTTGTGCCAGTGACACCCATTGTCAGCAAAAACATGGTGATGCTTGAGCGTTTTCCCCTTCTCAGCCTCAGTGTGGTCAGGCCAGTGTTTCTGCCTTGGGAAGCTGCAGGCAGGTAATGCTTCAAGTCCTGCAATGGCAGTGAAATGTTCTGGTTAAGGAGTGTTTTGTCACTGACAGGTTTCGTCAGCCTGCAGCCACCTGACCCACCTGTCCCTGCAGGGCACTCGTGGGCCAATTTGCCCTTCTCTAGCTCTTGGTTTCCCTCGACTCACAACCAACCTCCCTTTGATGATGTGTTGCTGTTTTAGGCTGAATATCTGGACAAATGTAATGGGATTGGGATTTTTTTTCCTGTGATGCTGAACAGGGTGGTGTGAGCCCTCTCTGTGTGGTGTTTGGAGCGGTTTGTAATTGTGATATTCGGAATATTAATGGCTTTGAGAGTGGGGATGGGTAGAAAACGAAAATGGCTCAATCCCAGCTGAGAAGATGCTCCATAGTCAACATGAATTTTTATTTTCATTTCAGAACAGAAGAACGATAAGGAAGTGACGGGCTGGAATTTGTCTGTAGCAGCGAGGATGTGATGAATTCCTAAGAGAATAAATGTGCTTGCTTAAGAGATTGCAGCTTTATTAGCTCTGTGGTATAAATCCAGGGATGTGTACAAACCCTCCTGTTTTCTCCTAACACATGCATAGATTTTAGGCTTATTAATTTGGGTGTGTATAATTCACATAAAGTAATAACTTGAAATTCAGATTTTTTTATTTTTTTAATGGATGACATATTGCTTTGAGACCAGATAGTGGCCACAGCTTCCTGACCCAGGGAATCCTGCAGCCCTGCTCTGTTCCGGTTTCTCTCTTTCTTATAGAGGTCAGATGGGAATTGCTGGTGCCTTGTGACGATTCAGGATGACCTGGAGGGGCTTGAGCAGGGAGGAAGGAGCCAGTGCTCAATCTGTGGCTTTAGGGAGCCCATTGCTTGCGAATTTCAGAGCTTTTTATAACTTTATCTTTTTTCTCCAAAAAAAATGTGTGTTCACTGCAAATCCTTCATCTCAGAGCAGAGTTGGCAGCCTTCCTGTGTGCATGGTGGGTCATAGTCCTTTTCTGCCACCACCAGTTGGTCTGTTCCCCACCTCTCCAGCTCCCACGTGCAAAGACGAGCAGCTCTGCAGCAGCTGCTGGTCAGCACCCAGGTGGGAGCTGCCCCTGCCCTGCCTCTCCCTGTCCCACATCTCCAGCTGTGGCACTGCTGTTTGTCCTCCCCACGGCAGCTGGGAGGCGGCGGGTGAGATCAGGTCGCCCATGCGACGCAGCTCTGGGCATTACGTGCCATTGTTAAATATTGAAGTGTCTGAGGAGCTGCAGTCACGTAGCATCGGGAGGGGAGCCACTGCTGGCTCTGCCCCTGCTGGCTCTGCCCCTTCTGGGTCTGCCACTGCTGGCTCTGCCACTGCCGCCTCCAGCCCTGGTCCCAGAGCAGTGCCCAAGCTGGTAATGCCAACAGCTCCTTCCGCTGCTCGGACCATGCGAGGCTGGATGGGGCTGTGCTGGCCTGGGGTGGTGGGAACAAAGGGGACATCCCCCGTGGGAGTTGTCTGCCTGTCTCACACAGCTCCCTGGGCTTCCCAGCCGGTGGCTCCCTGGTGTGTTGGTATCGATAATCTGAACAAACAGGCAAATGCAAAGTCAAAATAAATGCGCACTTTGATAAAGTGCTTTCAGCCTGAGCAACAAAGTCTGGATTAGGCATCTGAATTATCTGGCTGAGTTTAGGATCAAATGTAACTCTTGTGGTTTGAATGATGGATTATCTCATTGCTTTATGGGGTGTTTCCCTGAGCTGGTCAATCAAACCTGTTCTCCTCCCCAATGTCCTGTGAGTGTTGGGCTCAGTCCTGTGCCCAGCAGGCTTGGAAGCACAGCTGGATTTGCATACCTTTCAGTGGGTCACTCTTTCCCAGCAATGCTAACTCAGTTTATGCTGCCGTTAATTCCAAAGCTGGGATAGAGGATGTGGGGTCAGGCAGGACATCCTGGCCTGTGGCGCACCGTGCCCTTGCCCATGGAGATGTGCTTGGGTGGCTGTGGGGGGGCTTTATGGTGAGTTGAGTATTTGTGGCGAGTCCGTGTGTCCTGTGATTTCCATCACTTGCTGTGCAGTCACAGAGGAGCCGGGACCAGCTGGGGTTTCAGAGCTGGCTCTGTCTTGTCTGACCTTGCTGGTGCCATGCTGCCTTTTGTTTGTAATCTCGGGCAAGAAGCAATGGGAGAAGAGTTTGATAGGAGACAAAAGCAAACAATAACCTCGCTCCAAAGATACGATGAATGGGATGTAATTGGATTTTTTGGTGAGGACATTGATTTGACCCTGTAAGACACAGAAAGAATCATTAGGGGAATTAATGCGCATTAAAATGCAGGGTTTTATCAGAGGGCTTTTATTGTGCCCATAGTTTTGTTTTTAATTATTTAATGACTTTGTGTCTTCTAGTGATAAATCTATTTCTTTCCCCTTTTCTCAAAGGGAAAAAGGGTGTTGGTGTAACAGGGGAGTGCTTGCCCCATGCAGTTGCTGAGCCCTGGCCCTGCCTCAGCAGCCCTGCTGGTGCCCCACTGTGCTGACAGGGACCCACTGGACAGAGGTGTCTCATGCAAACCTCTGAGCAGCCACCAGCACTGGGCTGAGCTCCTTCCTCTGCAGAGCTAACACAAAGTTGTAGAGTTACAGAAAGCAGAACATGTAATGAGTGGGGCTTAGGGGAAGTGTGACCTCTGGCAGCAGAGGAACACATCCTTCTTCCCCAGCACATCCTCCAGCCCTGGTTCTTTGCATCCTATGCTGGGCTTTCCCCACTGCAGCCATCTCTCACTGCTGAGCACCTCTGGTTCATGGGGCTGGTGCACGCAGCTCTCCCCTCTGTTTCCCTTGGAATCCCAGCATTTCACTAGTAGCACCAGTGTAGGGCTCAGCCCAGAGCCCAGAATGTGCCTTTCCCTGGGAATATCCCTTTTTGCTTTGTGTACATGTGCATGTGTTCACCATGAGCACAGCTGAGCATCCCTGAGTCATCTGTTCCCTGCTATTCTGCTCCAGTTGGAGGTGGCAGACAAGAGGTTGTTCTGGGTGCTGGTGTGGTGACAGAAGCAGGCATGTGGGTGTCAGTGTAAGCAGGTGTTTCTGCTCATGTCTCACCTGTGCAGGGTGGGTTGGCATGATGGGACAGTGCTTGGCCTGACACCAGACCACATTCAGGCTCTCTCTGTGCCAACATCTGTGCACACTGGATCGAGGAGTCACCAGCACTGCCCAGCACAGTGACTACTACTCAGTGCTGATGCCAAGACATCCCAGTGCAGGATGGGGAGCTCCAGGTGACAGGGTTGCAGGCAGGCATGGGGAGGGTGAGTGGACAATGCAGGAGTCTTTGGGAGGATTTTGCCCTGTTTGCATGCCAGACCTTGTAATTCTGGGTTCTTGGAGCACAGAAGGCAGCACGGAGGCCTCACTGTCTCTCTGCTGTATGTGTTAATTTATAGCACTGCCATGAGCGAGACTCTCCTTGCTATCCAAGGTATTTCCCCTGGAGGAGGGAAATCGGGCTGTAATACATCATTAAGCAGAAAGCCTGGGGGAGCTCCTATCTTAGTTGATGTGGATTCTTCTTTTGTCCTGTGGGAAGAATTGAATTGTACATCTGGAGGTGTCAGAAGATCCAGCTTGTAGTCTGGTTGGAGCTGCAGCTTTCCATAGTACCACAGCCAGGGCAGGAGCTGCCTGGCCATCCCAGTGGCACAGGCCTGTGGTCTAGGGGGTCAGCTGCATGTCTGTGGCACTGACCAGCAGCTTGATCTTTGCCCAAACGTCCTGAGTGGGCCAGGCCAGCAGTGTGGAAACCCATGTTCTGCTTCACACAGGAGTGTGCTGCAGCTCCTCCCATTGGCCATGGTTTGGCATGAGCATTTCACACATGCTGGCCATGGGCTGGCAAGAAGGAACAGAGTGAATGAGCTGTGAGTAAGGCTGAGCTCCTTTACCTGAAATACTTTTGTGTTTCCATGCCATAGCAATGTGTTTGTTCAGTCCCAAAAGTTAAAAATGGTTTCATTCTCCTTACAGCTGTTGCTTTTTAGTAGGAACAGGCAACATCCCATGCTAATCTGAACCCCCCAAACTGCTCTGGTGTTGAAGGGGTTTATTTCTGTAAATGCCTGCTGGCCCAGTGCTGGAGAGGGTGTGCAGGGAGCTCCTGTGTGTGCCTTGGTATCTCCAGAGCTCATCTCACTGTGCAGCACGAGGTGACACTGGATTGTAGTGTAGGGAGCTGAGCTGAGGACATAACGTGGGACGGGTTGAAAATAGAGTTCTGCTGATCACAGCACATTTGGTGAAATTAACAGTACTGGCTTAAAAAAATCCAGGGATCTTGTTTAATGTCTTCTGAAGAATTTTAGTTGCAGAGTTCTTTGGTGTTTTCAGCCTGCTGGGAATTTGGGGTTGGACCTTTTTGGTCATGCAGCATCCCAATTTCAGCACTTGCATCTGATTCAGCTGCAGCTGCTGTGGAAGTATGAGGCTTGGTGTGTTCTCTGGGAAAGTCAGGAGTGCTGATGGGGGAGGTCTGCACAGGGTTACTTTGATACTGAATTTTATGCAGCAATTACCCAGAAATTAAAAAGGGGAGTTTTTGCAGCTTTGTGTCACTGCTCCATCGTCTGCTTCTATGGGGATCCTTTAAACCTGCAGAGAGGGGCTTGGGAAACAAGGGGTGCGACGCTGGATTCCGGGGGAATTTATTTGCAGTGTAAACATGTTGGTCAGGAGTCATTAATATGACATTCACAGAGCTCTAATAAAGTACATAACGCAGAGATCTGGCACTGCCGCAATGCCCAGAGGACATTAAGTATGAGTCTTAAAACCAAGAGTATTGGAAACAAGATATTTTTACGTCTCGTTTGGGAGTAATATAATTGCATTTTGTGGCTCTAGCAGATGCTTGGGCCAGCTGGTTGGAGAGCATTGTGGGGGTTTTTAGCTTTGGTACTATAAGTGACAGCCCTTATATAGAGCTAGCTAAAAAAAATAATAAAAACTCCACTCCTGGTGGAAAGCCCTGGTGCTGGCATGTGCATTGCCATTGGGATGTGCAGCCTGGGGATGCTTCTGCTGCAGTGGCTCTGGAGATGACACTGCACGTGGTTTGGGGCTCTGATTTGAGGCATTTGAACATTGAAGGCAGCTTCACTGACCTCGCTCATGTGACTTTTGCTATGTAGGTCCCTCTGAGAGGACTGTGAGGCAATTTTTGGAAGAGAACCATCCAAAAACTACATTTTTCTGAGTATATCGGGGTGGGGCTTATTTTCAGCACAGCCCCAGGGGTCCATGGCCATCTCTAGATGTGGGGACATTGCTGGTGAGGTGACAGTGGCCGTCGTGGTTAGTAACTGTCCCTGGTCCTGTATGTCCTCTGGCACAGCTCTCTTGCTCTCTCCCAGGGCTGCTGCTGCTGTTGGGCCCGTTCGCGGTGTGGCTGCCCCACATCCACCCCGGTTTTGTGCCCAGGAGATGAATGAGTGGCTATCCTGCATTCCTCAGGCCTGTTTACAGGCACTGTCGTGAATTATCTCGCCAGCACCGATAATTTCCTGCAAACAAATCGGTTCTGATCTGGAAGTAATCGCCCGTATCATTCCTGCAAGTGGGAGCGATGACTTATGTTGATGTCACCCGCTGGCTTTTTATGGCAACGATTAATAATTCAGTAATTCTCTCTGCAGTGATGCTGTTCTATTTTTAAATATTTAATTTAGCTTCCCGTGTCCGTATTGTTGCTACCCTCCCCTTTGCCTCCTGACGTCACGCCAGGCTCGCGGCGATGCTGTGGTCACCACAGTTACCAGCAAATTCTCTGCGCTGGAAGATGTTAATGCCTTTCCTCATTTACATCTCTTCATTGCCCTGTTTAAGCCTGGCCTTGGTGGCGTGGATGTGAACGTTGCCCGGTTTCAACTGCAGCCTGGCCCAGAGTGGGTGGTTCTGTGTCTCTGTTATAAAACTTTCCAGTTCCCAGCACAGCCTTGCAAGTAACTCTGTTTTCTTTCTGCATTTCTCTTTCAGGAAATTGCAGCTTATTTAATAACGTTTGAAAAGCATGAAGAGTGGCTAACAACCTCCCCCAAAACCAGGTAACGTTCTCCTGCTCAGCACATTGACTCTCTCGCGCTGATGACTTGACTCGCTGATCAATGCCTTGACCACCAAGTGGAAACTCCCACTCATGCTTGATGGCTTGTGACACCAAACTCTCATTAATTGCCTTAATGAGCATTTTATTGAATGAAATCAGATTGATTAAAAATGGAACAGCTGCAATCTTGGCAGGTTAAAGTTTTAACCCAATTGCTCAGGATTTAATTGTATCCCTTCGGATGAACAGAGCTGAAGCCTCTGAGAGAGGTCACAGGCTGTTTATCTTGACAGAACTCCCTTGCCTCCAACTTCAAATAAATAAAAAAAAGCCCCACTGTGTGCTGCCTCTTCACATGCAGGCACAGGGATGGAATTCTGGTGTTTCCCTTGCTGGGGTTAAGTGGCTGATGGTGAGGCTATCCCAAAAAGCTGCATTAACAGACATGTTTGCAGTTTATTAGTCAGTAAATGTTATGTCTTCCTCATGCTGCCATAAATGTTTAACTCCTCGCTCCCCTGGCAAGTCAGACATGGAGTTTTGGCTGCAGATGTTTTCCTACTGTTCTGGCTGCGTTCAAGCTCCATACATCTCACTAACACAGAGAACAACTCTTGCTTTCGGGTGTTGCTGGGCTTTTCCTGTTTGCCTTTTTCCCAATCCTCCCCTTTCCTGTTGCAGAGAGCAGGGCCATTGGAGGGAGCCTGCTGGGACCCTGGTGAGAGCAAAGCCTATTTTAGCATCCTATATTCCAGTGCCATTTGTTGCAGAGGCTGCTGCCACAGGCACCCAGAGCAGCGTGCTCCAGGTTTGGCATCACCTCCTGCTGCCATGAGCAGGGGTCACAGTGGGACACAAGGAGCAGTGTCACCCTAACATGTAGCACAGATTGATTCCAGGTGTCCCACAGCACCCAGGAGGAGAGGAGAGGATGGACGTGGAGGCCTTCTCTGCACCTCTGCAGTGCAGCTGCGGGCAGGACGGTCAGAGGACCTGCTTTCCATGCAATATGGGGAAAAAAGAGCTGTGTCATTTNCCCAGACTATTCTATGTATTTTTGTGACATCCCTAAGTAATGTCTTTGCTTGTCCTATTAAAACCTGGCTGTAGCACATGGGAAAGGGGTGTGGGACACCCAGTTGCCTTCTTAATGGTTCTCCAAGATCTGGAGCTGGCATGGTGGTGGAAGGGTCCTGGATGGACCTTTCCTGCTGGTGGCATCTGCAAGGCTCTCCTCAGCTGCAGAACAGCAGGTAATTTGGTTCATGTTAGAGAAGTTTTTTTTCTGGGCTGGTAATCCCAGTTTCAGAACAGTTTCTGGCTGAACCTTTGCCAGAGAAGCTTGTTAAAAGCTCAGAAAACTCATTGACTAGTCTGGCTCTATGTGGTGTCATTAAAGATACGAGATTATAAATGTGTTTGTAGCAGCATCTACATGATTTTAAGAGTTTAAAATCATCATCATGATTTTAAGAGTTTGGTTTGCTAAAGGCAGTTCTTGAAAATAATTTTCTGATGAACATTCCCATACCTTCCTCCTATGTGTTTACACTTGGAAGAAATAATATCCCAGGAGAAGGAAAGTTGTGACAGGAGTTCAAGGACCTTCTGAAATTGTTGAGTTGGTTTTCTTTTCTTTTTTTTAATATAAAATTAATTGGAAGAGTTAAATGCTGAGTTGCTGCAATCAGGGTTCTCAGTATTACAGAATTAATGACATCGATTCGGCACTGAACTGGAACACTCCCCATTCTTTGTTTGCTGCTCTGGGTGGCAGTAATTTCATCTCAGAAAATTAATAAAAATTAATTATACCTCTGACATGTACGGAGTCTCCTAATGCAGTGATGTATAGTGTGCTCTCAGAAGCCACTGTTGGACGGATGGGCACAGGCTGGACAGTGCCCACAGGAGCTGGTGCTGCCAGAGCTGTCAGCAGAGGGTGGGTATTGATGACGAGGTGTTGGTGCCATCTGGTTCAGCCACCACTGAAGGAGCTGCTGTGGACAGTCAGGCCAGGCTGGGCTGTGATGCCTCACAGGTCACTCGAGCTAAGGAAGAGGGGGGCAACAAGGGGTGAGCTGGTTTAGAACCAAGCCTGCTGGTCTCAATGTTTTCATCTCTTTCCTGAACAGAAGTGCCCGTGTTTACAGCACTGTTGGGTATTGCTTTAGTCATGGAGGTGGATCCTTCTTACAATGCCGTTGTGATGGCATTGGAGTAGCTATGAGAAAACTGTGAAAGGTCTCTGACAATACCTTTTCTATGAAACTTCTTGTTGAACGACTCAAATTGATCAAATACACTGATATAAATGTACTGGAGTATTATTACAACAGTCTTTTCAGCACTCCAGTTGATCAGCATAAATTACCGAGTACACCTCGCAGCATTGACCTTGCCGTTCCCTTCGAGCAGTGTTTGGTTCCTTGATGATGTGCTGGGTGATCCACAGCGGGTGTTCCATCAGCAGGGTGGGGGGAAGTGTTCTGGTAATGCAGCAGGGCCAAGTGTCTGACATTTCCAAGTTTAAATGCGAATCATGAAATAAAAAAGAAAAAATTACTTGACATTTGTATATCAAGTAGAACTTAATTGTTATTTACCGTGGAATTTCAATGACAAAGTCAACTTCCTGAGTCCAGAAACGTTCTACTGGAGGAAAGTACTTCGCTTCTCTGTTTCCAGGTGCCTTCTGTCATTAGCATTTGTACAGTGTTTTAAAAATACACTTGAACAATCCAAGGTGGCTTCACAAGTGAGCATCCGGCAACAGAAAGGCCTTGGCTGTGCCCAAAAGCTGCAAGGTTGGTTTTTTATCTGGAATGCAGTTCTGATGTGTTCCTGCCCCTTGCTGCATTGTGTCTTAGAAAGGACACAGGGGGATTGAACGAGAGATTGGGCCTTCTCCACAGTGAGAGCAGGATGAGTGGAGTCCCTGGAGCCTCCCTTCCTCCTGTCCTGCTGCCTGTCACCCAGGGAGCACATCCTGCACCTTACTTGTCTGTCAGTCCAGCTTAAGGAACATATTCTATCTGGGATATCTTTGTCAGCGACATCTTAAAGAAAAGTTAGGGTCTTGCAGTATATTAATTCTGTATTAAATAATTAATAGTAAAATTAATTAAATTATTCAGTTTTCAGGTAAAAAATAGGGTAATAAATATTCATAACTTATATTATTAAAGGAATTTCCATTTCCTATGTCGTTAAAGTGAGATTAGGTAAGGTTGGGTTTAAATGAAGATTGAAAACAATTGTGCTTTGGAATTAATTCACTGCATTAGGCCATTACCTTGCAAACTGGATCTCCAGTGCACTCTGTGTGGGAGCTGTCCTGCTGCGTGAGGTGGATGCTGCTGTCAGGATGTCTTAGCCCTTGGGAAACGAGACAGAGGCTCCCTGTGGAAGAGAAGGTCTTGGGAGCTGTGGAAATGTGAGTGCCTAGAACCATGATTGGTGGCAAAAGTTCTGTCCATCTCCCCTTGTGCTTGTTGCAAGTAAGAGTCCTTTCAATACCTTGTGTAGACTTTCAGGGCATGTTTTAAAGATCCTGCTCTCTCACATGGCTTGTACTCTCTGTGGGATCCAGGGCCATCAACCCTGCCCATGGGGAGTGCTGAAATTTGGATTTTCTGCTTGTACTGCTGGAAGGTCTGCCAGCACATCTGGGGTCATGTACAACCTATCCTCCTCCATCGAAGGCAGTGTGTGTGCTGTCAGCTCTCCTGGCTTGGGATACTGCTTGACATAATCCCTGCTAAATGTGGCACATCTCTCTTTACACTTTAAACATGGCTCTCAACACTTTCATCTTGCTGCTTTCAGTGTTTTCTTCTCTTTCTTTTCCCTGAAGAGGATAAATAGTGCAGAGATGGTTTTAAGAGCCCTTAATTCCTATAGATTTTTAGTTAACTGTGGTCTAGGAGTGTCGAGACACCAATAATGAATTCCTTTAACAGCTCACCCTGTTGGTTGTAATGTGACCTAGGGGCAGAGTTGCTGGGAGCCATTGGGATGCCTGGCCTGGGTTGATTGATGGTCTTCAAGTATTCCTTGCAAACCCTTTCCATGACAAATCTATCCTGGGCAGCTGGTGTAAGCTGGTGCTCTGGGAGTGTTGGTTTCCCTCTGTATTTGACTGGTGGCTCAGGAGAGCTGCGTTGCTGCAGAAGATGGCACTGGCCAGTTTGGACAACCAAGGCAAGAGATCCATGTTTCTGTTGTGGATGGGATTCACCTGGCACAGAGGCTGAAGGTTGGCTCTGCATCCACAGTGCATGGTCACCAGTTTTCAGCTTTGCCCCATGTTAGAGGGGGTGTCAGAGATGCTGTGTTCACAGCTGGCCCATGCATATGTACATCTGCCCCTGCTGCCTGGCTTTGCAGCAGTGCAGGGCTGGGTGTGAAGGTTCCTGCTCCTCTTCACATGGACTCAGGAAAGTCCTGCAGCATCACTGCTTGGAGAAGAAGAGACCTCTGGAAAACATGGCATCATCAAAAAAAGCAATTATCTGATAACAAAGCAGTGAAATTATTCACCAGACCCCTGTCTGTCTGCAGCGAGGCTTGGTGAGCTTTTCCTGTCAGTGGATACAGCCAAGGAAAACAACGTGGTGCTCAGCTTTGGTCAACACTGACATTCAGTATTTGGACAGGCTTTGACTGTTCTCAATATTGTCCTTCATTCTGTTCTTCCCATCAAAGGGGAACAGGAAGGACAAGGGTTAATGGCTAATGTGGGACCACCTTAGAGCTGCCTTTTTTTGCACAATGTGTGGAGGCTGCAGAGGGGCAGGAGACCCACTATTTCTTCTTCAGGTTGTCTGTAACAGCAATGAAATGATACTTTTTGTTGCATTTTAAAGACTTTTGCAACTTAATTTATATTCTCGTATCGTAATGAAGAAGCATCTTTTGTCCAGGAGGTGAGATATGCAAAAATAACCTTTAAGTTGCTCATAATTGACCTTTACTGATGTTCTCTTGTTTTTTCCCATACATTCTCTGCATCAAAAACACCATCCAGAAAGAGCGTCAGCAACTGCTTCTTGCATCTTAATGGCCTGCAGATAGCAGCCGATGAAAAATAAACTATTTATTTGGGTTCTTTATTTATTGATAACGTTTTTTGTCTCCAGGAAACTCACCCCTGAGGTTGGAGTGCTGGGCTGGAGCTGGGCACTGTGACAGTCCTGGGCTGGCAGAGATCAGGGTGGCCACGGGCTGGAGGAGAGAGGTGCCCTGTGTCTGTGGGGTGGGTGCTTTGCTTTCCAGTTGGAGACAGTGTCATATTTATTCCAAACTCAGTGTTATTTAAATTGCCCATTGGAATGTTAGCTGGCATGTGCTGGTAACCTGGAACTGGGGGGAGAATGTTCGTGCCCATGTGTATGTGGAGCAGCTGGGAGCATCGCAGAGGACCTGCTGTTCAACCTGGAGAGGACAGATTGGCTCGTGTTGTGGTTGTTGGAAGATGAGGAGCTCCCTGCAGAGGCTGGGGCTTTTCTTTTGGTGCTGAGTAAGTGTGTGTAGGCAGCAAACGGGCTTTGCTCTGTCTGTGGTGTGAGGAATAATTTGCTTGGCAGGTGCAGGTGGTGTTGGTGTGCCTTGATATTGTAAAGAAACACTGGAGACGTGTGTGATTCTGCTCAGCACAAACGTGGAGCAGTTGGTGGGTGAGCAATAACAAAGCCGAAAGCACCGATACAGGTGTTCAGAGTTGAATTTTTATTTTTTTTTCTTCCTGGTCCTGAAAACACAGATTTACAACAATCTGGGAAAGAGTGTCCTCAAGTTACACTTGGTTGGCCTTCTTGCTACGTGCACTGTAACAATACTTTAATATAATTAAATTTTAAATTCCGTGTAGAATCTGGTAGGTAGGCAGATGTACCGGTATGTTAAACTTTATGTCACTTAAAAATGGTTCTCAAGTACATCAGAGGGAGCCCAGCCAGCTGTAAAATGACTTGCTTTATGGTGTTGCATCACAGCTTTGGTCTCTGTGTTCTAATTACAGATGTACCTAAAGCCTCACACCCTCAGATAACTTTGCTGGGCTGTTTTGTTTCCTGTAAGTTAGTGATGGGATGTAAAGCAGCAGGAGGGAAGGTGCTGCTGGTGTTTTCCAGGGCTGCTGTTTGTGGGAGTGTTGAGTTACCCACTCTGCCATGGCTGCTTTGTTCCCTGTTAGCAGACAGTGCAGTCTCCTGACTGGGGCTGCTGTGCCTGAAGGAGCATCTCCTGTATCACAAGTGCTAAGAGAGGGTTTAGGAGCTGCTTTGCAGCCCTGGGCAGGTGGGCACGTGTTGGGATTGGTGTCAGGAGTGACTCTGTGGCCCCAAGCAGGTAGGCACATATTGGGACCAGTGTCAGGGCGAGTGCAGGTGTCTGTCCCCCCTACAGCCCCTGTTCCTTGCTGGCTGGGGCAAGGAGTTGCTCCCCAACACTAGCATCCTCTGGCCACCCACTGGCTGAGATGAGCTTTGCCCACATGTGCTCCACGGTAAACCTGGACCGCTTGTCTGCCAGTGGCCAGGCTTGGTACAGTATGGAGATTGCCAGTGCTGTGAAGTGGGAATCTGTGAAACCATTAATGGTGCCATTTATGGAACTAAAGTGACCTTGTCCTGAGGCATCCCAGTGATGGTTTGCCAAGTTTTGCAATATGATTTATGCCTCGCCATGGGGTTATTGTTTTCTGTTAATTGTGAGGGAGATGAAGCAACAGTAAAAGCCTATCAGAAGCCTCCTGGTGGAACATCAGAACCGGAAGATTTCTCTTGTTGCCTCCTTGGTGGTGACTCCAAACTCACCAGCCCAGCTGATCTCAAAGAGTGCATCGCCTTGCACTCCTCCTCCTCCTTTCAGCACTGCCTGGCTTGATCTAGCAAGGGTGTGCCTGATGCTGCAGGGGGGTGTTGAGCTGAGAGGTAGCAGTTGGTCCCTTGGAGATTCTCCGGTACCCTCTGCTCTGCTTCCAGCAGGCAGCATCAGTGCCTCTCCCTGTCTTCGGAACACGTGTAATTCCTGCTGCCACCAGTGAGAATGAATTGTGCACATAGTATTATTCCCATATTATTTTATAAATGTCAATAGTGAACTAAATTAAGATAAGTCAGGCTGCTCCATTTCACTGTTCAGTTTACAAAATTTTGATGAGACCAATAATGTCTGTACTGGTTCCATCTTTTGTCCAGCTGAGCGCAGCTGCAGTTCTGACAGCTCTGCTCAGCCTGTCCCCCAATCATGTTTATAGTCAGGGGGTGTACAAGGGCAGTATTAAGCTGTTTGGTTCTGTCTGTACTTTGTCTGACCCTGATGGAGAAGCTGGCGGAATGATGCAGCTGGCAAAGCGCTCCTTCTCACAAGTGGAGTTGTGTTGCTTTAAGTGCTGTTGTAAAATGCAGGTGATGGGCAAGCTGTGAGTTGCAGTGATGGAAGCAGGCAGAGGTGGAAGTAAAACCTTACTGTGACACCTTATCTGCAGCCTTCCCTTCTCCAGCCTGCTGGAAATGCTTGTCCTAGAAAGGAGAACTGTTCTCCTGGTTTCCTCTGGAGAAGCTGGATGCTGGTGCTCACCCTGACTACAAGGTGACATATTATGGGTGCAATCCTCTCCCTGTGTGTGGGTCCAAGGACCACAGCAGCATATGGAATGTCTCTGCCATCACTTCCTCCCCTCTGGAAGGTGACCATTTGTTCCTCATCAGTCGAGCCTCTTGCACAGCAAATGGGTCATGCAGGGGAGATCTTCTTGCTGGATAAGCAATTAGCTAAAATAAACTACTCAAAGGACAAATTATGCAGGACTCTTGCTCTGTAACAAATTAATTAATTGACTTTGGTATTTGTAGGATGTTCCCACTATTTTATTTAATTCTCTCTGGCTAAAGGGCTCCTGTGTTTCCCCCTGCTCTTTGCTGCCATGGTGAGCAAACAGAGTATTAGGGATTGACTTACGCAGTTACAAGAAGGGAAACAAAGTGCTAATTGGGAGAACCTTTCCACGTTTCCATAAGAGAGACAAAGTCTCTTTCAGCAGTGTGTCCAGGAGCCTCTGTTTGACCTGTTCTTCTGGAGTGCTGCCAGTTCTCTGTGGAGCCTCAGGAAGCTCATCCACAGCAGCCCTGGTTAAACACGAGCATGGCAGCATGGCTTGGGCTGGGATCATGATCTACACGTGTGTGCAAGGCTTTGGAGGCACCGGTGCTGCAGGGTGCCCGTGGGACTGCTCCAGGAGCCACAGCTTGGTCAGGAGCCAAGGCAGGCTGGGACAGGGATAGGGCTGGCCATCTCTTGTGGCAGTAACCCCAAGTGTGTTCTAAAGGCTTTGTCTGGGTCTTCTGAAGCAGTGGATGCTGTGGCAGTGCATTACCTGGGGTATCACAGAGCGGCACTGCGGAAGGATTACAGCTCCCGGCCCTTGGCTGTGCCGGTGACTCATGAAAGCACCCAGCCAAGTTCCTGGGTTTATTTACAGTAAGTAAATTAAAGCCCTGGTACAAATCTTTGCTGTGTAACAGGATTTGTGAGCAGCTAAGAAAGGGTGACACTGTTGGACCAGTTTGCCAAGAAAATATTCTGTGCATAAGGGGATGTTGGGTTCACCGAGTAATGCGCAGTCCCAGCTGCCAGCACCAAGGTGAAACACGGCTCTTCCACAGTCCTGCTTCATATTTCTACTTTGCAGTATTGAGAGGGGACATCTAAGGCCTGAGATGGAGGCACTGGTCCCCATTTGGGACCTGTCTCCCTGCTCGATGGCATTGTAATCCCAGACAGCCTTAGAAGACCCAACAAGTACTGAATTGTGTGGCAAATGTTTTTTTGATAAATTCCCTTTGGGAACAGTGCCAGCCAAGAGAAGGTCTCTGTTTCATGCTCTGTTTTAAATGTAGGATATGAAAGATTTGGCGGATTTTAAAGTCATGGTTTTGCTTGCCTGCTCTGCCTCCTCCTCTCCCTCTGGTTTTACTCCCAGGCTTTTCTAAATGCTACTCTGTTCAGTTTTTCCTCCTCTTCAGTCCTTCCTCTCATCTCCTCAATTGCTCAAAATTATAACAAAGTCACTTCTAATCCTGCACAGATCCCAGATCTGGAGGGACTGCTATGTCTAATATGACTTCCTTAAGTCAGTCTGCCCCTTCTCTACCAAAATCCCCAATATTGAGTGAGATGCTGCAGCTGGGGGTGTGTGCGGGTTGCCCATTACTGTGGGAGGGAAACCAACCAAAGCAAGTGATGTGCAGGAATGGTCCTGCCATTGTGGCATTGATGTGCCAAAGCTGGCAGTGGTTTGAGAGGGCGTTCTGCCCACAAGGTCGATTGGAAGGACATGAGGGCACTCATGGTAATGTGTGGAAAGGATCAAATAAATATTGTTTGTTTTTTCTCTTCAGATTATCTAGTTCATAGGGGAGTTAACATTTAGTCTTAGTTTCTTGCTGATATTAATCATAGTTTGGTCAAGGTTTGGAAAGTGAAAGTCTTGAGTGGCACTAGCACAATTGTGGTGTCTGACTCATTGCAGTGATAGATGAGTCTCCATTTGGAGCCTGAACAAGAAGGTTTCAAACATGCCGAGGATTTGACGGTTGCATTGGATCACAGCTGGTGGGAGGGAGGTGAGAGGAAAGCTGTGGAGGTCCTGCCTGGATTTGTGGGAGCTTGGGGAGAGGCTGGGACTCCTGGCACGGGGCTGCAGGGCAATCCCAGAGGAAGCACGAGGTGTCTGTCAGGGAATGCCTCATGTCCCAGCAGGGTCTGACTGAGCTGAGCAGGGTTTGCTCCGGGGAAGTTGGGTGCCAGGCATGCTTCAGCCCCGTGTTCCCATCTTACACTTCTCCTGTGATGGCCAGGCTGAAATGTCCTAGTGATAGCATAGCCCTTGGTTTTCAACTGAACAGAAAAGGTGGTGCCTTCACTGCCCTGACTGTTCTCTGTCGACCTGAGCTCGGAAAATAACAGAGGAAAGAGGAAGGCAGGAAGGTTTTCATCCAAGGAAATTGGGCAAACATTGACTGAGCAATGCTGGGCGCTGTGCTGGGTTTGGGGACAAGGAGAGTGGTTTTAAGGCAGGGGTGATGGGGGGGGCTTAAAAGAGCAATTTGTGCTGACTTGGAGGGTCACAAATTAGGCATGTTAGAAAAAGGATTGTCTGTTATCAAAAGTTGGTTCAGTCTAAATTAATCTGAAAATGTGTAATTTCATCTCAACTGAAAATACTGGAATGTAATTAAATTCCAAAGTAGAATGAGCTGAGAGGGTGTAAGAAAAGATAAGTATCGGAATAAGACAGTAATTGAGTTTGTATTGTAAACACATTCCTGTAGGAATTTGGGATTTTTTAAGCTGCTTCATTAGAAATTTTAAGTCAAGAACACTTAACAACTTGGACATGTTTTGGAGAAGTGGTTGACTGCCTTTATTTTTGTCTGTGTCCTTTGTTTGCAGGATTTTCTATTTTGGGGTTAATTCTCTCTTATCGTCTACTAGTTTATTAATAACTTTAAAGGGGAATAAAGCTTAAAATTGGAAAATGTGTATTACCATGTGAAGCTGATTGTTTTGTGAACTCCTGTAGATGTTTTATCTCATTTTCCCTAAAAATTGGATCTTTAATATATAAAATCGATAAATTAGGTTAGTACCATTAAAGCACTCTGTGTTAATTCTGAAGTGCCTCACGTGAAATACTGAAGTGAATACATCATCTTCATTCTGAGCACAGATCTCTTGCATGGTCTGTCAGGTAGGAGTGAGCCAGGTCAGGTCACGCCGTGCCATCCTCCTGTCACAGCAGCTGTGGAGCCAATGTGTGAAGGAGAGCTCTTGGTTAGGATCAGTGGTGTATTCCATCCTCATTTGAGTAACTGATTTGAACATGTTCAGCTCAAAAACTGCTTGTTAGGGTGTCTGAACACCACTACAGTTGGTGGTTTGAGACTCATTTCTCTGGTGTTGGCATCTGTGCAGCAAGTGTTAGATGAGGGATGGAGGCAGTGGATGCTGCCATGCTCTTGGTTTGATCCAAAACCCAAACGCTGCATAGAAGGGAGGTGATGATGGGAATTTAGTGCCTCTTTAGAGATACTGCACAGCCTGCTTGGTACTTGTACTTATGTTATGGAGTTCCTCAGTTTTTTGCAAAGGTTCTCAGGAAAAATGCAGAAAGGTTTCCTTCTTATTGGCAAAAAATACTTTACCCTTAATTCTGAAAAATGACTTTGAAGATCTTCATATTTCACAGACCATAACTAGATTACTACCTTTTACTGGAATACTTTGTGTTAATGAAGACCGATTGGAATTACATAATAGATTTCCTCTAAAGAAGGCATTATGTGGTTATTTTTTACTGTCTGGCATTCTAGTTAATTGCCTTGTCATCATTAATTGATGGGACTAAATTGATATAAATAAACAGATTATATTTGTGAGGTTCATTTGAAAGAGAGGGAGGGCTGAGAACAGGCTGCTGTGGGGCGTTGCACGTGCCTCAAGCACCGCAGGTGACTGGTGACTGCCAGAGAGAGTCTGGTTTGGTCAGTGCCACCTGTGAACCTCTTTGGAGGAGTGAGCTCTGCCCTCTTGCCTTGGGACAGGGCTGGGGTCACTTGCATAGTCCCATCTTAAAGCTAACCTCAGCAGTCAGCTCAGTCCTAAACTTCAGCCCTACAAAAAATCAGTGGTCCTGTCTGAGGGCCGAGGACAACCAGCCCCATTAGCTCAGCCTCCAGGGCAGTTTGAGCACTTCTGGTTAAACCAGATTTATGTACATAGTTAGTGTTAACCAGCAATCAATGGAGTCCAAGAAAAATCGACCCTTTTTCACTTCAATTGCAATATTATATATGATGCTTTTGCCTGGACAGAGCGAGCCAGGGCTGGCTGTTGAGCAGTGCTGTGTCTCCTCTCCAGCCCTTCCTGTGTGCTGTGCCCATCTTACACCAGGCCTGGCTGTGCTGGTGGGGGCAGATGTGATACTGGGGCACAGCTGGGGGGTTGATCCCTCCCATACCAGCGTTGCCCATTCCTCTCGCCTTCTCTGTTTCGCTGCCTTGCGATGTTTGAAGTTTATCAACTGTCAAACTGCATTTATGAATTGAAGTGGTTCTCAATTAAGATTTATAATTAATGAGTTATTATTCAATTTTCAAATATCTTATAGTGTCTCAAGTCACGAGCCAAGCTCCACAGTGCTGGCAGAGGAAGAGCCAGGAACCCTGTCCCTTCCTCAGAGCTCCACTCTCCTCCCATTCCCAGTGGGATTTTCCTGATCCCTGGCAAAGCCCAAGCAGCTCCCACTATCACCAGGGAGGTGACACCTGCCAGAGCCCAAGGATATGAATGTTGAGGGTGTCCTGGTAAATTCCCCTGGTATGTGGTGTTATGGACAAAACCAAGATACAGTCTCTCTTCAACGCAGTTGGGAAAACCTTGTTAGTCTTGAGCTGGGGGTTGTAATGAGCAAGGCAGTTGAGCTGGAAGTAAGTTAACTAAATAAATAGAATTTTTGTTCCCTTTTCTTCCTCCCCCATAAGAATGTGGCAGCGTTTACACACACGTGTGTCACTGCTGCACTGGGAAGTGACCAGATCCAGAGCCAAAGTACCACCTGCAGGAGGAGGCCATCTCCAAACAAGTCTTCTAAAAGTTAATTGGAACCCCTGGTCCTCACCATAACAGCCCGTGTCCTTGGAGAGAGCAGTTGATAAGGCAAAACAGCTGCTGGTGCCTGGAGCTCTTCAGTGTGTGTGTGAGCACAGGGAGGGAACAGGGCTCTCCTCAGTGTGCCAACAGAGATTGTGGTGATTAATCTGAAAATAGTTTAAAGCATTCATGAGTTGTAAGAATTAATTCCCAATAAATCAAACAGCATCCCCATGGGAGTAGGGAAGAGAAATAAATGAGGGCTAAAGAAATTGATAAAAATCCTTGAGCAATAAAGAGATGAACGCCAGTTCTTTTAAAATTATATTTAAATGAACAAAGTTGATTTAACTGTCCTTTTTCATACCTTGTACTATGATTTAGTTCTATAGCATGTCATTATATCAAGAAATAATTTACCAAAAGACTTTTTAGCATTTCATGTGCATTCCACTTAATGGCAATTTTAATATTCCGACTTTGGTCCTACATCGTTATGAGGAGGCTTCAATTGCTTGGTGTTATGAGGAGTTCATAAAGATTGTTTCTAATTTCTTTTTCAAGTCTGTTACAGGGTTCAGAGCTGTCAACACATGAATTATCATGTTACTCAGTAAAATGTGGGGGCATCTGTTGCTACCTGCTTGAACTAAATAATGCAGCTTTGGGACAGGACTGTTTTCAGGAGGATCTTCCTGCATTGTGAGCTCTGGGCAAGGTGCTGAACTGAGTTCTGACTCACCGTGCCACTGGGAGAGCAGAGCTCGCCTGTCTAGTTGTGCTCAGGAATGAAACATCTCTTCTTTGTTTTTAGTCTGGGTTTTGAGGTTTTTTGGTTTTGTTTGTTGAGGTTTTTTTATTATTATTTTGATTGGTTCTAAGAAGAAAATTGTTAATGATGGAACTTGTCAGGCTGGGTAACCATGATGGGCAGAGATGCTAGGTGAGTCTTTCGTGGAATTCATTCTCTGGCAACAGCTGCAATATATAAATGGCAGCAGAATAAATGTTTAGGGAGAAGTCAGATCCTGTTATTAGTTGTATCACTGTTATTGGTGCTGATATCACTATTCCCTGTTTTCTAGTTTTGTCAAGAGCAAGTGCACAGAGCAAAGATGGTCTTTTTGGGAGCATTCACAAATACAAGTCTAAGCACAGGAGAGGTGGTGCCAGTCAGAGTTGTTGTTACACAGAGGTGCCTGTAAGTGCCCCATTGCTCTTGGTCTCCTCAGCCTGCTGGGGACATCCCAGGCAAGGCTCTGCTGCCCTGTTGCCCTCAGTGAAGCCCCTGTACTTGGCACTTACATTGTGCTGCAGGGTCAGCACTGCTGGGAGGAGGGTCTGGTTCTGCCTCAGTCAGCAGAGCCCCAGATGTTCCTGGAATTAACTTCTGTACCGATGCAGCATGCAGAGGATCTGTAGGATGCATTTATATGACACTGGCATCCTGATCGCTCCTTAAATAGCCCCAAGGAGCTGCTTTTGGGGTAGGACTGTCAGCAGGTGTCCCCACCCACAGCAAAGGGCTGCCCAGCAGCTGTTTTGTGCTCTGCAGCTTGTGGTGCAGCCGTCAGCATTTATCCCAATTGTGCAGAAAGGCTTTCCTTGGCAGCCCCTGGCAGTCCTGTGCGACGGCACGAGAGCCAACTTGGCACTGGCACGGGCTTGTTCAGTCCTGTTTGTTGGAGCTGCAGGTAATTACTCCCATACTTAATGAATCACATTACTTTTATTGATGAACACAGAGGCTACATGCTGGAAGGAGGAGGTAAGGATTAAGTTTTATGGCCTACTGCTGCTATGAGAAGGAGCATCTAGACACCAATTAATGCCCCCTTGATGGGATTAGCCATTGTGGTAACTGCAACTCTGGATAAAATTGCTAAGTCTGTGACTTTAACTTCTTAGATATTGTAGATACAAAGTAAGTTCACTTGCATTTTAAATGCCAATGACATTTAATTCTAGGCACAAAAAACTTGCAGAGTATTTACATTTCTTTCTAAATTATACCTTCTCCTATACGGATAAAAAGACTTTTTCTGAAGTCTTTATTTCATTCCTGCAGAGTTCAAAGATAAGGCAAATTTCAAACACTTAATCTGTGATTCCTTTGGTTACCCTGCCAGTAGTTCCAGCTTGCAGTGGAGAGAGTGGAGCCTGTCCCTGCGAGCTGACATGGTGCTGGGTTCCCAGCAGTTATTGTGAAGTCTGAACATCTCCATTAAGTTCTTGAGGGGCTTTTCTTTGGTTTCTGGTCCCACTGGTACAGACTGGGCTGGGTTTTCTTTTCTTCTAGGGCAAAGGTGAGTCATTGCCTGAGGGCCAAAGTCAAGCATTTATTTGGGAAAAAGGGTTTGTAAAAACAGTTTGTGTATGATCCGCCAGTGTTAAAGTTGTAATGGATGGAGTCTCCAAAGTCTTAAAACCATTTGCCTGTGTAAATGTTACTTTAAAGCTCTTTGTTGGTACAGAAGAGAGTTACAGATAAGTGTTACAGCATCTTCCAGGTGCATCTCTGGGCTTGATGGGGTGATGCCCTCGACACAGGGGTTACAGTTCTGTTTCAACAATGAGTGACTCCCCCCTTAATGAGTCTGGGTGACCTCCTAAATCAGCAGTGAGTGTCTGGGTGTCTGCTTGGCCAAGGGCGGGTGAGACATCCCGGGCTGCTACTGCTTGAGATTCCTCTTCTGATTTTCCATTTGGGCTTTAATCTTCTGATAAGCCACAGGTACAGTGAGGGGAAATGTCCAAGTAAATGAAGACTTTGAGAGCAGCATTTCTCAGGGGAGAAATAACTTCTGTCATCAGACTTTTTTCTTGGGCAGAAACAAGAAATAAGAGATGAGGTGTTTGTGAGAGCATGATGTCAGTCAGGAGCATTCCTGACCAACAGTCCTCTTTGTGTTCTTGTTTCTTGCAATGCTCTGTTGCTTCCCAGCACTTCTTCCAGGACTCCAGCTTTTCCCAGCCAGTTTCTGCACCAGTAGGTTGCTCCTTTGGGAGAGTGGGAGTTAATTTCTCATTATTGTTGTGCATAGATGCAGAAGATGGAAGATAGTTACATCCTGTTGTTCCTTGGCTCCATGATAATGTCACAACCAGAGAAAATACCATGCAGGTGAAAAATAGCATCATCCAGGCTGTTTGCAGGAGCTGTTTCTCAGTGCAGTGGGTGGCAGGGATGGAGGGGGCTTGTCACCGAGGCGCTGGGTGACCACTCGTGCACCATTACAGGAAGGGTCTGGTGTGTGATATCTCTGCTTTATGGCAACTGCATTAAACATCCATATTGCTGCTTTAAATATCCTCCTTGGCTTGGAATTGGAATAAATGCAAGGTGGTAAAATAAAAAATAATTTTTAGAGCCGTGGACCTTCTCAGGGAATAGTTCTGGCTGATCTTGCACTGTTATCCTGAAAAAGAGAAGTTTTTGGATTTATGGTATTTGAATTCCCTTTTGGCACCCCCAGCTCCTGAGGCAGTAAAACATAGTTTTCATTAACTATATGCCTGACATTTACCACATCTTGATGTGACAATTTAGAGGGAACTGGTGGCTCTGAACGGTGTTATTAATATTGCTGTAATCTGATTAGGGGGAAATCTTGGTCCTTTAGGCCAGAGGGACTTAAATTTATGAGCACAGTGGAGAGATGGATACAAAGCATCAGTTGTCCAAAATATCCTCTTTACTTGTTTTCTATTTACTTCCTCATTGTATCTGGTTGCTGTTCATGAGAAGATAAGTAGAAGTTCATGGTAAGGGACTTAATGCAAGAGAAACAAAACCCCCTGAGACTGGAACTTGGAGCCAGAGGTCAGTATGCACAG
Organism: Formicarius rufipectus; assembly: GCA_013399695.1. Classification (NCBI taxonomy): domain Eukaryota; kingdom Metazoa; phylum Chordata; class Aves; order Passeriformes; family Formicariidae; genus Formicarius; species Formicarius rufipectus. The sequence goes on along the minus strand of VXAU01000075.1, from coordinate 303,903 downwards.
ACACACAGAGTGTCAAATCCAAAATGACATCTCTGGAAATCCCATTTCCTCCATTCCTGCCTCTCCCCATCATCCCGAGGGGAAACTCCATTGGCCTGGATTGCTCCTGAGCAGTGTCTGGAGCCCTGGGTCTCCCCAAGCAACCAGGAGGTTCCAGAGCCATCAGCTGCAAGGGATGATTGTTTGCATTAAAAATAAGTCAAAAAAGGGAAATTAGGATCTTCTGCCTGACTGAAGCAAGAACTATTTGGGCAAAAATAGCTCTTAGGCTGTTGTGGCAGTTTGTGGGAGGTGTGGTGGTAGATAGCAGGGTGAGAGGGAGAAAGGCATCTTAGATCTCATCAATAATCAAGACAAAAGGCTTTCTGCTTTGCAATTACTCTCTCTGTCCTTCCCCATCCTTCCCCCAGGCCACAGGCAAGAAACCAAAATAGAGATCAGGCGGCTTTTACATGCCACAGGTTCATAAAGGAGAGGAAATCCAGGGCCAATTAGGAGCTGAAGTAGCCCGTGTTCAGGTGTGCAAATTCCTCCCTTTCACTGCAGAGTTACGAAGGAAATCCCCAAATTCAGGTTGAGAGGAGATCTGGCCTGGAGTCACACCTGTCCCGTGCTGAGGGAGTCCCCATCAAGGCTTCACCTGATACTTCTTCCCACACCATCAGTTGTCTGTTCTGGGCTGTGTCTGAATGTTGAGGGATGAGCAGGGCAGGGTTTACCTCTCCATTCTTCCTTAGAGTGGGTGAAATACAGCAGCAATGTAGATGAGGTTAAAATTACATCTCATCTCATGACTTTATCTTCAAAACCCAGCTGCTCTCTGTGAGCCTTAGAGCAGCTTGATACACTCTTATCAAAATCGACAACTGCTCCAGAGATCCTTAAGAGATTTTGTTTCATTGGGCTCTATTTTCTATAAATCTCGTTAACTGCTTTGCTTGTGCCCTCTCACTGTGCTCCTTTTTGATCACAGAAATAAACCAGCACAGCCAGTGCCAGCCCTGCAGAGCAGCAGTGAGGCTGTGGAGCCCAGCCCTGTGCTCTGCGCATTCCCCGAGGGGGTTGAGAGTGAGGGAAGCAGGATTTCCCTGCCATCAGAAACCTTGGGGTCCTTCAGGCATGTGTTTTGTGAAGTGCTGCATGTGTGAGTGCCGAGGCACCAGAGCGGGACATCAGCTCACCCTGGCCACGTGGGTGACTCTTCATCAGCCACAGAGCTCATCCCTACAGGGCCTGGGTGATCTGTGATGATCTGAGAAGGGTTTGCACCAACTGGGGGTTTACAGAATAAACACAGAAATGAGAGATGTAATATCTCCACTGAATTAATCCCATGATATCTACAGTGCTGTCAAACAGGCTACGCTGACACCTGAGTGTTTATTCTCAGAGAGGAGGAGCAGCCTCCCTGAGCCCTTTGGTCCAGCCTTCTGTGAGCCAGGGGGTAGGAGGAGGTGCATTTTGGGACGATGAAACTTGGGTTTCTGATCATAGATGATAAATATTTGTGCGTATGTGGAAAAAAATACTCACTGCCCCTGCTGCTGGTGTGGGATGTTCACTGCCTCCCAGCCTTGGGGGGTATTTTCAATTTCTCAGTGTTACAGCCCTGGTTGTGATTCAGCACAACCTCTCTGTGGATGTTGTTACACCCCCAAACTGCTGCGGCTCCTGTCTGCTGGGTGTCACCATGCCTGTAGGGACATTTTAAAGTGCCAGTGAGGTTTCTAAGTAGCAAACGTTTTCCTGTGTCTTTGAAGTTGAGGAGATGCTCAAAAGGGAGCAGGTTACTCCCTGTCTAGCGCTGATCTAAGCAGAACAGCGAAAACCCATGTATAAGCTCATGTTTTTATCCTTTTATCTTTTAAAGCAAACATCCATGTCCTGGTGCAGCATTTAGAGGTGATTGGAATCTCACCCTGCTGATGTGTTAGCAAGAGACAACGATTGTCTGTAATTAAATAAAAACAATTGGTTTTCAGCACGTAGCAAAGTACATCCTGTAAAAATATTGTCTATTTTATAAGTCTTCCTTTTTAATTTTTTTTTCTTTAACCTGTCACTGGAACTTCCTGCATTAGGTATAAGATTCTCACCTAAAAGTTTGCAGGTTGCAAGTAACAGTTCAACCAGGTAACAGCAACAAAAGGGGAACATATATTTGATGCCAAGCCCTGACTGTTACTGTTTTGTGGAGCCTTTTGCTGGTCTGTGGGACATTGCCTGATAGACACTCTCAGTCTGGTCTTGTTGCTTTATGTAATCCAAACCTGTTTCTTGCTTTCAGACCACAGAATGGTTCTATGATCCTGTACAACAGGAAGAAAGTGAAATACAGGAAGGATGGATATTGCTGGAAAAAAAGGAAAGATGGGAAAACCACCAGAGAGGATCACATGAAACTGAAGGTGCAAGGAGTGGAGGTAGGAGCGCGACGGGGGCGGCTGTGGGTGGTGCTGGGCTGGAAGGTGATGGCTTTCCAAGACACCTCAACCCAAGGCTGTCCACACCTTCAGAAAAATATTCCCAGCTATTCCCTCTGACCTGGTGGCTTATTTTTCAGCTGGGGTTAAACCACTACTTCCCCCACCCCCAACAAATACACCTGTGTTTTTCATTACTCGTTTGAGCAGACTGTGAGTACATGTGGCTGCTCACTGGCTCCTGTGGAGTGGATGGGAACAGACATGTCTCTGCATTGAGCATCTTCTGGTAGACTGTGGTTTTTGTAACAGGCACTACACAAGGGTAGCTTGAATGGGTCTGGCCTGAGTATCACAAATCCCAGCTATTCTCTCATAGCAATCGCTGTAATTTCAATGTGCCGGTCTAGTGTTGGTATTGCAGTATGCAGGGGTACAATTTCTGTTGAATTCAGCCCAGAATCTGTGCATGTTTTGAAGGAACCATTGCTCTGAGGATAGTATTCAGCCTCTCTGAGACATTCAGACAGGTGATTTCACCTGAGATTGTTTCTGGAATAAGCCTGTTTGTTCTAAAGTATGTCGTTGTTAGACACCACTTTTCTTTCTTAAACTCCATCTGCATGAGGAAAGAACTGCTTGATCAGCCTGGTCACTTCTGGTGTTAAAGGTCTGCACAGGTGTGAATAACAAGTACATTTATTGAACTTTTGTATTTATTAAATGACAATTACATGTTCTGGTAGTGAGAGCCCACCCACAGAGCTGTGCTCAGCTCATTCCTAAGGCAGCAGGTCTGTATTCCTGGCATCAGATACAGACCAAAGTGATCAAGGGGTGTTAAAATGTGGAATTGTAGCGTTTAGCCCTGTCATTTTAGCCAAGGAGTGAGAGGCTGCCGGGGAAGGGGGGGCGTTTGTGGAAGCAGGGTTGATTTTTTTGCAGCTGACAGCCCATGGGTCTGGCCTGGCACAGTGCGGGTAATTGGGGTGTCCACCACAGGCAGAGCTTCCCCTGTGTCTCCAGGCCCATTTAGCAGCTTCCAGACTGGACTGAGGGCTAAGTGGAGCTTTCCAGCCTCACCCTCAGGCCTTCCTTGACAGATATTTTGGATGACACTAACTCCCTCCTGTCGGGGTGATGGGCACCCCACACTCCCCTCTTGGTGCTGGTGGTTGACACCCCTGAGCATCCCCAAAGTCAGTGCCAGCAGTGTGAGGGGGACGAGTGCCCAGAATTCATCTCGTGCTCCAACTTCCTCCTGGGCCATTTGTCATTCTTACATTCTGTCTGCTCTAATGAGGTTTTGGGGTTTAAAATAGTATTAAATGGATTGCATTATATTACACCAGAGAGGCATAACTTTGTTTCATAATTTTTACATCCAATAACAATGTTTTATTATGACAAGCACACAAAAAAAAAAAAATCACAGAAATGGTGCCTTGTTTTTGTTTCGGGTTTGCAGTGTGTGATTTAATTATCTTCTGTGAACTTTCACGAGGCAGAGCACCAGACCCTGTAGTGCCTCCTTACCTGTAGCAAGGGGTTGGTGATGACCCTTGGCTGCCACACAAACACATGAGGAAATAAAGGTGACTTTCTGGTAGGTTTTTCCAAAGATGGAGCCATCAAGCCCTGGAGTTCCTGACTGCACCTATGTGGTGACAGTCATGTTTGGCTCAAGTAGCCCTGCACTGACCCCAGTGATTCATGTTCTACTGAAGTGTGTCTGCTGGGAAGTAGCAAATCCAGACAGGGACATCACAGTAGCTGCAGGATACACAGCTTTCAGGGTTTCTCCCCATGGCTGATCACATTCACTACTTAGGACAGTAAGTGTTAAAGTATTTGCTTTGTGATCTGGATGTACCAGGGTTTGGCCATTTATTCACACAGCCTTCTCCAGCTTAAGAGCCCTTTAGCACCTGGTGTTTTATGTTCAAAAAGGTACTTGTGCCCTCTCATCACCAGGCAGCATGCAGGAGGTCACTGCCAGTCTCTGTTCTGAATGATGCAGAAAAAGCCCATTTTCTTGACTTCTGGGTGTTTCTTGGGCAGAATGACATAGTTCTAACCTTGTTAATTAATTAGTCAGTCAGTACAGCATGGTACTCCACAGACAGGGTTCTGGGTTTAGGATTCTGATGCTATCCTAAAAGGAAGCAATGTTCTTAACTTGGGCATGTAGGCAGCAGATTTAACATAACAAAAAAAGGCTTTTCTCAAAGTTGGAGTGATACTGTAGTTAGCCACATTCGGGTTTAACAGGGCATGAAATAACTGTCTGCCTTGTGGCACTGCCAGATCATCTCAGTGACTCTTGCAGCCGGGAGATAAATAGGGATCATCATCGCACTGATGGAAAAGTACTTGCAGAGCTGACAGCCAAGAGCATCAGTAGCATCCAAACACTGCTCTGGAAACAGCAGCTCAGAGGAACATGCTGGCCTGTGAAACTACTGACCAGCCAGTTCTGAACAGGGATTTGTATTAGAAGATTTAATGATTAACTCCTTCCTGAGTGTCATCGGTGAGGTGGCTCCTGTGTCTTTCCAGGTTTTGGGTAAAGAGAAAAATGCATTTTGAAACAAAAAGTCTACGCCAGATCCTTGGGGATGTTGGTGTCTGTCAGAACCGTATAGAAGGGTTTGGTGAGCATGAATGAGGCACCTAGAGCAAATTTAAGACATAAATAAGGAATAAACTAATTTAAGTAGGAATACACTCAAATAAATAAGGATTAAGAGGAGCAAACTAACCAAGGGGTTAGTAAATGAGAATGACCTGAAATCCGCAAGGTGTTGTCTTGATTAGCATCACTCTGCAGGCAGAGTTTGGGTAGTACTTGGTTAATCATGTCACAATCTTGTTTTTAAATGCTGGATAAACCAGAAAGAAGTTAATTTGGCCTTTCCCTTAATACACCTCTTTGTGCAATTCTTTGTGCAGTCTCTGGTCTGTGATCCTTTTAAAAATTCTAATTAATTAGGATCCCTGGTGATGTGTTCCTAATCAATTCACATAATTAAAAATTTTAAGTAATAAATAATAGTAAGGGGAGTGTTGGAACAGCTTTGCCCTCGTTCCGGACGGTGCTGGTCTGCGTCACAGTCGGCTGGCTCAGAGGATGCATTTCCCTTTCCTTGTGTGTGAAAGGGTTCCTGGAGCTGTGCCTTCACGGGAATTCGTAGTAAACTGCTGCTAAAATTAAAATGAGGTCACGTTTTTGTAGTGAATTTCCCTCTCATCCTCTGTGTTTTGGAAGGTCGACGCTGATCCTGCTGCTCTTTATCTTGCGTTGAGGTTATTTTGGTCTCTCCAAACCCCAGAGCCTAAGGAGTGGTTATGGAGAAGGGCTGTCCTGAGGCTGGGGAAGAGCCATCCCTCCAGGCCCTACTCCAAGCACCACAGCTCCTGTATTTGAAATATCTTGTTCTCTTGTAGATGGATGTATTTTATCTCAGTACAATATGATAATCTTTATGAATTCCTGAAAAAAAAAAACCAACCAACCAAAAAAAAAAAACCCAAACCAACAGGAAAGCAAAACTTTATTTCAGTCTTATGAAGAGAGAAACTCCCTTGTGGACATGGAGATGCAGAGTATCAATTTTGTATGCAGGACTTGTATTTAATTAATATCATAACAGTCCCTTAACACTATTGCAGATTAGTCCACGAGGACAGGAATGAAAATTTCAGATTATTCAATTACTGCGTAAACCCTGGGCCATCACTGTCAAAACTGCACACAGGTTTCTGTAGCATTTGGGTCTCAGCAGCATCCTCTGTGTCCAGCTGAGTGACCAGGCTGGGGACAGTGTCTGTGGCTCCTGGGGCTGGGAGCATCTGCCCAGGGCCAGGCTCTGCATTTCAGTAAGTGACCAAAGGGGTTCTTCTGCATTGTGTAAAGTGGAGTGGTGAACTGCAGAGTGGTTCTGCAGGTCCCTGCTGTTGTGGGTGAAGTCTGCTCGTGGTTGTCACAGGAGGGTGGGAGCCACCTAGTTGGGGAGGGATTCCTGGGGCAGCCTGAGCCAATTCACTTTAATTTACATGGGCTTTGCTCGCCCTCAGAGGCGAGCTGTGAAGTTTGCAAACTAATTAGGATTGCATTGTTCAGTCGGGCTGCTTAATGCAACCCAGAGAAACACTGTGGAATGAGAGTCTAATGTGAGAGGCTTGCTGGAAATGTGACACACGTGTGTGCATACATTAACACAAACAAGCAGCCCTGAAGGAGGGAGAGGCTGCTCATGAGGAGGGGCAGGTTTACACAGACCTGTTCTTCATCATTGCTGCAGACAGCGGTGTCCTGACACCTCTCCTGAGTTTTCACTGATGGCTTTTCTAACCAGCCTCTCTCTTAACCTCCTTGGAGACCAGTCCAACGGGATCTCCCCACCTTTGCCATGGCACACACACACCTCCACAGCGGGCACCACAGGCAGATGCTGGTGCAGAAATGTGGAGGATTGCCTGTTCATGAGCTGTGGTGGGGTTTTATTCTGTTACCTCTTCCAGGTGGTGTTTATAGCACCTGGAATGCAGGGTTGTGATGATGTCTTAACAACTCCTGTGTTGGTGGCAGTCCTGGGAAATGGAAGCATTGTTTTGCTCTTTCTGAAGGGGACTATGGATTATCATTAAATCTGGAATGGGTCTCCTGGGGGTCTCTTCAGAAGGTAACATACATATCAATAATCCATTTCTGTATCGGGGTCCTGATTTATGCTCCTGCAGTAACATAAAGTCACAGCAAACGCTCGTGAGTTTTGTCATCGTTTCCTAAACCCCTGGACATGTTGTTCAGTAGACCCACAACCTTCCTAATCCTTTAATTGTCATGGCTTATTTAACCTCAGCAATAAAAGTTTTCCTAGTATCTGTGTATCTCAGAATGAAGGTTCAGCTGTGACTGTGGCCTGCCTGTGACATTGGGGGATGCTCTGCCAGGCAGGTGGCCTGTAGGCAGGTTCTGCCCAAGTCAAGGGCAACCAGTGTCCCTGCAGTGCAAGGCAACAGGTTTGCAGCACTTCTCAGGTAATTGCTCTGTAATTGGCTGCATCACTGTTTTTTCCCCTGTTTAATAAATAGCGTGAGTAAAGCTGAGCCACATGTGGTAGGGTTGTAATTCAAATGCCATTCACTAAAGTCTGAGCATTTTTCATTTAGCATGTAAAGGCAGTTTCGATGTAAATGATTCCAAAAGGATCTCTGCGGACTAATGACATTAACATTGGGCTGGATTGAAATGGTTGAGTAATTGGTGCTGCAATTGCACCCTGTGCTGGGGTGGGAGGGAGTGAACCAGTCACCTGCACTGGTGGAAGTGTCCCTGCCCATGGCAGAGTGTCCTTGAGGTCCTTTCCAACCCAGACCATTCTGTGATGGGTCTGTGGGGGTGTCAGTTTGTGGAGTCCTCTGCTGAGGGGGAACCTTGACTCTTGACTTTCCTGTAAAGCAGTGCTAGACGTACTTTTTTTTGCAGCCCCCAAAATAAAACAAAACAAATAAGGTTTTATATATACATACTTTTCTATTATTTAGTCATCCTCATGAAAGAAAACATTAGAAGAAGTGGGCAGACACAGAACAAGCTGGCAGCCCCCCTTGCACCCCTCTGAAATGTGAGGCTTGTCTCACTGCATGGGCTGCACGACACGGACACACATTGACATTTATATTGACTATTTCAGTTTAGAGAAATTTGAAATTAAATCTATTTTCTGCCAGCTCTGTGGGAAAATCCATTTATGAAAACAAAATCCAATAGGAGATCTAAAGATCTGTGGCCAGAAATGAAATATATTGAGAATAAAATAATGGAGATTGGATTGCTGGCTCTATGGGCTACGTTTAATGTGCTAGGGATTGGGATGGGAGTGGAGAGGTACTGATCCAAACTTTATCCCAGGGTTTGCAGTGTGGACGAGACAGTTTACAGCAAAACAAAATAAACATCAATCCTTTATGGACCAGAGTCGCTGGTCACCATTTATACTTTTCACCACACAGTTCCTTTCTGTGCCTGTGTGGAGAAAAATGGACTTGAAAGACGACAGCTGTGCCTGGAGGTGGCTCCTGGAGCAGGGTCAGTGGGAGCCACGCGGCGAGGAGAATCCACGCCAGATTAAGAGGTTTCCTGGGTCTGTGGGGATCCCTCTGATTGCACGGAGGATCCAGATGCTGGAGCAGCATGTGCCTTGTAATCTTGTAATTGCATTGTGGGCTGTGACAGAGATAAGGGCTTCCACGGGAAGAGAGGAGTCTCGGTGGCTCTGCCTCTTCCCTGCCTGGCTTTTAGAGAGCTCCTCTTTATTTATTTATTTCGCCGTGTCATGAGCAGGAAAGCAGACTTCATTTTCTGTGTTGCTGCTAATTCTCCATGCGTCAGGGATGCATTAAACATTTTAATTTCCTGAGTTCCTGTTGGAAAGTGAGATACCACTCACTGAGGTGTGCGTGGGCAGGGGGAGCAGAGTCTTGTCAGGGTTTGAAGGCACTGGAATTCCTAAACACAAAGTGGTGTTGCCCCCAACAAGCAGCACCTGCCAAAGGGGGATTTCAGAATGTGACCCTCTCTGGCGCGTTCGAATGGCAACCCCTTTGTAGGATGTTATTTATTCCCCTTTTTTATAGGAAAGAGATAAGAATTAATTAGCTGGTGTTTGGACACTCTTAGGACATATAAAGCATTAATTGCCCATTAATAGCCTGTGTGAAGCCAAAATAAGATGTGGTGGAGAGGAGCAGGGAAGGAGCTGAGCAGTGCCAGCAGTGAGGGGCTCTCCGAATCCCTGGCCGGGGTCTCACCTCCAGGAATTAGTGTGAAGCAGGAGCTGTGCTCCGGATCGTGCTGTGTCTGCTGTAGGTCAGATTAAAGTCGCCAGCGGAGAGAGCTGTGCTGCAACAGGGAAAAACAAGGGACCCTGCAGGCAATACCAGGAATGCAGAAGGTGTGAATTACTGTATTTGGTGGGGGGAAACCTGTTTTTCCACTCTTGCTTTTCTGAAAACCATCGAGTACATTGTGTTACGTGTAGGAGTTGCCTCGTCTTTGCAGAATACCCTTTCCTTGTAGCCGTGGGATAATGCGTTCGTCTGCTCCGGTGTTCCCATATTTCTGCTGCCATCGCGTGGCTGCCGGGGATCAGCAGCACTCTGCGTGGAGGAGAGACCCCTCTGCCATCCCAGGGGGCACAGCCACAGCCAGACCCCAATCCCTGGGCCCCCAACCCCTCTGTTGCCCACCTGCTTGGTGCTGTGACAACGCTCCCCATGCAGCCAGAGCCCCTCTGTCCTGCACCCATGGGAGCTGGACACTGCTGCTTGCACCAGGGAGGGCTTGGTGTCCATCTGTAGCTGCAGCCCTTGGCAGAGCTGCCCTTGGTTTGATGTTTGGGTGAGTTCTCAAAATGAGGAGCTCTGAACTCTCCTGGGGTAACTGGGGTCCGTGAAGTTACACCTTCAGGCATCCAAATGAATCCATAAAGATTCAGATCTCCCTGAGGGCTGGTGGGGCATGTCCCAGTGCTTCTTCAGGGTAGTGTGTGTTGGTGGCAGGGATGTGCCAGGGTGCTCAGCCCTTGTCTCTGCTGCAGCTGACACTGACCCACTGCAGCCCCCACCATGCCATTCCCACTCCACGCCACCCTGGACAGCTCCGTGCTGCTGGTGCAGCCTCTTGGCATTTCCCACAGCAAATATGTGGTGTTTTTCCATTAAAAGGGCCTGTGCTCTAGAGGACTGCAGTGTCTTAGAGCACTATAAATATGTTTGTGAAGATTCTGCCTTCTGTCTGGCCCCAGCCACTCTGTGATACTGCGTGGGCACTTCTGTTGATGGTTACACTTTGCCTGCAGTTTTTGTGTGCTTGTTGCCATGAAGGAATTTTGAATAAAAGCAGGATGAGGCGATACGGGAATGCTGGAGTGCTGCAAGTGGGACGTGCACTGTGACTGCTGCACTACCTAATCCTCCTGCTGTGCTTCTTCTGAGCCTGCAAGATGGGAGCAAAGGCTTGGCCCTTCCTTGCCCCTCTGTCAGTCAGGCTCACTGTTGCCCCTGGGGGTAAGTTTCTGTTCCTTGTGTAATGTCCTACCTGCCACAGCCAGAACGATTTATTTTAGGGCTTTCCTACTAAAAGGGAGCTGGTTTTGAGCTTAAAAAGATGAAATACTTTCTCTTTTCCTGCCTCCCATGTACTTCCCTTCATTCGTATGGAGAAGAGACATGGTTAGACTTCAGTGTCTCTTTAATCTCTCCTTGTAATAATAAACAGTACATTTGTAATGATGAAAATATGATAAATTTTTGTGTGTTAAATCATCACCTTTCATGTGAATACTTGCTGAGGTTTCTGTCCCCAACTCCAGTCCTGGTGATTCACACCAGTAGTCCTGCCCGGTCTCCATTCTCAGGACAGGCAGAGGGAACTCCCAGACCCCAAAGGCCCTGCCTGTCCAATCTATCCTACTTCTGAATTAACATGTCTTAAACTACTTTAGCTGTATAAAATACACAGAAGGGTTTTGATGGGAAACCCAAAATCTGAAAGTTTATTAATGGCTGGAGGGCACTGAAATTTAATATTTGCCTGTTGTCTTGTCAGTTCACAGCATTTAGAAGCCCAGCGGCGTGGAGATGATTCTATATATAGCAACTTTATTTGAATAGTCCACACAGCTCCAAAGTAAATATTAATTCCATTATGCTATAAACTGTTATTTATCATGACAGAAAGCCATAAAGTTATTTTACTGGAATAGAGCCAGTAAATTGCATCTTCTAGATGAGATACAGCACATGTTGAATTCCAGCATCAATTACCCAACATACTTTACACACAGTGGTGTTAAACATGCTCCAACATGAGCCACAGCTGAGGCTTCTGTGGAAAGCTCTCAGCACCCATGATCGAGCCACAGCAGGAGATGGCAGTGGCTGGGATCAGGAGCACCATGGCACACTAATGCCATCTCCTATGTATTGTATGCTTGACTTTTTCATTAGCTACATTACTCTTTAAAAGTGCCTCATAATTGCCTGACTCTGAGATATTGTGAGAAGTCCAGGTGTCAGTTATGCTTTTTTTCAAAGATGTTGTGGTTTTAGACTTGATCAGGGTGAATTTTCCCCCTCTCTTGCTCCAAAGGCAAGTGTGTGTCCCTGTCAGAGGTGGGAGCTTTTGGGGAACATGAGCAGGAGTTTATCCTTCTTCCTGAAGTGCTTCCACGAGCTCTGCAGCGTCCTGGGCAGAGGACACATCGATGGAGCTGCTGCTGTGACAGGGGAGAGGATGCTGCACAATATTACAAATTTCAATGTGTTTATAAAGGCTGTCACTGATTGCAGCCTTTGGTGGGAACTGACCTTCAGCATAGATTAGATCTTTCATTTTATAGCAGAAAACAATATCAGGGAAACATTAAGGCACATCAGCAGTTGGATGCGCTTGTGTTAGCAGAACAGTGAAGACTGTCTGCCAAAAATTATTGACTTCTTGTTGTCTTCTATCCACAAAAATAACTCTTCTTATATATAACCTATGAGAGCTGTGCAGTGACTGCTGCTAGAGGAAAACCCCAACAGAGTATTGAACAAAATAATTAGTTTTAAAGAATTTTAGGTTTAGTTGCTTTTTCTTTAATGACTAAAAATATCAGCCAGCTGTGCCACCAAGTGTTGCCCTAAGCAGAAGAAGAACATAAAGTTCATTGTATCGCATTTGTAAATATTTTATATATTTGTGTGAAAACTGGGGAGAGAAAGTCTCATTTAATCAGAAGTGTCTGTAAGATCAACAAGATTGTCTTGAATACCAGGAAGATTAAAACTGTGAGGTTGGCATTGGAGGACTGTTCAGATATCAAAGGATCGCCTCAGTGTGCAACCACACATTATTTGAATTGTAAAAACACCTTTGAAATTGCCCAACTCTTGATTAAACAAACAAAATTTGAAGTGGATCGGGGATAGGTCATCATTTTAATATCAGATTATCAAAATCAAAGAAAAATATGTAATGGTTGTTGGAAGTCCATGCTAGGAGGAAAACCTCCAAGCACAAGATAGTTAGCTGTAATGTTCCTTGATATCCTGTAACCAGGAGGCCACATTAATTAAAATGCAGATTGCAAGGTCAAGAGGAACAGCTCAAGGGATCATCTGGCCTGTGCAACACACATGGGAAAATTCCACCTACTGATGCCTGAATTCAGTCATCCCTTCTCATTGTACCTTTATCTTCCAAAAAGTCAGGATTTAAAGGTGGGCAAACGTGGAGAGCCTGTTGCATGCCTGGGAATGATGCTCCAAGGGAGTGGTCCCTTGTCCCAGTCAAATGTTTAGTGTGTGGCCACTCTAGCTCTGTCCCCTCTCTTCTAGAAGCCCACAGCTGCATCTCTTCCACCTGGCTGGGCTGAGAGTGCCATGACAGGTTGCTCCAAGTCCAGGACAGGAGTCCTGTCCCTCTCTGCAGACAGGTGATGTCTGGGACTGGGTGTACATCCCACCTGACTGCTGACAGGGCAGGGGGAAGCATGGCCAAATCATTGAGCCAATTCCCAGCCCAGATGACAGAGTTGTGTGCCTCGACACTAGGCATGGTTGGTACAAACAAGCCCAGATGCCCTGGGCGTGGGGACAGCACAGGGGAAAAACTGGGGTGTCAGAGGCCGCTGGCAGATGGCCTCCATCAGGAGTGCATGTCTAAGTCATCGCAGCTGGGGACCTCAGTGCCAGCCAGAACATGAGTCAAGGCCATGCCCTCTCCAGTCCCCTTGGTGAGAAACAGAACCTGAATTTTAATGTGTGTTTATAAAATGCTTCTGGTGGCATCACGTGACAGGTGGATCAGCTCTCTGCTTTCTGCTGTGCCACATTACTTTTTACCATTTATTTCTGATCAGAGCAGTTGTGCCTCTTCTCTTGTGCGAGTTGTTTCAAACCAACATTTTTGTGGCTCTTTCCCTTGTTCCCTCCAGCTGCTGGTGCTGAAATGCTCTGATAACCCCCTTCTCCTCCCAGCAGCTCCCCTTGAACCACTGATGCAGTCAGCACTCTCCTTGCCTGCCATCCCCATTCTGTCACCTTTTCTTTGGAACTCATTGATGGCACTTTGGCTCTTCTTGCATCTGCTTTAAGCCACTTTAATTCACCATAAAGTTTTGGGGATTTTACCCTGTTGACATGTTCTTGCCCTGATTTTCCCCTTGTTTCTGTGTTTCCCTTTGTCCTTTCTGATTCTGTCCCCTTGTCCATCATGTCTCCTCTCTCCAGCCCTGTCCACTGGGCGCTGTATCCAAGGCCTTTTCCTCCTCTGCCCTTGTTTGCCTTCCCTGTACTCGCTGTGTGTTCTTTGGGACATGCAACGGGCCTTGGTGTTTCTCAGTGAGTACCACGTGCCTCTGCAGGGTGTATAAATGATTAACTGTTCTGATGATAAAATGTAGGGCATGGTGTGTTTTTGGACAGGAGCTACATTGCCGTTGAGGATACATTTTGCTTCCAGTGGTGTAAATGTCTTTCACTGAGTAAAAGGAGCGTCTCGGACCTTCACAAAAGTCCTATTTTTATAAAAAGCCTTCTTGCATGAGGCTCAGGGTAACAAGCAACATCTTGAAATGCTTCTATGGGAAAGGGGCTTTTATTACTGTATTTTTTTATTGTAATTGGGATTTTCATTACTGAGACCCTTGAGGAACTTGTTCAAGAAGCAGGCCGTCATGAGTGCAGAGACCTTTCTTTTTTCTGATCTTCACAGTTTGGGTGTTGCCATTTGAACTGTTAATCAGATCACCATCATGCAGTGGGTCCTTCTTGATTTTGGGTCATATATGGTCGTTGAGTCGGGTGTCATCCAACCATGTTGAAAAAGCACAGAGGAGTCCAAGTACAGAATCACAAAAATTCCTCCCCTCTCCATACTCTGGTGCCCAGGTAAAGTGTTTTCTGCCCAGGCTCCTGGAGGAACATCCTTATTTCATGAATGACTTCAGGGAGAGGAGCTTTCCCCATCAGGAAGCCATTGGGGAGGGTGGATTTTATTATATATTTGCCAGTAAACAAAATGCAGCACAGTTAATACTTACCCAGGTCCTGTGGGATCTCACTGACTAATGCGAAATGACAGTTGTCACAATATTCTGTATAAATACCTGTCTGTTTGCAGGTGCCTGTTCTATTTTTAATGTGATCCCACCTTTCTTGCTGTGAGGGAGAAAGCGATGATCGATGGACCCTGCACCTGTGTCTGTCATTTATATTCTTCTGTCGTTTATAAGAATTCCAGGGTTTCAATGCACTTTCTGGCCTACCATGGTAATTGTTATTCATGTAATTTCACTGCTGAGTGTGGATAGTCGAGGTGGTGCTGAGCTGATGGTGATGTGGGCAGTGGGGACTGAGCCCTACCTGCCCAAGCAGAGCTCTCACCGCAGGTCAGACCATGGTGATGGATTGGGGTTAGGGAGAGTAAAACTTGAGTTGGGGAAAAAAACAAATATAAGTAAATGAGGATGATTTGTGATGTCACAAGTGAGGAGGTACAAGGACAACTTCCCACCATAGCTGGATAAATTTCAGGTTGTTTCTTTGATTATAGTTTGGCATGTCTGAGCTATATGAAGCCAATATCCTCAGGTGACTGGTATTTTAACTTGTGGGTAACTTGAGCCCTTCCTGTATTAATTTGCATATACACATACTGTTTATAGCCATATGTATATTTACTTTGCTATAACTTACTTGCACACATTCAGTGAATTATTCATGAGGGACATTTTGAATTTTAACTCCTCAGCATCCTGCTTCATGCAGGCTCTAAATGTACCTCTGACCCTAGAGGTAGGAAAGGTCACCACAATGTGGGACATATTTGCTTCCCACTGCTCTTTGTAGGGGCTTTCTTCAAACCTGACTGGGGGACGAAGCACCTGATGCCATAATTCTCCCCTTAGCCCAGCAGAACACGAGGTGCTGGTACACCCATCAAACTCCCATCCTGCTCCTGTGGTGACTCCAGATTCCTGGAGCCTGAGTAGAGAAAACCCCTGCCCCGGTGCTCCCAGTCTAACCCCTGCAGAGCTGTCCCACTGACCGCTGGTGGAACGCGCTGTCTGACGGATGGGGACGCCGTGCCAGCTTTTGGCAGCCTCAGAAAGGCTTTAGCTTTTGAATAAAGCATTTCTGTAGCCTGCTCAAAATCTTCCAGTGGTGTTTACATTTTAATAGGCACTGCTGTAGAATGGAACATATTTTTATTGCTTACATTTATCAGCCAGAGCAAAAGCCAAGTGCCTGGGTGCAGCTTTGCAGGGAATTTGCTCTTCTAGGTAATCAGTAGATGAGACTATTTAGGAGAAAATACCGTAGGATTTTAACTTGTCAGATAACCATGCTGTGCCTGAGTTTGATTGCCAATATACATCATCGGAAAGAAATTCTATTTAAAAATAGAATTTTCAGCAATGTCAGCATGGAATAAAATGAGTGGGAAGTGGCAAGTCACATTTCTTTGTTTCACGCCAAAAGGAAGACCTCCAATACCGTAATTTACAAACGCGAAATTAAGGTAAGTATGGAAGCTTTGAGAGTGCTTGTTCAAACACTTTGCAGTGGAAGGCTGGTTTGCCTCCGTGACTGCCCTCATGGCAGTTTGGTCCTGAAGGAGGTTCTGGCAGGGAAGGCAGCACTGCCCAGCAAAGCAGTTTGGGTGGTAACTCCTCCCTGGTCCTGTAGCCAAAGGGATGGTTTGCAATTTCCTTTTCCATGCCCCCACAGCCATGGAGTGAGTGTTGGGGCTGCCCATCCCCTCCCCGGGGCAGCATGTGATGCAGAGGACGATGGGCATGAGCCATGTGGCACAGAGTGAACGGCCAGATTCTCCAGAGAAGCCTCTCCATCCTCTCCTGACCTTCCCAGGAGGCAGCTCTCTCAAACCACGGATGCTGTTTAACAACACACTTGCCAGGTGTTTGTTGAAAAGCAGCTCCTGCTGGCCCATTCCGCAGGCTGTCACTCCCAGTGCTGATGGGGCACAGCTGAATTTCAGAGTGGCCTTCCTTGCCAGGCTATAAAGCAAATGGCTCTGGAGGCAGTGACACATGGGCACTTCTCATGCCCTGGCATCTGGAGCTCCGGTGAGAGCCGGCTCTCCAACCAGGACATGGTGCAACATGATTTAGGAGCATGCTCAGCTTTTGCAATCTGCAGGCAATTTGGGCTGATGGATCTGCTCGCTGGAGCTGATGCAGGTCTGCTCAGGACAAACAGCTTTGTCTGCTGAACCTCTCCTTGGGAACATTCTGGCAGTGGTTTGATGGTAAGTGTGGTGGTGATGGATGGGCAGCATCCCACTAGCCCTGCATTGCTTTAGAAAGTTAATCAGGTTCTTTAAAAAGTTAAACTAAAATTTTGTTTTGGGATGGAATATTGAGTCCTTGCTCAGACCCTGTTTTCTGTTGGAGAAATGGAATGTTAATGAATCTAATGCTCTCAAATCAATTTCTTTGAGAACAGATTGACTTCATGTTTTGCTTAGCGTGACAATCTGCAAGCAACAAACACCTATTGGCACATTTACCAAAGAAAAGTATGGATTAAATCATAGTTAAAATAGAAGTTAATTTTCAATACATGGTGATTCCAAGCTGTTCTGGTTGCCTGTATTGGTTTTCCCCCCTCATTGCCTGCAGGAAAGTTTCTCCTGCTCCAAATGCAGACACGACCCCGGGTCCTCTGGCAGAGGAGGAATGCAGCTCAGGAGTTGCAGCTGGACATGCCTAAGGGAAAAGGGAAGGGTTTCTCTTGGCAGCCTGTTTTCTGGTTGGCCAAGGACTCCCTCATTCCAGCACCTTGTCCTTCATCTTTGTACCAAAGTGCCTGTGGGAGCTCCTGTTGCAGAGGCAGCTCCTGTCAACATGAGCAAGTGTGGTCACCAAGTCAGGCTGGCTGGCAGCAACCAAGTGGGATGGGCTCAGAACAGCTGAGGGATCCTTCTCTCTCCCCACTAGCATCATCCACAAGTGTTACCTGTGGCACTTTGGTCAGTGTCCAGTGGCTCCCCAGCAGATGCTCCATCACAGCTGTCCCTGCGTGGACGTCCTGCCTTCCATAATGAGTAAATAAAGCTCTGAAAGGTGCTTACTGTGGTGGCTCACACTGCAAAGGGAAAGTAAAATACAGTAGTGATAACAGAAATGGTTATTATAATCAGAACCCTCTCTAAAACAGGAAGGAATGTTCAGTTGTTGAGGTTAAGAAGTCTCTGTATCACTGCTAACAATCGTGGTGTCGCAGGGGTTCCTTCTTGCTCTGCTTTCTTTGTGTCTGTATTTCTGGGTCTTCTTCACATGCTTGGTCTGCTTCTTGGCCTTTGGATGGTATTTTCCCACCTTGGTAGGGATAATCCATCAAATTCCAGAGTGTCACATTATTAAAGCTGTGTGGTGCCCTTTGAACCTGGCAGTGCTGACCTTGCTGACTAAAACGTGCATCACATGCTAAGAGCCCCACAGATCTATTTCCTCTGACCTCTCTCACTGCTAAAATATTGTCTTGTGGATCTCAGATGAAAAAGGTAAAACCCTGTTTCTTCAAAGATCAGCTGCTGTAGCCCAGAAACATAATAAAATTCCAAACTTTGCTTTTAGGAATCATCTTTTATAAGTATTATTTTTTAGAGTTAAGTGGTAGATACACAGTTGAGAAATAAAATACCAAGGCTCCATGCCTTGAAGCTGTGTAGGGTTTACTTTGTGGTGATAACTTGATTTTGTTAAGAGTTACATGATATAAAGAATGTTCCTTGTGTTGTGGAAGCTGCTTCAGCACTGACAGTGCAGTCCTCCTGCTGTTCCTCCTGTAACAAGAAGTGGTCCGTGCTGGTGTTCCCCACAAAAACCTTCAAACACTTGGCCTGAAACTCTTGGTCTCAGTGGAGAAGCTTTCGAATCACTCACATGAGTCTCAAGAATATGTGGATTTGTTGTTAGAGTTGAAGTAAGGGCAGAGGCATTGGAGAGCCCCTGGTCTGCAGGACCCAGCTTGATTGTGCAGACCCTGGGAACAGACACTCCAGTCCATGAGAATCCTGGTCCATGAGAATCCTGGTCCACAAGCATCCCAGTCCTGGAGCATCCTGGTCCACAAGCATCCTAGTCCGTGAACATCCCAGTCCACAAACATTCCAGTCCACGAGCATCCTAGCCCATGAGCATTCTGGTCCACAAGCAACCCAGTCAATGAGTGTCCCAGTGTGCACTGGTTGGGGAATTCCTGCACTGGCCAGGAAATACAGAGCTGCTGGGCCAGACCCTGGGGCTTGTCGGGGTATTGGGTAAATGGAGAAAGCCTCACTTCAGGTTTCAGCAGTAAGATGCTCCTGGTTTCTTGTACCAAATGGGTTGTCTGTTGCTGAAACAGACTCTTGCCATCTGCCTGTGGGTCTTGTGCCATCACCAGCTGCACTCATGGGGAGGTTTCACAGACACGTGGTGTCAGATAACAAATCCAGGCAGCCATGAGAACGTGGTCATTAAGATTCTGTGCTTTTTTTTGCCCGTTAATGATACCACAGAATAGTGATAATTATACAAAGCATCATTTAACATCATTGCCAGTGTGCTCTTTGTTTATTTATACACATTCTCATTCACAGTCAGCAGAACTCGGGCTCTCAAAGGCTCCCTGTAAATAGAATGTCCCATGGCTATGCGTCCATTAGGAGACTGCGAGGGTTGACATTCATCTTGTTGTACCTTGGGCCATTTTCTGAATTGCCTAAAGGCCCCTCCATTTCTTTTTATTTCTTGGTTCACCCTTGGAATACAGGAAGATTGGTTCCTTAAGATAATGCCTGCCACTGCTCCTTCCTTTCCAGGAATCCTTTAAAAGTTCATTAAACCTTTTACAGACATAAATTCAAAGTTCTGAAAATTGCTGGAGCTTGGAAAATGTGGGGAGAACATAAAAGGCTTTTCCATGCCTGGTTGAGTGATCTGACTTTGTTGCAATAAAACAACTTGGATGGCCAAAGCAGGGCTGTTGTGTGGGCACTGGGTCCAGAAAATGTGTGTTGGCTGCCAGCACTGTGTTCCAGAGATGGGTGCATCCCATGGCTGTATCCCGTCAGGGGTATCCCATTGTGTGTATCACACTGCAGAGGCAGTGCTGGCATCTGCCCCTGGGTTTGGGTGGGAGCATTCCACAGGTATTTTGTCTGCACTTACAGTACAGAAGTTAAATCACCATTTTGAAGCAGTTGGGTAACGAGCCCCTGGTGTGAATCTCCACTCTGTTGGTAGCTCTGATTCCCAAACTGCTGCCAACATCAATACCTGATTTGCATTTATTGAGGAGCAGCTTCTGCTTGCTCCTGTTGTGCTTGGATAAAAACCTGAATATCCTAAATATTTTGGGACATTATAAATCCTGCAGATCTATGTGTTGATCTTACCCTTTCCCTGCAATTAACTTCATTTGATACTTACTAATGAACCACATTATTAAGGAGGATCCAACACAGTCACACTCTCCTCATTGCTGTGGGATGCAGGAGCCTTTGGTGGTTTCTCTACATGGGATTCAAACTCTTGACATGTTAAATGAGATACGACCTTGGAAGTAAATGTGTCTGTTACCTGGAAGTCATGGAAGCAGGTAGTAAAACTAGAATATATATTATTTTGCAAGGAGTCAGGGCATGACATGCCGCTCATAATTAGTTTTAGACTTATCTCTGGCCGACTATTTTTTATGATTTTTTTTTTTTTTTTAATTGATATAATCATACTTATGCTGATCATTCCTCAGAGGCAGTAGTGGGCTCACTTATTTTGCCAAGGAGATCTTCCTGAGTTCCTCGAGGCTGGGCCTTGTGTAGCAGTGACGTGGCTGTTGTTTAAGCTTGTCTTCCTGAGTACTCACACCTGAAGCTGATAAAAACCATCACACTGTTTCTTCCAGTAGAGAGGTGTTGGTGAGCTCATAACTCTCCTGGCATGTTCATGCCATGACAAAGACCATTCCCCAGGTACTGAAGGCAGGGGAAGGTTCTCCTACTCTGCTGTGGTCTGTGACTCTTTCTCCCTGCTGCTCTTGTGGCTGCTGTGGAAGGAGCAGTGCAGTCCCTATTAATGCCCTCAGGTGTCAGGAGGCTCGATAGGGAAGGTTTCCTGTCAGACTCTGGCAGATGGAACCCGTGAGCTGTTACAGCCAGTGCAGACTGTGACATACGTGACCTTGCCTGTCTTGTTCTGAGTGTGAAATGGGAATGGGTGGTGAATTGTCTGGGTGAGCAGGAGGCCAGGCAGGTAAGCCATGAAACTTTCCCATTTCATGTTCACTTTGCAGGCTCTCTGTGCCCTCCTGGCACGCGCATCCTCAGAAGTGCCCTGCGACACTGAAATCACTTTGCAAACTTTTTGCTGTACCTGCAGGAGACCTTGGACTATAAAATAGCGTTTTATTATCTGCATAACACTGGACTCTTGCAGTAATGCCAATGTCAGAAAGATTGTTAATAAATAATGAGCAGCAGAATGAGCCAAGGGTTGACCTTTTGTGGAGCACCATCTGTCACTGGAGCTGCATTTGATCTTTCCTTCCAGCGCTGATTTCTTTTTCCATCCCCCTTGGGGGATATTGCAGGTTTCACACTTTATTAATAGCTTTTGTCTGACTTGTAACAACTCTTGTAAAATTGAGAGGTTCCCGACTTTCACGAGAGACAAATATTTGTGGAACTAAATCACGGATGTTTGTGGAACTGCCAGTGACTGTAAACAGCCCTCCTCGGACCAGTGTGCGTGGCCAATGAAAGCTGCTTGGAAACGTCCCTGGTTCCCACGAGGTGAAAGAATGTCTCAGAGCATCCCTGGGATGCTGGATCGTAACCTACATTTACAGGAGCTATATTTCCCACTTTCTGTATTGTCTGGCAATGGGAAGGTAAGAAGGGGGGGAAAATCCAGGGAAGCAGTTTCCTGGTTATATTAAGCGAGGGCTTGCTCGTGTGCTCTGAGAAGCTGATCCAGCACGTGGCAGGAGTTGCCTGTGGGTGAGCAAATGCATTGCAGAGAGCACGTGCTGTGGTCGCTGCAGGAGGAGCACTGCGTGTGTCTGATCACCTGCTTTGGGAGGAAATTACCATAAGTGCCACAGGTTTTCGGACTTTCATAAATAAGGACCTGTGAAAAGCATGTGGGTGGGGGTGTAAGTTTGCGCACACTGCCCTCTGTGGTACTGCTGCCATCAGCTGTAGGAAATTATAATCTAATGTGATCTGATTTCCTTCCTCACTTCTTTATAATTCCAAGGCCTTGAATCATAGGAACCACATTCAGGGCAAATCCATCCTGCTGCCAGAGCCAAAGGTGAGTTATGCCCCACAATGCTTTCCCTAACCTTGTGCAGAACCTTAGCTGTTCCAAATGGTGAAACTTCTGTTACTGGGCTGGGAGTATAAGTGATAAGTCATCCAGCCACCAAGGCTTTCTTCATGTTCTGCCCTAGCTAAGGAAGAATTTTCTTGTTTCTACCTATGGTAAATTTCCTGCAGTCTATGTAAATCCTGGTCCCACTGTCTGATGGTTTCTTCTCCGTGGCTTTTCAGCCACATCCCCCCTCCATCCACACGAGTGGTGGGACAGGGCCCAGCTCCTGGCAGGGGTAGGTGCTGGTTTCTTTTTCATCTTCACTGTTGGTTATTTTGAAGGTAACTCAGATCTGGCTCATTTTAGCCTCTGCATCCTGACTCAGCTGGAAGGAGGAGTTTCTAGTGTGACTCCTTACATTTCATCTGTAATTTTAACCTGAAGGATTTTGTAGCTCAGTGCCTTGCTGGGTCCTATTTCAGAAGCATCTTCTGGTTGGACTTGGCTGCAGTTTGGATGCAAATCATTTGCCTTCCTACGTGTTAGCACAGGCTGATGGTTGTAATTATATTTGTAACGTTAGAGACGCTGCAGAGATGAGTCCGAGGGCTCAGCTTGAAGAGCTCTTCCTGGGTGAATTCCTTCAGAATTACTCACCTTTTGGGCAGTGCAGCACAGGGCCCCTGCTAATTTAAATATAAAAGTGCTTGAAACCAGACTAGGGCTGTGCACACCACACCAGTGGAGTAGGGGTAAAGGGCCCCACTAGGTGAGCTGGGGGTCTCTGACCCCACCAGCAGGGTCCCTTCCCTGGCTGCACCAGTGTTGGTATTTCCAGTTGTTTTTGGGCTCAACCACACATCAGTGACCCTCCAGTTTATGTAAAAAGTGACCTTTTCTGCATCCCCCTGTTCCTGCCTTCCCTACAGAGTCTCCCTCCTCTGAGAAGCACTGACAGGAGCTCTCTGCCTTCCCAATCCCTCTGGAGATCACCTGTGAACCCTGCAGAGAGTGATCTCTGCCCAGAGAATGGGGATGCACTGGGCATGGCCCAAGCCAGAGCACTGAGGGCGACACTGGCCTCACCTCAGCTCTCTCAATGCCTCCCCTCCTTGGGAGGAGGCATGTCTGTCTTCAGGTGGGTGTTGGGATCCCGAGGTGAGGGTCAGGGTGTTCCCCAGGCCAAGCCTGGCACACTCCCATTCCTGCACAGTGCCTCACTTTCCTTTTTTTAAAGTAATCTAATAGCTGGAAAACACAGACAATTTTAGAACTTTTCTACTTTGTCTCCATGGGCACTTTTTTTTGGGTGTCTGGACTTTTGCTCATGGAACTTCTGCTCATCAAAATGAGCTACTCCTCATCCTCCTCCTCCTGAGCTGCAGAAACAACTTTATTTGATTAAAAGTACATAGAAAGATGAAACTTGAAAGTCAGTTGACTTAAATGTGGGGGAAAAAATGCAGCTTGGTTATTATGGCGTATGCTAAATTTTAATAGCATTTAGAAAGTGTTTTGTGGGGTAGAAAGAAGCAGCAAACCCATCAAAGCTCAGCTGTGTTCTGGTTTATAGTGCAGAACACTTTGCTGCTGCCATCCAAAGGCTTTAAAATGTAATAAGGCTCGGTTGAACCCAAGGGTTCCAGGATCTTTGTAAAGACATACACACAGAGTGTGTATGGAATAAAAGGTTCCAGTGCAGAGCAGGTGGGATTGAGGCAGAGATGTTTTTAATGGAAGGGCCTCTTTGACGTGTTCTGTTTTGTGGAAAATTATCTACTAATGTATATGACCACTTAAAGAGTCACATTTTGAAAAACTTTGAAGGCTTGGAGTATCTGTAATGTATTATGGTTCTTCTGTTTAAAAAAACTCACCACAACTGCAATAATGTACTAATCTGTCTTTAAATGTGCTGAAAAAAATCAATGAGAAGCTGCAGTTCTTTGGTTAAAAAAGTAAACCCAAAGAAGGAGATATTGCACCAGTTTGACATCTTGGTTGTGATTTCTGACTCAAGTGCTGGCACAGCTGATGCCTAGTTTTCATCTGTAGTCTTATTTTTCATTGTATTTCTTTTGTAGAGGTGCTGGGCTTTCTTGCACAGATAAAAGCCTTTCATCTTCATATGCTAATAATATGTTGTTATGCACATTTTGCAAACTACTGTGGAGAATGAAGCCTGTAGGTCTCTCCCTGGTGTTAGTTCAGGTTGGGTTACTGAGTTCATGACTCTCTCAAAATTCTACCAGTCACTGGTCCCATCTCAGTTCCCAGTGTGGAAGTGGCTGTCAAGCACGTGGGTGCTTTTCTTTCTTAATTTGGACATAAATGCAGACAAAAAAAGCCTGGGGAGCAGAATAAGCAGGTTACACAGCCAGTGGTCCCAAGAGTTTTAAGTAAAAATGGTGAGCAGTGGAACATGCTGACTGGCATCATGAATTAGATGCCAGAGATGAGATACTTTGGCATGTTTGTTGCAGCATCTTTCATTAAAATGTAAATTATAATTGTGTAGATAAATCATGTTTCTCAGAGATCTCATTCTCTCTGCCAGTGGTGTAGCTACAGAGTGGAAGGTTGCTTAGGATTTCTGATAATGCCTTCGGGGGCTCCTGATGTCTCATACAAAAGCCTTTCACCTTCCTTCAGTGCATCTCATGGTGGTGGCTGTCAGGAACAGGAGCTGGGACTAAATGGGGGTGAATCCACTGTGGTTATTGCTGTTTTTCATGTCTGCCAGGGGATGATTCCCCCAGATTAAATGTGGAACGTGTTTCCTTGAATGTTTGTTTGCCAGCATACTCTGAGGATCCTCTGTCACACACACACACAGCTCGTGGCAGGCAGAGCACGAGGCCCCCACAAACACATCACTGGCCAAGGGGGAGACACAGGCAAGAGCTACTTGTGCTTGGGTTCTCTGGGGTCTGGCTGGGGAAACCTGTACGTGGTGGGGGGCAGAATTAATCCTTGTCTCTGAACAGTGACGCTGTCTTTGTTACAGCTGGCTGTGAAACACAACTCCTGGAGGTGTACAAATGCCCCATCAATAGTGTGGTGGCTCATTGCCTTGGCCCCAGTGCATGCAATCTCCATTATTTGCACTGCTGGTGAAGGCAGCGTTTCCTACAGATCTGAACTACTCCATTTAGCTGGGAACAATGATTTATTTCCCTCTTGCCATCGGACACCCTCTGCTTCCCCAGCTAATAACAAACCTGGCTGCAAGAAGGGGATGGGAGGGATGGCTCTGCTGTGAGCAGAGGCAGCACACCAGGTGTTGGGAAGACAAGCTCCCACTCCCCATTGCATGGCATTAAAACACATATATGTTCCTTGCAGGCCTGAATTATCAGCTGCTGTAGATGTTACTAAAGCAGCTGGAGTTCAGAGCAGTCTGGCACCCTCAGCAGGGCTGTGGCTGGGAGATGCTGTCTCAGTGCTGGCACTTTGGGGCCGCACATCCCCTTCCTTGGGCCTTTGAGGCTGCCTTTTTCTTTCTTTTGGTTGATGCTGGGGCTTGAGCATGGCCAGTCTTGCCGCAGAGCATCAATCCTCATCTTCTCCCGAAGATCCTCTATCCTGCTCTCACTCCTGCCAGCATTTCCTCCAGTCAGTTCTTCGTGCAGATGAGAGAGCCAGTGCCTTGCTGGCAGGTGAGCACAGGGACATTTTAGTGGCTTTGTTTTTTGTTTAGGTGTGGAGGTCACGTTCCATTTCCCTTACTCAGCACTTCAGGCCTTTGGAATAACCTGCTGGAGGAAAAGCCAGGCTGCTGTGTCAGAGGCACTAACAGGGAGTCCTTAGCTCCTCTCATGAGCCTGTCACAGGGCAGGGGCAGGGCAGGGCACAGGGCCAACTGCAGGCAGAGGCAGCTCTTCCAGCTCTCAGGAGTCCCTGAGCATCCTCTGCCAGTGGCAGAAGGAAGCAGATCTGGAGGACTTCTGCTTTGCTGGGTGTCTTTGCCTTTTTGACTCCCCTCAGTGAGTTCACATGTGGGCTGATGGATGAAGTTGCCTGTACATGGTTGATGAGTAAGGGCAGAGGTGCCCTTGGTCGTGCATGGCTGGTCTGTGCCTTGTGTTGTGATGTAACAGCTCATGTGTGATGGATGGGCACAAGGAGTATCCATATCCCAGGAAAAGCACAGTAAGGGAATCCTTTCTGTGCTGCTTTAGATACTTCCCCTCTTTAAAACTGTTCTAACTGGGCAAACCAGTGCAGCAGAGCCATACAGTCATCACTCAGGCAAAGGAAGAGATCTGTGTAGATCTCTCTTGAGCTGTCACACAGAAACCTTCACCAGCCACGTGTCTCCACTGTCAGTGCCGACCCCAACAGCAATTGGGTTTCACAGCTGCCTGCACATGTGGGCTGAGCTATTTGTCCATTCCAAAGCCTGAGCAATTCCAGGGTCATTGCTTCCTGGAGTGCAGCCTCCTCTTAGAAAGCTCATGATTGGATTATAAGTCCCAACTGACCACTGCTTTTGAGATCTGTGTTCTAGACAGCTTTTAATTCTTGAGATATGTGTGTGTTTTTAACATTCGAATGATGTTTGGTACTGAGTAAAATGCCATACAAAATTTTAAGTGCCTTCCAAATATGTGGCCTTTGTCAGCCAGACTCTGAACCTCCTGAAGGAATGAAATCAGGTTTATTAAAAAGGGCTATTTCCCATGAAACCAGGTTGGAAAGCCTTAAGTATAGTCACATCCTTTAGTTCCTTATTAACTGAATCTCATATCAGTTTTTCCACTGCTTTGCCCAGGACTGATGTTAGACAAGTCAGCCCAACGTGAAGGAATGAAGGGCTTGTTCTGCTTGACCTTTCTGGGTATTGATTAAGAGCGAAATTATACAAAATCCTGCAAATGATCAACATGTGCATTGTTACCTCTATGTCTGAGATAAAAATCTGTAAAATTGGGTAGGTGACAAAACCTGGGCATAACTGGGCGTTGGGGTGCCAGGTCCTTGGGGGTGCAGAGGGAGTTGGTAGTGAAAGGGCATTTGGGCTGTATTTGGTGGGAGGTGTGTCAACCAAATACATCAGGTACAGCAAGGGTGGTTTTATCACCTGTAACTCTGTGTCATCAGGAGAACAAAAAGATTTGAGAGTTTTTTACTTCATCCAGCAATATATTACAAGAAGCCAGCAGAGAAGCCTGCAAGTTTGCTTAATCCTGGAAAAAAAATGTGGNTTTTAATTTAAACATTCTTGCTTCAAGCTTAAGAGTGTTCTTATTTGGGAATCTGTTTCCAGTTATTTGCAATGTGCTAATTACCCAGTGGCAGAACCTAAGTGGGTGTAAATTGTCATATCTCTGCTGACTTCAGAGGAACTGTGGCAATTTGCACTTCAGGAGGATCTGTCGCCTAGATTCCTGCCAAATTCGAAATCTCTTTGCTCTAACTTGGCTGGGGAGCCTCGGGCTCGAGGGAATACAGAAGAAAACAAGCCTTTTGCAGGGCTTAAAATCCTGCGCGTCTCATTGATTTGTTGGCGCTCCTGTTTGTTATTCAGCCCGCCGCGGAACGTGATGGATACTCGAGCCATCTCGAGTGATGGGAAAGGAATCCTGCTTCACATCGCGCCGTTGCCGTGGAAACGGCTGCGGTGGTACCCACGGGGGTCCCCGCGGGTTGGGGGCACCCGGGATCATCCAGTGCAGTGCAGGCATCGGCACGCACAGCCTTCAGAGCCTCCGCCGAGCTCAGCTTGCTTTAAAGGCATCAGCCTTTTCTCGCATCCATTGCCACGGCCGTACATCTGGCCAGGACCTCAGAACACCAGCGGCGTGGCTGGGGGTGGCAGAAACCCCCTTTCCTCCCCAGACCCTCATGGTTTGCCAGACAGCTCGATCCTCCTTCCAGAGCAGGCTGCTTTGAGACGTGCCTCAGGGGGGTGGCAAATCGCTGGTGGGGGATTCCAGGCAGCAAGGCATAAATACAGATCTTGTTGGCCATCGAGCATCCTGTCGGTTCCTGCTGTAATGGCCATTTAATTGATTCATCCTAATATAGAAGATTCTTGCTGTCAGCTCCCTCCCTGGCTTCTTCAGCTCAGTGTCATCTTAGAAGCTGACAGAGATGGTTCTTGCATGGATAATAGCCATGGAAAAGGTGGTGGCAACGGCAGAGCCTTGATGGCTTCAGTATTTGTCATTTGAGTCAGTGCTTCAGGTGTTGCAGCCCTCTCTGCATCTCTTTGACTGCCTGCATGTAGGTGGCAGAGAGCTTAATAACCCCCCAGTGAACAGGCCAGCCTTCTTCAGGGAGAGAAGTCCACAGGCAGTGAGAGATTTTTACAGAATCTTGTTTATAGACCATCTGCTTGTGTGTCTCATCGCTTCCCAATTAAGGGCAATTTGAAGACTGTAAGACCCCCATTACAAGCTGAAAGGGGGCACAGGCTGGGGTATGGAGAGCAGAGTGGGCTGCAGAGGCAGGACCTTTGCATTGACCATACCTGCCTGTCCTGTGTTTATGAACTACCTAAATGTTAAGGTAAATATAAGCACTGATTTCATAAACACATGTAATGGACCAGGTAGCAGATTTGTATGTACTTTGGGTGTAATTCATTAACATTTTGCCTTTACAGGGATATTGTTATCTTTATGTGGCTTCTCTGGTTGGCCATATGGGTTTGTTGGCTGCATGGTATTTTTCAGCAAGGATGCAGCAAACTTGCCATCTGGGTGATGTTTGCCCAACTACTTAAAAAAGTTGGATTTTTTTTTTTTAAATATGGATGAGAGAAGTCTGTGTTATCAACCATTTTAGCACAGGTGGTGCATGGTTTACCCCCCTCACCACTGATACCCAGGACAGCAGTGGCCAGTGTGTGAGGGGCTGGCTGGGGGGACAGAACCACCTCTGTCCCTGTTCTTTGCACAGCTCTGCAGAGCTGGAGGAGCTGTCTGAGTATCTCATGGAAAAAAACCCTGTTTCTTTGCAAAGTTAGTTGATATTCCAATAATACAGGTGCATTTTATTGCACCGCCCCCGAATTGGTGCATTCCATAAAGTTGATTTATAGATGCAGAGACGACAGCAACTGAACTGCAGGAGCCATCGGTATGGGGGGGATGTACTGGAGTATGGATCAACTGTGGAGCTGGAGGGAAGCTCCTCCTGCCAGGGAATTGTCAGCTGGGAGCTCATTGCCTTCTTTGGTGAGGGCTGTGCCCACCCTTGGTGATGGGACAGTGGCAGGGGAGCCTGGGGAACACTGCAGCTCCATTTTGTGTGGCTTACCTTTCCTCTCTCAGTAGGAAAGGAGGGAACCTGCAATACCACATCACTGAGCAGTATCTGGAAAATTGCCCTTAGGTCTTGTGTTTGTAACCTTCGTACAAGTACTATTTCCCATTGCTACTCAGGTTTTCTAATGTCAGTATCCTAAGCTCTGCCTCCCACTATTGCATCATGCTCATGGCACTGCCTTCTCTGTCCTCTGGAGCACATCTGGTTTCTAAGGTGGCTTTCAAAAATGGCTGGTTTTCAAAAAAAAAAAAGAGGAATAATTCACAACAGACATTGGTGTTGGCAGGAAAAGAACTTTTTATCATGGTCTAAAGGAAAATGCACATCAGATCTGAATTGAAGTTCACCTTTAGCATTCCATGTTGTTTTGGATCTGACTGGAAAAGCATTGTGGTGAATCATTATCTGCAGAGATTCCTGCATGGAGCTCTTGGAGGGGTGGTCAAGGACAGTGATGGGAGGTGCCGTGGGGCAGCCAGTTCCTCCAGACCTTCCCTCCTCATCTGGAAATTTTTCTTTTTCTTTTTATTTTTCATCTATTAATTTTTCAGATTTTATCCCATCTAAAGCCTCACTTCATCCAACTCTCCCTCCCTGAAGTGCAGAATTAGGCAGGTGTATTTAGATTATGGAGACAGTGGTACCAAAACATGCACAGCCCAAATGGGCAGTTCCTGCTCATCACTTCAGTAAATGCAGTGAAATTGTGGTCAGTCCTACAGTGCCACTGGCAGGAATGGGATTCAGTGAAGTTGTTCTGGAGTTTAAGGAAACTAATACAAATCATGTATAACACTCTTAGTTGGAATACCAAATCTCATAGTTTGACATGTCTATTATGTATATGCAAATTCAGTCTTTTCTGCAGGATTTCCTTGGAGATAAACGTTTTCTTAGGAAGTTAAGGAAGAGGACACAATATGTTAATGGAAGATAATGAACATGTAGTTTATGACTGGGAATATAGCAATGAGAAAGAGAGATATTAGCTTTTACATCACTGTTATTCTCGGAAGTGGGTTCTTGTTTCCCTCTGCCCGAAGATGTCCTCCTCGCAGACCATGTAAAGCCACACTTAGTTAACTTGCCTGTATTTACCAGCACTTGGTGCACTGGAGGGTCTTTGCAGCTAAAACCAATTGTCCGTTTAGGGTGGCTTTCACACACAGTTGTGTGTTACTCAGAGTTCCTCAGCCTTGCACAGCACGTGCTTTTATGGCATGTGGGACCCTCGGGTGCTTTGCAGCAGGAATAATGACAGCAATGGGGCACGATGGGGCCAGGAGAGAGGTGGCACTGCATCATTTACTGTACACAATGAAGGAGGGCACAGCTCAGGACATCTGTGGGGAGCAGAGCATTTAAAGGACAGGCTGGATCAGGAAAATGGGCTGGTTTATTAGCAGAAATAAAAAGATTGTTTAATCTGGCAAAACCAGGGCTAAAAAGTGATGCAGTTGTTTCATCTACAAATGTCAGAAGAATAAAGTGGGGAGATGAAAAGCCACGTAAACTGAGTGCTGGTGTCAGAACAAGAATGACCAGAGCAAGAGTGGCTGCAGTTAAATGCACAATCAAGATCTTCCCTGGTTGCCTTGGAGTCTTGAGTCTTTGTCGAAGGCTTCTCATA
Source organism: Formicarius rufipectus (assembly GCA_013399695.1). Classification (NCBI taxonomy): domain Eukaryota; kingdom Metazoa; phylum Chordata; class Aves; order Passeriformes; family Formicariidae; genus Formicarius; species Formicarius rufipectus. The sequence continues at coordinate 273,196 of VXAU01000075.1, read as the reverse complement.
GGAGTCAAGTGCCAGCCACAGGGCTCATGAGGACAGAACCAGGCGAGAGCCCAGGACTGAGGAACATTCACATGTGGGAGTACTGGGTTTGGTGGCCAGGAGTCACCAGAGCTGCTGAACCCCACAGCACAGACCACTCTGGGCAGGAGAGGTCCTTTTTCATCCTACTGTATTTCCTTTCTTCTCCTCTCCAGAGTACAGTTAGATTTTTTTGTGTGTGTTAGGACAGGCTGAAACATTATTTGAGATTAGGCCTTGTGGAAGAGTCAAGACTCTGGAAAAGCTACCCCACTGTGGAGCAGCATGATCCGTACTCAGAAGGCTCCAGACACCACCACTGTCTCTGTCCTGTGCAAATACCTGTCTGCATTATTCTCCAGATGACTCCATTTCACATGTTGCTGCCGCTGCTGTCGTCGTGATGAATCGTCTCACGTACAGCTTTGGGGTGATGACTCCTAAATTTAGGACTTGGCTTCGTGAAGCCTCCATGGCTGTGGGTGTATGACAAAGAGCAGTCCTACTTGTGGGTGCCAGCAGTGGAGCTGGATGGCTGGCACTGCCATGTGCTCACTCCTCTCACACAGCTGAGCTTTGGCTTGTGTTTAAATAAACACTGCGTGGTTTTATAAACCAGGGATAGCACGTTCTTCACTGGCAAACCCGGTCTTGCCAAGGCAGCACCCTCTGCAACTAAACATGCCTGGTTTTGTATGTTAGGAGAAAAGAGAAAGTGAAGAGGATGATCACAACAAAACACACTACCTGCAGAAAAAAAGTGCTTTTCTAAAGCTGCCAGTGCTGTTGTGCAAGCAGGGATCTTTATATGTGCTCAGAAAGTTTTAGTGGCCTGAGGATCCTTCAGTACTTTGTTTCCTTGCACCATTTATTGTCTATCTTTAAAGTTACCTGAGGGGAGTTTTATATTTCAAATAGGGATTATGCCACTGGCAGTAGTAGTAATGGAATTAATAATTACGTTTTTGTAGAATTAATAATTACATTTTAGTAGAATTTTCGTTTGCAAAGTGCATTACAGCTAGTCTGTAATTAATTGCATACCTGTAGTGGCACCGAACTGTATCAGAGACTCCATGGCAAGAGCATTAGAGAAATGTGTTATTGTTTAGGGGCTGTGTTCTGCTCTCGCTTGCAGGTGCAGCCAGTTTGGGTGCAGACTCTGCTCTGTGCTGTGGGCTTTGCATCTTCCCAGTCGCTGGTGCTCTTGGTGCTTTTCTACTTAACCAGTTTTTTCCTTAGTTCTGTGTCTCTGTGTCTGCTTGCTCAGTGTCTGAGTGATGCTGAGGATGGTTCCTCTGAGCTCATTAGTTTATTAGCTTTTGAACTGTGCTCATTATAGGTATATTTGCTGACAAGGTAAACAGCAAAGTCACAGAGCTCCAGCTGAGTATACCTTCATTTGCTTTAAGTAGTAGAACCTGAAGAACATCGTTTCAGTGCCAGAAAATAAGGCCTGTGGTCCACCAGAGTCACATGGGACTGTGCCAGAGCCCAGAGCTTGTGGCAGCTCCCGTGGCACAAGGGGAGGTGAATGCTGCACCATTCAGCACAGGCAGCACCCATGGACCACACATCACTTGCCCCTCAGGATTAGACCATTCTCTCCTCTACAGTCACAAAACAGTTTTAATATTTCATGAGAAGTCTGTCCACTTAGAGCAAGGTAATTGATACAGGCAATTTCAGCCCCCTTTGCTATAACAGTTCTCAAGTGCGAAACCTCCTCAGTTAATGATCAGCATAAAATAAAAGTCTTTTTTTAGTGTAAGTTCTGGGTTAATTTTACAGTTTGGTTAAAGTGAAAATATCATTAAACAGGATAGTATTAAACTTTATACATATTGGGCCTCCCCTGCTCTGCAAGGGTGAGGTGAGTTGGTGTCTCGACAGTCACGGTCAAGTCCAGCCTTAGCCCGGGTCTGTCCCTCTCCTCTTCTTGATGTCACTAGAGAATCACCTTTTTATTACAAACTAAACTCGCAGGCGAGCCTTGAAATCAAGCAGTGATAGTTTCACTTTACAAAGCAGACGCCGGCGTGGCATCCGTCATACTAAACAGGTGATGGCTAATTTGTTAGGGGTGCAGGCAGAATTTAAACACCAGGATGGTATGAAGGTCACCTTTGCTACCATCACGTCCAGCTGCCATCCTGTTTGTCTCGGTGCTGGGCTGACACGAGTCCCCCGTGCTGGTCCGAGGGCTGCGTGGGCAGCAGAGCAGGGAGAGGGGGAAGCACCCGCAGTGCTTTGCCACCCGCTGCAAGGAGCTTTGAAGGGTACGGAGTGCGCAGCTCTGTGCTGCTGACAAAGGACAGGGGATGTGGTTTCAGCTTCTCCTCCCACTGCCTTCCCATCCCTCCACTAAGTGCAGGTTTAATTGATTCTGTAATGAGCCAGGCAAAGGCACGCTGCCTTCCCCAAGGCAGGGCACGCAAACGGAGGCGTTTGCTGGTTTTAAACCCCGACAAGGCTCTAAGCTGGACTGTATCAAAATGCAACATTGCCACCAATGAGCCTGGAAAAATGAGGGCAGAATAACAGTTCTCAATTTAAAAGAGAATTTAATGCTGTAGAGGAAAATACAGTGAGAAAAGAAACTATTGTTTGCTTGAACTGCAGAAGACTCTATTGTTAGAAAGAAACATGAAACATATCCTGTTATTTTGGGACAGTTCTGGGAGTCAAAATGTCCTGCTTCAGAAAGGTGGGTGCACTCAATCCTCTTTCAGAAGTCATCTGCCATGGGCTCTGCAGTGGTCAGGGGCTCCTCTCAGGGTCAAATTGCTCTGCAGGATCCTCTTTGTGTTGGTTTCAAACTCTTTATCTAGTTCAGTTAAATATCCCTTTGAGGTTTCTGTATGGTAGAGAAAAATTCTCTAGAAAAGGAGCCTCTCAGTCCCAAAGGTAAACTTTCAACCAGAAGTAGCATCTGCTATTGGTGGATTTGGAGGGACTGGAGATTTTTAAATGCGTTTGTCTGAGCTCCTGTTGGGGAGCTCAGAACCTGCTGGCTGTGGGAATTTGTGGTGAGTGCAGCTCCTCTGAGCTGCCTGTCAACACGTGGGCAGGCCCCAGTCAGCGTTTTGGGGCAACCTAAGTAATTTTTCTACGGAATTTGGAGTGTAAGTGGGACATGGTGGTGATAGAGCCGTCCCCTCACAGTGCCCAGGAAAGCAGTCCCGTCTTCTCCCTGTCTGCTCTCACCTGAAGGAGCCAATGTCTTCATTAGCCACCCTGCTGGTAATCTGCTGCTGCTGAAGATTAATAGAGAAAATATTTTCTGAACACTTCTGCCTCCATTTTCATTAATCTGTGCTTGAAAAATTAATCTTGTGGGGTGACCTGCAAAAGGTGTTAATTGCCATTTCAGAGGGGGATTTATCAAAAGTTTGAGGAGGTGCCGCAGCCACTGCACAGTGGTGGCAGGACTTTCAAGGGGACTGTCCCTGTCCTTCAGACCCCCAAGCTTAATGCAGGTAAACCCAGTTCTTTTCAAAGGCTCTCTGGGGCAAAGTGCAGCCGTGGCTCTGGTGGGCTGAGTTCCCACCTCTTCAGGTTTAGTGTGGCATTAGAGAAGAAAGAGTAGGTGAGTAATTGAATTCGTGTCCATCCCTAATACTGTGTCGTTATTTTTGAAGACTGCTCAGATTGGGATTTTTTTTGTTTTGTGTTTTTTTACAGTTACCAATTATGAAATTTGGCATGAAAATGAAGTTGTGTGTTACGTGAGTGGCTTTGGTGTGATGATGATTTATGGTCCACTTTTCCTTATGAAAGCCACTTGGTAAATTCCTTGTGATTTGTAAACCTACAAGCAATGTGTTGGATAAAAATGATGGATTGTATGGCTGAGGGAACAGATTTCTGCCTGCCCGTGGGACTCATTTTTAATGACAGTTTTGTGGTGTCAGTGGGAGGTTTGGGAAGCAAGCAGCCCAGAATTTTCGGTTTTCTTTTGCTTTTCATTGAGTCTTAAACTTGGTTTCAGTGACTGAGAAAATCCTGCTTTTCAGTTTTGTGCTGCAGCCACCTTAAGTGAGACTCAGTGCATTGTCAGTTTTCTCTTGGCAATGAATAAGCACATGAGTTTCTGTCCACCCCTTTCTCCCAAATGCTGAAAAGCTTCCACTTACAAAATGAAATGAGCACTGTTTAAACTGACACATGTCAATGAATCTTCTTGTGATCTGTTCAACATCATGAACCTCTGGATGCTGTGAGTTACCCGTGAGAGCACTGATCTGCTTTTGACCTGGATTCAACCAGTGAACATTTTGTAAAGTGAAATTTCTGTGTGTGGATCCAGACTTTGTAAGAGGGTACTGCTGTCAAGAGATGGCATTTCACCATTTCAGTCTTGAAAAAAAGCTGAAATAGCCAGTAGTTTCACGTTCAAGTAACATTTCAGTTCTTACTCAGCACTGTTCTCCAGCAGTTCCATTTCCTGGCCCTTCTGTGTCCATCTCTGCTGAAGGACACAGGATTTCCAGGATGCTGTTGGCTGCAGGAGCAGGGGATGGGGCTCAGAGCCACAGTTCCACACACCAGTCGTGCTGCTGCTGCTCTGAAGGAAAACTCTTTTCTGTTGACATCAGCAAAGCTGCACCTTATACTCACAGGAAGGAAAAAATTGTTTGGGTTGAGCAAAATGATTCTCTGCCATTGCCAGTTAAACACCTGGAATCCAGGGGGGATGGAGAGAGCAGATCTAATGGCATAAAGTGTGGAAGTCTCCTTTTTGAGTCTCGTGGTCTTCTCCAATCACTGTCAGCCTTGGAGAAATGTTATGAATACTCTAATTGGCTGTGATGGGGAAGACAGAAGATTCCCTCTGCATGAGAAAAGGTGATGTACTAAAAATGATTCAGCATTATGTTTTGTCAAATAGTTCATCAGCACTGTCTGGCTTTTATTGAGAAAATATGCAGAAAGCACTTCAGAAGTAAAACTGTTGAACCTGCCAACTAGTCACTTGACTTTCATTTGTCAGTGCCCTGTGACTGTCAGGTGCCCTACCCTGTGACCTGTCCCCAGAGACTGTGGCATGGTGGGACCCTGCAGCCAGGGCAGAGTTGGAGGAGGATGTGCTGGGGCTGGGCAGTGCCTGCTGCCACCATCACCCTCTGCACAGCAAGGCCAGGGTGGCCTCCAGTGATGCAGAAGGTGCAGATGTGGGGGAATTTGCAACCCTCATTACCTGCTGAAGGACCTGCAGTTCGACTCATGTCCTTTGTGAGCTTTTTCATCTTCGTAGTTAAAGAGTACAGAAGGCTGGAGAGGGATGTGTAAGGTCACATCTGTGTGAGCAGTTTAAGATTCATTTGTGCAAAGCCTTGCATCTAGTTAATCAGCAGAACAGTTGAGACCGAAGATCCAAGATGCCACTGCTTTGATGTCCCATTCCTGAAAGAAAGGAAAGAAGTTGTTGTTGGCAGTGTGTAGGCAGATCCTCTTCAGGCAGCTGTACTTCAAATGCCAGTGATAGAAATCACTATTATTTTACAGTGAGTTGCTCTTAGCTTGCTATCTTTGCTTCTGTCCTCCAGAGTGTCTCAAGGCATGTGGAAGACATTTACTTTTGTGTTTAAAGTTGTATTTTCCTTTCTCAGCGGTCCAAGTGTCATAACTGTTAAATAGCCCTGAAAGGCTCTTCAGAAGGCAAAATCCCAGAAATAATGTCACTTCAGGTAGGCACAAGGAAGGGGTCTGAGGTTCCACACTGTTCATATGGAGAGTACCCTGGTCTTGTGTATCTTGCTGTAGCAAAGCTCTTACAAAGCTCATTGTCTGTCACAAAAATGAAGTTTCCCTCCTCTGAGGAGAAATTAATAGAAGTAAAACACTGACCTTTTTGCTGCTTATTGAATGTCTGAAACACTTTGCTGGTGGTGAGCTTCAGGCAATTTTGGTGCACTGATGTTGAGAAGTTAGTGCTTTGCAGTTTGGGTTTTTGGACAGGAATGAAATATTTATAAGTGGGTTGTAAACAATATAAACTTGGTATTTCTGCAACAGCTTGTCCAGAAAGACATTTTTGAATGCCTGCTTACTGTAGATCCTGTCCTTGCTTGTGAGCAGTAGTGAGGCTGTAAGGATTTTAAATTGGAATGGGAAGATTTAGTATTGACATGCACAGTAATTTGTTTTAGGTTGTGTAAATTCTTTTTAATAAAGAGATTCACTCAAAGGAGGTTTGAAGGTCAGGTCCTTCTGAGTTTTCTATGCACTTGTACTCACTTTTCAGAATTCAGGGCCCGCTGAAGACTTTAAATGGGAAGGGGATATCAGCTTCCGTGGGAAGTTGCCTGACTGGAGTGCCCAACCACTCCACAGCCATGTGCTCTCTGCTCAGTCTGTGTGGAGCTTCGGTGGAATTGTGTCACCTTTGCAAAGGGCCTGAAGTGACCAGGTGGGGTGGACACGTTGGCTATTGACTCACTGCCTGCAGCACCTACTGAGCAAGCAGAGCAGAGAACAGGACCCAGAACCTGAGCTCATCCCTTTGCAGTGTGAGATATCTGCAGGTAGCTCCAGGGCTGATTTTGCCCAAGGGAGGATGCCAAAAAAAGATTCAGGCAAAGGCTTCTCATCTATTCCAGCACAAAATTAATCCAAGATAAAACTGTGTGTATCATTAATAGCTCCCAAAAGTTCTCTTAGATACTTACATATTTTCTATTAGTTGCATTTGTTAGACTTGTCCTTATTTGCCCATGTTGGACAGACAGTGAACTCATCAGACCTGTATCCCTTGTGTGATTGTGCCCCTGCCTTGCAGCCCAGGATCATCCTACATGTGGCTTGTTTCTGTCCTACATCTCCAAAAATACTGTCTCAGCCTGCGTTTCCCTAGGGCACTGTCAGATCTTGTCTAGTTCCCCCATGCTGTGATGGTCTGTTTTTGCCCAAAAAAGAGAATCAGAGTGACAACAACAGTTTCCCACTTGGGTGCAGCCTGTCTGTGGTGGTGGAGGCAGCTGGACTGGAGGTGCAGTGCTGTTCTTAGCACAGTGTTTGCTACTTCAGTCAAGCCTCCACTAAGACCAGCTCAACAATCCTTTTCTTATGCAAATCTTCCTCAGATGTAAAGGCGTTTCAAACTTGACCCATCTTCATTAGCCTCTGCCCGATCTGTTCGGTCTCAGACCCCAAACAGTTGAGACAACCAACATTAATGGTTTGTACAGCTTTGTATCTGATTTTCCATTGATGTTGTAGAAGACATGATTAAAGCCTTCAAATAAAGTTGCAGCTAAATCCTGTCATAGCCCAGCCCATTAATTTTTTGTTCTCCTATTAGGATTTTAGACATTTCTTTGACGTATTTTTATTGCCAGATTAGAAGGAAAACACTTGACTTGTTTGCAGCATTCTCATTATACTGTTTTTGTAACATTTCTGAAAGAGCATAAATATAAAATACTTCTGTGTATTGTGTCGTATTTCGGTGTGACATTAATATACTCCCTGGTTTTCCAGTTCACAGTTCTCACTGTGGAGTGACAGTCAGGAAGCCTTCACACCACTTTTCCTCTTACTAATTGCCCACTCACGTCAGGGTCATTGGGTTGCTCTTCCCTTATCTGAGAGTATGAGAGTCTGGCTTTCATGTGGAGCTTGTGGCAGCCAGATCTGCTCTCAGTAACCCCTGGCAGACTCGGGCTGTTTCCTATTTACAGATGTCATTAGACTGTCCATCCACAGAGCTCATTCTGCCCTGTTTGTACCCAGGTCCAGGCAGGACATCTGCCTCCAAGTGCCTCTGAGCTTAGGTGGTGGAGGTGAATGTGGGAGTTCTTCCCAATGAGGATCTCTGTATCCTGCATACCTGGTTGAGCAGAGCCTGCTTGAGGTGTTCTACCAGTTCTTTTGATTTTTATCATGTAATTCAGAACATTCACAAGAGCAGCTTCAGAGCAGCTCCCACACTGCATGACCTCTCTCCTAGAGATCAGTCCTCAACCACGCTCCTACCCATCACCTGAAATATCTCCCAGGTCTACAGAAAACGCTGGAGATTATTCTGGAGTATTTAAGATGGTGACACAGCCAAACTGGTTTTATGGTTGCCAGGTTTTGGGTTCAGTTTGAGTAACATGGGGTAGCAGGGAATGAGGTAGGTAACATGAAGCCTTTTGTGTCAGATTAGGAGGTGGGTTGAAAAGGATATTTCGTGACTAATTGGCCATGACTGCTGGCCCTAAGGAAACTTTGAGCTTTTGGAAAGCTCGTAATCCCGTCAAGGATTCAGTGCGCGCTCCCAGCTCGAGTTGTTCCCGAGGGAAAGGGATGATGTTTTCCTCCTACATCTCACAACTTTGCCCCTATACAGGCAGCATCCCTCCAGTACACTTCTCACCCAGGCCAGGGTGATTAAACACTTAAATTGATTAATCAAATTTCTTGTGATGAGAACTACTGTCATTCATTAATCTGAATGGGATTATAAATAAGAGCTGGCAGAGAGGGGAGACAAACATGTTGACAGATAGACCTGCTGCTTTGAATACAAATCACACCACTGCATCTGGAGGGTCTGAGCTCCTGGCAGGCTCGGAATAGAGCTTCCCTAAAGGTAAAATTAGACTGAGATTAAAGTATCCCCGTATTAATAAAGAAATACGCATTTATGAAGAGGCAGGCACTGCAGGGGGGGTGTGGGGCTGCATACCAATGATCCTGCAGTGGGCCGGCAGTGGGTGTTGCTACCCGTGAAAACATCAGTCCCCATGTACACTGATTTCTGTTGCTAAACCAGTGTCATTACAGGATTAATTTGTAACAGTGAGAAAGTTAAAACCTTGCAATCTTTGCAGTGACTTCAGAACCCCACAGAAGGAAAAGGGGCGTTGAAAAAAACACCATTAAACATTTAAATATTTCATTAAATATTGAACATTTCAAAAATCCCTTTCTAACAAGTCCCGAGGTAAACAGAACATGTTTGTTAACAAAAGCCACCAGAAGGGACAAGGTCCTGCAGTGCACAGGCTGTGTAACCTCTCCTCCCTTGCTCAGCCATCACACGAGAGCCCTGTGGGCTCACTTCAGGAATTGTTATCTGGGCATGGCTGCTGGTGGCATTGAGGGCATATGGAGGGTTTGAAACATGTCAGGAAAAGAGCTGCCAGGATTAAACCCCAAATCTCTGCAGCAGCCCGAGTGCCTGCACAGCGCTGCACCGCGATGCTGCAGCCAAAACACAAAGGGTCAGGTTCTCCAGGGTTTTGCAGCCTCCTGGAAATGTTAAGAATGTTTTTGGGATCTGCTGTCAGTACCAGGGACTCCTCACCCAACCTGGCAAACTGTAAGCAATTGCTGAAGTTCTGTTGACATCGATAAAAGGCAAACCTTGCCAGCAGCACAGCTTAGCCCAGGCTGAGATCTGACACGTGGTGTTGCACTTTGCTGAATCAAAGTTACTATTTATGAACGTCAGAGGAAAATCCAAACCTGTCTAATATCTGTGTTTTACTAAGACAGGGAGCGAGAAAACACAGCATTTAGTTGAAGATAAGGGGCAGTAACAGGAAATTTTGGATGCCTCCCTATGTTATGACAGGTTTTAAGTCAAAACAAGAGCTCTGGGGGCAGCGTGCTGGCCCCGAGGATTCCCCAGGGTTCAGCCACAGTCACACCTCCCTGTTTTAAAAAGCTGAACTGGAGCCAATCTGCACGGGGACACATGGAGGTCTCCTGTCACATCCCTGCCAGCTCAGCATCGCTGTGCCCATCCGGAGTTGTCACAAACCTGCTCCTCCACTCGCATGGCCAAGCCCCCGTCAGACCCTCCCTGGCTGTGTCTCACTGCTGGGGGAGGACAGGGAATACTGATGGCACGTGGCTCCCCGTGCGTGGTGCTGGCATTGAGTCAGGGGGTTTACAGCAGCACATTGGCTTTCCTCGGTGAATCCTGATTAATGGAGTGGGCGGGAGCTGCCGCTGTCTCCCCGCTCCCGCAGCTGACAGGGGAGAGCCTGTTCTGAGATGTTTAGATAGATCTGGAACTTGTCTGTGGCTTTAGCATCCCTGCCCTGAAGGAAGGACCACCTGCTGCAAGATAACCCAATCTCAGATCTCACTTCAGGTCTGCTGGAAAAGAAAGGTGGCACATGGTATTTGTGGGGTTTCTCCAGTGGTTGCTAATTCAGTGGCCAAGAGGCAGTGCTCACTTTTCATCTGCCTTGCTTTTCCAGCTGGGATGTGCCCTCTCGGGATCAGCAGAGGATTTTGTGGGTGCTGGTTACAGACACAGATGGTCGATCATGCCTACATGTAAAACAAATGTATCACTACAAACAGCTGACAAATTCCTGTGATCACGGTTTGTGTGAAATCCAGAGGAATCGGTTTCAAGAAGATTGGGTGGTATCTCTGCTGGGATATGGAAAAGTTGATGAAAAGAATGGGATAGCAGTGGTATCTCTAAGAACAGATAATGGAGGCATCTGTGATAAAATCACAGAATTATTCCATGTGTCATGATAGGCGTATATATACTCTGTATATCATGGTAGGGATGGGAGAGTGGGGTTTGTTGTTGCATTTTGGCTGTGTCACTGAAACACAGGTTGGTGCATTGAAGGATGCCCATCTGAGAACTTCCAGGCTGTTTTTCCAATTTCCCTTCCACGCCTGTGAATCCATACCTGTGTATGTGCTGCTGCTCCAGCATTGCACCTTCCTGGTTCAGGGCTGGTTTCAGCAGGTGAGGATGAGGGCAGAGCGTGGTTGGGCCCAGGCACAGCCACTGCTTTAGGAGACCCATGCTCTGTCATTAGGATGATGAGAGGAATGAAGCCAACGCCTCTTCTGGCTTTCCCAGGAGGTTTGATCCTGTGCAGTGTGCTGCTCCCTGATGGAAGCTGGTGAGGAAGCTCTGGAGTGGTTGGTGTAATTACAGAGGGAGATCCCAGCAGCACGGGGTTGTAATGGGCAGCCCCTGAGCTGCTGGACTGAGCACATACTGCCCAACACGGCCACAGAGCAGAGGGCACAGTCCTTTTTGTCCAAGTAACCTGCACAGATCCTGCTCGTGGTGTCCTCAGGCTGCCAGGGTGTTGCAAGTTGAAGCCTTATACCAGAAAATTACTCAAGTATATTTTAATAATTTACAGCCACAGGTCTTACATTTGTTCTCTAAAGATTGATTTAGCTTCTTATTAAGGGAATTGGGAATTCAGTTTGAAAATCTGAACAAAATCTAGGCGGTTTTTAGGTTTTTTTAAAAATATCCACTAGTGTAACTCACTGGGGAGTAGAATTTCAAAGCCTGTCCAACCCTATCTTGAATTTTTGATTCTCCTGCTTTCCTATTTCCATTCCCAAGGTGTGCTTGTTAAGGAAGAACACCTCAGCATTATCGTATTATTTTTAAATAAGCCACGATCACTTTATAGAGCTCAGGATAAAAGAATCCACTAATAATTTGATTTTTTTTTTATTCCCCCCCACCTCCAGTTTTCAGAGATTTGGTAATGCCAGATGTGCACTGCATACAAATGGCAGGGCGGACAGCTGTAATTGCACACTCTCCCCCACTGCCCAGAGAAGGCTTTTCCTCTTTAATTACCCCTCAGATTGTGAAGGGATGAGCTGCAGTGGAGCTGGCAGGGCTGGGCTCTCCAGCAGCAGTGCAAGGGTTGCACTGGAGGTGTCCATAGGCTGGTGTGGGTGTTGCATTCCAAGGATACCCCCACGGCAGCAAGACGAAGTCTGTGCTCAGGACAGCCTTGGCCACACTCACTGGGTCACCTGAGGGACAATGACATGCTCCTGGACAGGCAGCAGGGCTCCACCACCACGGGCATCCTGGTCCCAGTGTGGCAGTGGGGCAGAGTGGTCCCTGCTGCTCCTGTCCCTTGGCTGGTGCTGCTCAGTGCTCCTTTGGGGTCAGGCTGATGTCAGTCCCTGCAGAAGGTGCTGGTTGTTCACATCTCAGGCCCTCTTCTCTACAAAGCAGTCCATGAGCTGCTGAGGTGGCATCTCTCCTTAGGCAGCTCAGAAATGCCCTTTCTCTTCTGCTGAAGATTTTGTAAACTTAAAAGAGAATCATGAAAAAAAATTGTCCTCCCCTGTCCAGCCCATTAATTCAGCCTGCTCAGGACAGAATTAACCTTGGCAAGCCTTGCAGAGGAGAGAGTCGTTCTAACCTTAAAAATCTGCTGATTAAAGCTGGTTTCAGGAATTCGATTTCACTTAATGCGTTGGCTGAGCGCCCAGCCTGGCATTAACATCCCCACAGACACACAGGCCTCCGCAGCTTTTACCTCCCCACTAAAAAATAAATAAAAAAAATAAAAGAAAACCCAGCTAATGAAACCCCCTTTGCCTGTTCTGAGCAAGAATTCATTTTAAAGACAGCTTTAGCTAAAGACATTACTCCTGCCCTGGTTACCTGTGTGCTCCAGCCAGGCAGGGCAGTAATTCCACCCTCCTCATTAGTTGCAGGATGGTGTCGAGCCAGCTGGGTGCTCAGAGACCCTGAACTGTGCTGAGACTGGGGGAGTTCATCCCGTGCCAAAGGCAGGGGTCAGCAGGGCCAAGTGTAGGAGAATTGCCTCTACACTCCCCTCCCAATAAACCCCTTGTACCAAGCCATGGGGCTGCATTTCCATCCACTCATTAACCTTGAAAATCCTCCAAAACAATGACACTCAGATTTCCTACGTTTCTCTTTGTATCCTAAAGGGATTCTTACGCCTCTTTATCCAAAAATTAATGTCGTTTTTATTGCTGCCATCACTCATTTTGCCTACACTCCCGCAGTCTGTTTCCCTCCCCTGTGGCGTGTTTCTCTGACACTGTGGTATCTCCTGGTGCCCATGGGGACAGTCTCTGCCATACTTCCAAGGTAGGGACTTGCTCAGTGCATGAGTCTCCTTCATCCCAGCTGCCCAAGTTAGAACATCCAGCCTCCAAACATCAACCCAGAGTCAGATTCCCATGTCCTGCCACCACGGGGGAAAAAAAAAAGAAAAACTCAAGAAATCCTTTCTGTGTTCTGGGTGCTTTGTGAATTCTGTGAATCGTTAGGATTTTTTTAAGGGTTTGCTGAAATGCTGAAAGCCATTTTCATGGAGGTGGGAGGCTTTTGTGTGATTCATTATCGACAGCTCCAGAATTATCCACAAGACAGCTCTGGAGAGGGAGGGCAGTGCTCCCGCCTGCTGCGCGCCGCGAGCTGTGCCGAACCCAGCGCTGGCACTTGTTCTTGGGTTTTGTTTTATTCTGAGTGAAGATTCAATTGACTCCGCAGCAAAATGGGGTGGGAAGCAAGTCGGGGAGTGCTGGAATATATTGATATATATTGCAGGAGTTGCTATGGATGTCCTTATCTGCTATGAAGGCCACTCCGGCTGCTCCAGACCAGGTTTCCCACCCTCACTGGGAAGCAGCTCAGACTGGGAGATGCTGCACCTCCGACGCTGCTTTCCTGAGCAGGGGGACCAGCTCTGAGTCAGCAGAACCCAGCCCTGCAGACTTTTCCATGCAGCCACCAGCGCCGTGTGCCAGGAGTCACTGTCAGGGATTATCCAGACAAAAGGCGGCGGCTGTTCCCCATCCGAGGGGAGGGATTTAAATGTTAAGCTTTTCTTCGGATTATTTTCTGCAGGGCATTTCTTCCCCCGCTCTATTTTTCCTCCCTGCGTTTCTGTGTGTGGAATGTACCCTTGATACATTTGAAAGTATTATTAATCTTTGTCATTTCTGTTTTAAAAATAACTCTGTGATAGCAGCGAGCAGTCCTTAAATCCTGTTTTATTCAGGCCGACCTTGCGAGTGGTGATCCTGGGGAGAGGATGATGCCACTGCCCCCCGTGCGCTCGCCAAGTGCACACATCCAGTGGCACTGCACCCCCCTGTGCTCAGGGTCTTTGAAATTAAAACCAGTTTTGTGTGGTTGGGTTCCACTGGGCTTAGTTTCCAACTGAAAAGTTTTAACATGCTGGAAATTCGATTTTTTTCCTGCAGAAAGAATTCCTTGGCCTTGCTGGTTTCAGTTAATCAGAGGAGCAGAGTTTATTAGGGAAAAAAAAAAGTACACACCACCAAAACAACAAAACAAGCAGAAAAGAAACAAGCTCTATTTTGGCATTTTGCTGTCTTAAGTACGGGAGAGCAATTTTTTCAGTTTACAAACACAACGTTTTCACTTGAAATACTCAGGAGATAAACTGGAAGAAGAGATGCAGGTGTTGTGCTTGTCAAAAAATAAAAACAGGTTAGAGCAAAGATTCGAGTGCAACCCCCCAACCAGCCCTGTCCATGTTGGGGTGCTGTGGGAGCCTCTGTTGGCTCTGGCCTCTCCCAGGTAGTTGTGCTTGGGCGAAGGTATCACAGGGGGACTGTCAGGGGAGGGGGTTCTGTGACCTGTAGCAATGCTTATAAACACATGTAGGGGTGCCACAGTCCTGTGTTGTGTGTTACCAGCCCCAGAATGGTGTCCTTGGTGGAGGGTTGTTTGCTGCTGCCCCATCCCTGGCACAGCCTCTTGGGCAATGGTTCCTTCACTGACCTAACTCTTCTTTCTCTCTTTTTGTGTCCCCAGTGCCTGTATGGCTGCTACGTCCATTCCTCCATCATCCCCACATTTCACAGAAGGTGCTACTGGCTTCTGCAGGTAGGATGGCGACGAGCTCCTCCCTCTGGGGTCACCCAGTTGAGCCTGTGTGGCCACGGTTGGTGGCTGCTGAGGGGCTCAGCACCCCACGTTTCACTGTTTGGGGGGTTTTGTTTGCCTGAGGGAAGAAATGGGTCTTCTGAGTTGTCTGTCTCTGTTCAGAGGGGTGATATATTTTTCTCTGGCAATAGAGAGTGGATGCCAAGTCAGGCATTCCCTATGTGCTTGAATTTGGGGTGGGACTTGGGGCCGGCTTTGCAGTGGTTCTGCTCTGCTCCAGTGAGGAGTTTAGTCTCAGGGGAGTCGCTCAATGATTTTGCTTCTGTCTGTTATGGGAACAGTGAAGCCCCAGGAGGAGTTCAACTGAGTTTTCCTCTTATTTACACAGAGTTTGAGCAGCATCCCTGGGGCTCTGGCGGGACGTGCTCAGGGTCATGTGTGGGAGTTTGCCCTGGTGGTGTTTGCTGGCTGTACCTTTGAGGAGCTGTTTGTATTCTTGGCTGGTTACCATGGCATACAAAGTGGAAGTAATTTGTTTTCTTTTGTTAGAAAATGGCACTTAACACATACGGTAATAATACTGTTTTAAAGCTTAAACTCCCATGGTCCTGAAAACCAACAGGTCTGAGGAAAGTGACCATTGTTTCTAGAACCAAATGGAAAATAATCCATTTTCCCCACTAATTTTGCAACTGTACTTTCCTATTGAAAAAGAAAACATTGCCGCTGTCACTGGGGCAGGACAGACACCTCATGACCTGCAGAGGGTTGTCCCCATACCATGGATGTAATGGAAGGGAACATGCACCAAATGCCACTGTCCTTTGTGCTGTCTGTGTGTTCTGAACTCCATTTGCATCCACAGTATATAAATGCTGCATGAAAGGACAGAGGAGATGCTTGGCTGCAGTGGTGGGAGCAGCACTGCACCTCTCAGAGCCAAGCTGTGGCTCCTCTGAAAATACAGTGTGACCACATTGATCTTGATCTCTTACGGGCTGGCCAAGCTGTGCTTGTACCCCCCTGAGAGGTCTTCCCCCAGTGGTCACCAGCACTACAGGATCTCTGAGCTGTACCCTGGGGTCTGGCCCCTTCACATTCACAGGGTGTGTGTTAATGTATAGTTGTCTTCTTTGCTCTGGTAATGTAATCACTTTGGATCAAGAGAAGCGGATGGGAAGTACATTTCTTAGAAGCCTATTTATAAAATGCACTGCAGGATGTCTCACTGTGGCAGTGGTAGACTGGTATTCCTCAACAAGGACACGTTGTGCCTTCTCTGTGGGAGGAAGAGGGGTCTGTGATTCATGACAGCATCTCCCAGGCATAAATGGGCATCCTTCAGTCATGCGCTCAAGGTTATTCAGCCGGGAGGAAGGAGCTGGCCAAGAATAGATGATGCTTTTTTATAGTCTGCACAGTGTTTGTGTTCAGCTCTATGGTGAATTCAGGGGGAATGAGACCAGAGAGGGAGAAGGTGTTTTGTGTATCTGCTTCAGAGGCTTCCACTTCAACACCCCCCCAGTAAATGAGTTTGATATTCCAAAATGGGTACAGCCAGGGCAATGTTTAACATTAACTTCCAGCAACATGTTTGGCTTTTTAGTTCATAGAGGTACATGGGTGACTTGCCCTTTTTTTTAGAGAGACATTCAACACCATCCTGGTGCATGGAGTGCTCTGCCTGCAAGTCTCTGGTCAGTGGGGAGTCAGTACAATTAGTCTGCATTGCTGGCTCTGTTTTATGGGATTATCTTCCTCCAAATACTATTGTCAGGTTAGATATTGATTAAAAATCCCTGTGCAGTTGTTCTTGATCTTTTCTGCCTCGCATTTTCAGCGTAAAGGCCAGGACTCAGACCAGCCACAGAACTCAGGGTCTCCCTCATGCATTTACACTGCACGGTAACCATTAATTATGTGGCACTGTCTGATTTCTTACTTAAACAACTTTGTGTTGTCATTTATGATTGACACAACATGCCTGCTCCCTGTGGATTGGTCAGAGGAATAAGAAATGAAAACCAGTCAGCTGGAGCCACACAATGCAGTTTTCTGTGTCTCTTCTAGAAGTTCTGCTGTGGGCAGAGGCCGTGGCTGGTGTGGGCAGTGGGATGGCAGGTCTGCTGCATGGGGCACCTCAGTTGAGAACCTCCTCTGTGTTCTGAAGGGGTTTCACATTTTTGAGACATTGCCAGCTTTCTTGATATCAGATTTTAAGTGCTGTCTTACCCCAAAGACCTTTAATATTTGCAATAGCTGTTGTAATTGCCAAGCCAGTGTTGGAGTGTTTCTGCAGGAGATGGTCCAGGCCCAGGTGCTGGGAGCCTCTTGCATGGATGCTCTCTTGGGCACTCGCTTGTTGCTGAGTGAAGGAAGCATGACCAAGGTGGTGGTTTCCTGGATTTGGCTCTCGTATTTTTCTTTCCATTTTCTGATCTCTAGAAATATAAGGTCATGCTTTGGGTGACAGGCAGAGGAGAAAACGGAGCTGAGGATGCAAGTGGCCTCTTCACAGGGTTCTGGGGAGGACTCCCCAGTAGTACTTTATCTTTCATTCATTTGCATGACCAGTTTGTTTCCAAGAAGACACAGAACCCTGGCTGTCTTCAGTGCACTGAGCATGGAGTAGTGCTGCTGACACCTTTTTTAGGGTGTGGGTGATAGCAGGTCCCAGTCTTCTGCAGAGACTTCAGCCCAGCTGCGGCCCTGAGTGCATTGCCTTGTCACCAGCAGGACCTGTGCTGTGCCTGTTAGAACTTCAGCATTGCACCAGATCTTGTGTCAATGGAAAAAGAAGGCAACCCCCTGCCTGTACTCATACTGACTAATGGAGGGGAAATGTGGATTCTCAGACATGGATGATTCTCAAACACTGGCACAGCTGAGTAGCAAAATGCAGCATTTCCCTTCTGTATGCTGCAAATAGGCACCCCAAGAATGTGAAATTAATCTGGCTGCCAGGTTTCCAGGTGGGCTGCTGCCTGCCAGGGTTACAGGGGGGGGGCATTGCCTTCACCCATCAACAGCAACATGTCCCTTGCTCACTCCCACACTTGTGCTGTGCAGCTGGAGGTGCTGAGCTTGTTGGACAGTTCGTTGTGTCTCATCCCCCCTTTAGCAGGTGCTGATGTCTTTAGTGCTGGTGCTGCAGGGATGGGAAGGAATGCAGTTTTTGAAAGTATTGCCTTTTTTCTTAATTAAGAAGTGCATAAACTGTGCTGTAGGTTCATGCTAAAAAACTTACTGTGAATTTAGACCTCTTGGCCAGTCGAACAAATTAAGAGTAACAAGCCTCGGAGAGCAGAATGTCAGCAGAGAGCTGTTTCACACTGCACATGCATTAATTGCTTGCTGAATAGTTCAGAATTGATGCAGAGGAGTGTCAGTGGCACCGTTCTGGCACGTGAGCCAGAGAAGTGGAGCAGGACACAGGCTGAGCTGGGCGGGCACAGAGAGACACCAGAGCCCTGTGGAGCCCTGTTGTAAATCCAGCATTGTCAGTAATTGCTGAAATGTGATAATGCAGTTCTCTGGGAGCTGGGGGAAACTGCATTTCATCTTTATTGCCTGCACATTCGTGGGATGCTCCCAGCAGCCATGGCAGTTGTGGGATGGTTTCCTGCAGGGTAGGAAATGGCATGGGAAGGTCAGGGACATCAGCAGTTATGCCAGGGTTGATGTCCAGGCAGGATGTCTGTCCTGACAGGAGCAAATGGGAGATGCTGAGGGGCACACTGGTGTTGGGCAATATTTGGGTAGCAGTCTTTAATTGTTGTTCCTGTGGTTCTGTGTGCATCAGCTGTGCCTTTGGAGAGTGTCTGTAAGCACTGACTGAATAGCAGAGGGGTTTGCAATATTTTCTCTTTAAACTGTTTCTTCCTCGATTCTTCTTCTGATACACTTGAATATTCAGTCATTTGTTACTGTGAATGTCTGCACTGATACTTGATGCTCCCTGAGTGTTCCTTCCTAAAATGTATCTTATCTGAAATGGACAGAAAGTATCAAGGCCTGAAACTCATTTAAAACATTTTACATGACACCTGCCACCGTCCTGCAGTAATTTGGTGTTCATTCTGTATTTTTTTGCCTCAAATTTTCCATTATGTCCTAAACAAGAGGAAACCCTTCCTGTTTCTTTTTGATAGCCCCCCATCAGAGCAGCATTTCCCTCTCTGATAGCTTGTGCTGGGCTGTGTCAGCAGCATCTCCCACGTCCCTGGCTGGAGCAGCGACAGACAGCTCGAGGGTTTGGGGCTCTTTCAACATAAATTGGAAGCGTTACAGTCTCGTAACAATTCTCAAGACTTTTGCTTAGCAATGGGTTTTTATATTTCATTTGAGTGAAATAGAAGTGGCTGGGCAATAAAACACTGAGGATGCTGCTCTGCACGTGGGCACTTAGATGGGTCCTGTATGTTGGGTGGTGGGGTGTGAGCAAGGCCTTGGCTCACTGAGCCTGTCTGTTTTTGCTAACAGGATTATAAACTGTTGCTTGCTGCCCTGAAATGTTTTCCCAAAGTGGAAATTAAGTGTGTGTAGAAGTCTAGCAGAGCATGGTCTGAGGTGCCCAGCCATCACCAGCATGACTCTGTGTCCCAAGCACTCCTGGGGTGCAGGTGGCTGTTCACAGAGCAGAGTGTGCAGCAGATGTGCTTTACCTCCCTCAGGTTCTTGTTCTCAGTGACCTGTGTGTGTGTGGAGCTGTGCTGGAAAGGAGACAGTGAATGTTGGGGGAGCACAGGGCACGTGCAGGAGAGTGGAATTGGCTTTTGCCTCGATTTAGTGCTGAGCTGCAGCAGCAGTGGTGCTCTGGGTACCAGATGTTGTCAGGATGCAGCAGTCAGTCCCCTTGTGTCATCACTGGGCTTCATGATGGGCAAGCATTTTCAGAGAATGAGGAAGTTGTGGATACCCTTTTCATGCTTCCTTTGACTTAATCTCTGTGAAGGATGCTCTCTTCTTTTCCTGCTTTTATTTCTGAAGGCACCATGCTCGTTGCTGTGTCTCTACTGCCTTGCAGTCACCAGAACAGCCACATCTCAAGACTTCCCATCCAGTTTTTCAGGGTTCATTAAAGATCTGAAATACTCCTGGAATTGGTGGAGCTGTGCAAAAGCTATTGCTCAGTCCAAGTGAAATCCCGAGGGTTATGTGAACTCTTTTGTAATAATTGTCTGTTTTCATAATTGGCTCTAACATATTTGCTCCAGAAAGTGAATTTCTGAGTAACTGTGTAGGAGAAGCTCTTGTCCTCCCAACCATCTCCTTCCTAGGAGCAAAAGGTCCCATGCACCATGCTCTGTGATCACCCTGTGGGGTGTCACAGAGAGCACAGCCCATGTGCTGTTGGAGGAAGGACAAACCCCAGAGCCCTGTTTGCATTTGCAGCCGTCTTCGCATGCGAGACTGTGGAAAGAAATCAGGATGTTGCTCCCCTGAAAAACATTTTTCATGACAGAAATCTGTGGTAGGTAACACTGAGCTGTGGTTTGGGCTGGGCCATGTCTTATATCAGCCTGGATCCCTGCAAACCTGAGATGGTTGGACCCCTGCAGGGTGGGTGAAGTGGGACAGTGGGAGCAGCAGCACTATAACCCTCTGCTGATGTTCCAGTAAAGGGGAGGCAAAGAGGGTTACAAATGAACTGGTGTGTCAAAGGCTGGAAACATTTTAGCAGGGGTGCTTTATCTTTTGTAATGTTTTTATAAATTATATATTAACACACTTGCTGCATTTTCCTGAGAAATTGGGCAGAAGAGCAGAATGTATAGCCGGCAGATTATATTCCAGAAGGAAGACGTCTCTGATTAAAAAAACAATTTCCAGCCCTTTCAAATACATAACTTTATTTTAGATGAGTAGGCTGCTATTTTTGTATCGCTCTCCACCATTTTAAAGAAAATCCCATATTTGTTCCCTAGATATATGAGGAGACTGACGTTAATGCGAGCAAACTAAAAAGCAGTCAGAGTGCTTTAGTTGTTACTTAAATAATCTGTTGTCATTTATAGAAGAGATGCGTTTCCCAAACTGCTGGGGGACGTGCCTGGGTTGCTGATTGAGAGGAGTTCTGACAGGGGCAACGGAGAAAAGGCCAAAGCATGAGTGAGTCCTGCAGAAAGGGAGAGCAGGTTTTGTGCTCTCGGCTCTTGGAGATGATGCCCCGTTTGCCCTGGACGCCCGACCTGGGGGAGGGAAAGCAGCGGCTGCATCCCTTTCCTGTGGCTGCAGCCCTGCCATGTGTCAGGGCACGGCTGAAAGCAGCCACACAGCGGTTCCTTTTGCCTCATCCAGCAGCTTGATGGAGCACCTGCCTTAACCTGAAATGGGTTTTGCCCCTGTGGCTGCAAAGGGAACTGACAGCAGGGTCGGGAGCACCTGGGGACCCTGTGAGAAGCGTGCTGTCGCTGGGGAGCATCAGCATCTCAGCAGGGCCACACAGAAGTGGCACGGCTGGAAACAGGATTACTTTTGCTCCAGTGCCCACCCCCCTGCTCTCCCGGGAGGACCCCAGAGAGCAGGACTGTCATCCCTCTGATTCTGCTCCGGTTCAGTCCGGTGACGCTGTCACCGAGACATTCTCACGGCAGGGATCGCAGCCATGTGGCAGCACAACTCAGCTGGAAATTAAATCAAACCACAGGCTCCAAGACACTTATTAATATGCTCTGTATACTGAGGATTAGGCTTTTGGTGACACTTAAATTGAATTCTAATGCTATTTTGAAATATATAATGCGCTGAATTTACTTCACCTCAGGTTTGAGTTAATGGTTTATTAAATTATGCACCTTGCAGTAGCGAAGCTGTTTCCTGGTGTAGGACACCGAGCCTTGCAGGAACAATGCAGAGATTCTGCTGAGCTCATCCACATCCTCCCTGGTCAATTATTAGGTCTGCAGGTGTCAGTGAATGTATTATACCATTGGCTGGAGTTTCACCCTCACTGGAGAGGTATAGCTGGGGCTTGAGTTGGGAATTCTGTGGTGAAGCAAATTACAATTTGAGTTTAGAGATCTGGAGTTCGTTCTGGCGTGGGCAGCAGAGGACTTGAAGGAGATGCTGCCAAAGCTGAAGTCTCTCTTTCTAATGCAGGATTTTTTTTCCTTTAATATGCAGTGTTTTGGCCTGCAGTGAGTTTCCCTCTGTATTTTCTCTGTTAAGGCACACTTTTTGAGTGTTTTGGATAAATCACTTCCCAGGTGCCTGAAGGTTTGAATGCTCTTCTTTCTGTCCTCTGCCTTTGTGAGCATCTAGCTTATTACCCCGGTTGCTTTTATTCTCAAGCTAATCTTTTACTTCTGAAGGAGTCTCTCTGTACTCCCTTTCTATCAACTGGCTGCCTCAGCTGTCACTGACGTCTACACTACCCCTGGTTAATGAAGCTGTGACGCCTCTTCTGTCTCACCCTGTCTCACTGGTATGAAGACTCTCCGTCCCTGTCACCTCCTGCAGCTGCCACCTGCATCCTGCCATCTGCATCCCACCTGGGATGCATCAGTGCATCCCTCTCACCAGTCCACACTCCGGGTGGTGTCTCAGGTCAGAGAGGGGAAAGTGGCTGTCACACACATGAATCTACACATGGTGCACTACCCGTAGTGAAAGGCAATAAAGGTTATTAAAAACCAGCCCCAAGGTCATGGTCTGCACTATAAAATGCTGCACCTGCCTCTGAGGCCATGGGAATGGTGTGTAGGGGTCACAGCCTTAGTCCTCTGCGAGTTCATTCAATGGTTTTCTGCAGCGTATTAGTGAGGGGGCAAAAGCCAGAGGAGAATGACCAACCTAAATGGCTTTTGCTCCTGAACAGGTGTCAGACCTCAGGGGATCATTTTCTGTGTCAAGGAAAAAGTGCACAATTTGTCTTAGCATGCATTTGTTTCCCTTAAATGTCAGCTTAACCTCTGCTCCTGGCGCTGCCGCGAGGTGTGTGTCATACCACAGTCTGGCGGCTCGCGCTGGTTATTGGCCACTGGCAGCAAGGAAAGCATGACAGAGCAGAGCAGAGGTTGAGGTTATTATCAGTTTAATCACTGTAAAATAGAGGTCTCTTCCCAGAAAAGCAGATTTCCCAAAAACATAACCAAAATAGGTCTGTTGCGTTCAGTGTATCTTCGTGTTGTCCCTGTTGTCACGTGGCAGAGTGGTTTGGCTGTTCCGATCATCCCCACGGCTGCTGTCCCTCCCTGGCTGGAGGGACAACATACCCACCCTGCTCCCCACTGGCCTCGTGCTGGGCACTCCTGACAGTCACCATCTCTAATTCAGCTGAGCTGTCCTGGGTGCTTTCTGCTGGAAAAGGGAGAGAGGAGACTGCTGGGATTTTCACCATTCTCCATTTATCTTTGTTCCTGGCACTCTTCAAAAGCTGGCATCAATGGCTCTGTAATCACAGCCTTTATTTCTGAACACACAATACTGGTGTGTTATTACTCTCTATAACCTACATTTGAGCCACTTTCTGGGGGGATTTTGCTGCTTTCAAGACACAGTGCTGGTGTCCTGAGTGTTCTGGAGTGCACAGACCTGTTCAGGTTGGTTCAGCCAAGCCATCCCCATGTGCTTCAACTATAGAGGCACTGTCATTGTCAGGTTTTATAGGGTCCCCACACAAACATTTAATGCTCTGGGGAGCGTTTGACTTTCTTAAACAGTCAAATTTTACTCATCTCATGCTTTTGCATTTCCTGCACCTGTCCTGCTGGGAATTTTTGTTATGTGCACAGTGTAAGACTTTGTAGGAAAAGGAATCCCCACAGAAGATCAATCCCCTCCTTGTCCTGCAGTGAAGACTGGAGCCCAACATCAGTTCTGCTGTGCATGGTCTGAGTGAGGTGCAGATTCAGCTCTGGCTCCTCCTGCAGCACTTGGCACTGGCACAAAGAGCTCCAGCCTCAAACACTGTTGTTCTTTCGTGTTTATTGAACATTAATCCATCACAAAAATATGCAGAAAGAAAAATGAGTGCAACATCTTTCAAGGTCAGTGGTTCCTGTGGAGGTGCTGTGGCAGTGCGGTGTGCTCTGTGACACAGCTGACACACGAGTCATGGGGTTAGCTCTGACTCGTGTAGCTGAGTCCTTTTTTCATGGAAAAATATGGCAAATACATCCTATAACTTGCTATCTGTGCAGTCCAGCACTCTGATAAACAGTAATTAGAACTATTTTGGGATGTCATCTCCTCTCTACCATTTATTGACCTTTTCTTCAGTGTAATTTTCTTCTTGGGAGTCCAGGTCACTAAATAGCCCAGGAGGAGCAGCCATGTGAGAATCTGGGACAACACAGCCACCAAGACCCACTTAAGTGCTGGAAGGTGCCCAGTCTTAGACTTGTTTAATGTTTACATTATGGTAAAAAATCTGGAAACCTCTCAGAAAAGAAGGTTTTTTCTGAGTTCACCTTGTAGTCATCAGGGAAAGAAGTTACAACTGTTGGGTGCTGGGACCCCGCTAAAAGAAATTACCTAAAATAGCTTTTCTGTCTGTAATAGCATTTCAGTCCTAGAGCCTTTCCAAGCTGACCCAAAATCACTTGTACGGTAAGAAACTTCGTCCTTCCAGGAAACTGACCCCTCGTTTTCAGGTTTTACAGAATCAAACAGGAAATCCATTGCAGATTCAAAAAATAACATGACCAAGTAAGTTTTGGCTGCTCTGAACCTGGTCATGCCGTATTTGGGTTTTAACAATGGTTTGCTGAATTTATGTGAATTTATATCATCAGCTGAGAATATCAATTGCTTTAAAATGTCACCTTCTTCATGGCTTTACTCTACAAGGAGCAGACCTAGTCACCGTCTTTAGGCATGCAAAGTGGGAATAATGTGTCCTACTCACCTTGATCTTTAGGCAGAGCATCCCTCCCCAAGGCTTCCCACTGCCCCAAGTGCTGCAGGGACTGGGGCTGTGTGAGCTCCAGTTCCCAGTCTGCCACTCAGATTCTGGGGGAAGAAGGAGAGGATGTGGAAAGGGCTTGATTAAAAAGTGCTTTTGCTTTTTTTCTCTTGAAGAATGTTTGCAGTGAAAACTGTACGTGAAATTTATACTCCTCTCATATGATTCTGACTGGTTTTAGTGCACAAATTCTCAGAAGAAAATGTATTCAATAAAAATTTGATGTGGAACTATAGCTCAGCAGAATCTTTCTTAAGAAATCCTGCTCTGGGGTATTCATTTTGTATCTAGTTTCAGTTTTAGTGCCTATTCCTTCTGCCGATGCCCTCGTTAGCCTGCTAACAGCTCGTGAATGGCTCAGCCCCTCTCATGCCCCATCCTGGTGCTGCCCGGGGCATTCCTGCAGTGGCTGTGGGGAAGGTTTGGGTGGAGTGCGTGGTGCTGCTTAGGGCTGCTGCTCTTGCCTTTTTCCTCAAGCAAAGGTTTGTTGGTGAGGAGGGCAAAGGGCCCAGGACTCACTCGAGCTGGGGGTGCTGGAGCTGTGGTTGGTCAAGCGTTGCCAGGCTGGTGGGCAGTGATGTGGCCAACAGAAATGTAGTGTGCTTGGTTTACACAAGCCTACTGGGAAATAGTTTTAGCAGGAGAAGTGCGATAAATCTGGATTTATTCTCCTTCTGATGCTCAGCATGCAGAAGGAGGTGGTTATGGGGAAGTGGGAAAAGGATCTGTGATGGCCACAGTGGAAATTGCAGGGCAGACCTGACAGCTGTGAGCTCCTAAGGAATGCAAGTCAGTGACATGACCCCGGTTTCTGGCATGAATTAGCACCAGTGTGCAGGGGAGAAGAGACAGAACCCTTTCCAGGCTTCAGAGCACGTGACAGCAATGAGTGAAATCCTCACTGGTCCCTTGATTTCTGACCCTTGTTCCTAAAGGTTCCTGTTTGCTTCCCAAAATTGCAAGCAAGCGGCACTTCTTGAACCAGGCACTTGTCCTGCTGCCTGGCCCTACCCCGTGCTGGGAGCAGCACCCCAAGGCAGTGGTGCCTGAGGAAGCACAGAGTCACTCTGCAAACAGAAGTCCCAAGGCTGAATCCTCTGCTCAGCGTTTCAGGGTCACCAGAAAGATCTCAAACAAGTTTCTGGTCCAGTATAGTGTGGAAAAACAGATCCTGAGCAGCGCTGGAGCGGCGCCCCCTGAATCACCTCTTCCCCAACGCATTTTAATGCAGAGCTGGAGCCTCGAGGCAACTGAGAGCGTTTTCCTAAGGTTTAGTGATAAACTTGTGTCTCCTGTGAGTGAGCAATCTGCTGCTTTGCCACTTTTTTCAATTTAGACGGGAGTACACTGAAGCCTTCTTGCAGAAACATTTATGGTGTCAAGCAAAACTGGAGGGTTTGGGTTGTACTTCTCCAGTAATTTTTTTTCTTTACTTCTAGTGTTCTCGCATCAAGTTTTCACTGGAAAAATACTGCCCAGAGGCATGGGAAATGGCATATAGCTTTATGAAATATGCTCCCATCCAAGGATACACCATGTTTTTATTTTGTGACAGTCCAGGATTCAGTGCATGGACTAAACATTGTGGCATCCCATTTGATTTTTGAATTGTTGGATGGACTAGACACAATAGCTCATGGACAACCTGATCATTTTTCCCCGTGGTTTACCCTTTTTCTAGATTACTGTCTGTAAGTTTCATAATGGAATAGGATTCCTCCCTGGTTTATAAACTTAAGGCCATATTACAGCAGCACCCAGTAGTGCTGCTATATTTTAGATGGTGTCAGGGTTTCTCTTATAAACCTTATTTTTCAGAGGTTTATAGTTTAGCCATAAAAATTTGCTGTATGCTGGTGCTCAGGATGTAACAGCTGCATCTCTGCCATGCAGAAAGTGTGTTTGCATGTAGTCCCTGCAGGCAGAACAAACCACACTTCCTGGGTACGGTTATGCCTAGAGCTCTGTATAATTGAATTAAAAATAATTTATCCTAAGTTTTTGTTTCAAAGTTTAATTGCTCATAAATCAGGAAATGCCCCTTTGACAGGAGCTCTGGAATGCTGCCAGAGGGGTGCTGGGAGGCTCCATTCTGTCGGGGCAGTGCCAGGTTTCCTTGAACAAGGAGACAGGACACAACCTTTTCTTGAAGCAGGAGCTAAGGAATGGATCTGCTGGTGGCTTCTGGGAACCTGAAGGGATTAGCTGGGAGCACTGTTAATCTTAAGGGCTATTCTTACTCATCGAGGGATATCTGGCCCACACAGTAACAAGTGGTCATAAATATCTCTGCTCTACCAAAAGAAGCCCTGAAAATGGATTTGCACACAGGCTGTACCTCCGATAATATCCACAGGCTTACGTGGCTGTGAACGTGTATCATCGGTGGGTTTTCTCACGTTGACATATGAGTAAGATACCAACAGCCTCCTTTTAATAGCCCTGCATAATGTTCACACCTGCTGCAGTATCATGTGCTGCATCTCAGCAAATAAGCTGGCTGAAGGGAATGAGGAATATCCTTCCACAGTGCCCTGAGCTCCCGTCAAAGGAGGCAAACTGGCTGTTTGTGGCCTGGCACACAGGGTGTTGTTCTGCTGCAGCTCCAGCAGCCACCTGCACAGGAGCATTTTGGGTTCCTGGACACCCAAATAGCAAAGAGCACAGGTTTGAGCCCAATGTCAAAACCCAAAGGGACCCCCACACGCTCTGCAAGTCAACATGAACTTCACTGTGGCTGGACGTGTCTTCGTGATGTGTTGCTCTTGTTGGCTTTCCATCTGCAGGAGTTTAATGTGAGTTTTAGACAGGCTGATGTTTGAGCTCGTGTTTTCTTCTGTGATAAGGCATTCTGACCTTAGTGCTACTGGCCTGCATTAATTCTCACTCAAAAATTCTGGCTGGTCAGAGGCGCTGGGTCAGATCTCTGAGGTGCTGTGGTGGAAAGCACAGCACTGGCTGGTTCTGCTTTTAAAGTCCCATTGAATTCCTGCTGGGAGCACGTTTTTACTGTCATCTCCCCAGGTGCTCGTCAGTGTTGTCCATCTGAATTCAGACCTGAGCAACAGCACACTGCTGTACTGCTGGCGGTGTGAGATGTCATGACAGGGCATGTGGCAGTGAATGGTCATAGGTTTGTTGTACCACAGGTGACCCCTAATCCAGGTCCCTTTAACGTGCACAGAGCTCAGCCTCGTCCATGAACACACCTGCACAGTCTTGTTAATTAATATCATGTTTTACGTTCCATTTTAATAAAGCCTTTTCATTACAGAGCTTGTTCCCATGGTAGGATAAATGGAAATTCTTTGCAGGAGCATTATAATTAAGCTGCAGCGCAGTGGGGAGGGATGTGTGTATTGGTACAAATTGAAAGAGGGGAAATTTAGGTTAGGTAATAGTAAGGAGTTATTTACTGTGAGGGTGGTGAGACACCAGAAGTGGTTGCCCAGGAAGACAGTGGATTCCCCAACCCTGGGGGTGTCCAAGGCCAGGTTGGACAAGGATTGGAGCAACCCGGTCTAGTGGGAGGTGTCCCTGCCCATGGCAGGGGAGGTTTGGGCTGGATGATCCTCGAGGTCCCTTCCAACCCCTTAACATTCTGTGATTGTGTTTTGCTTGGGCAGTGTCTGTCTCAGAGGCAGGTGATCCCAGCAGGCTCAGGCAGTGCTCCTCTGCTTTGTACCTCGGAATTTCTGCCAAGGGACCATTTCAGGCTCGGGTCATATTTCACAGGCTGCAGAGATGGAAAAAACCCTCTCCGAGGCAGTAGTTCCACAATTTTTGGCTCACTGGACCATTGCAGCTCTCAGACGTGCCTGTGGCAGCTGGGACAGTGGCAGGGAAGCAGGTTTTATTGCTGAGGTTGGTTCTGCAGGTGATTTATTTACCACAGACTGGAGTTGGGGGCCATTCCCAGGCAACACCACAGTGGGGATGAAGGGGTGAGGGGTAGGACAATTTGGGGTGTCTCTTCAATGACCAGAGTACCAAGAGTGGCAATACAGTAGGTGAAATACTTTATTATTTTAGGTCTATTGTGGTTTGGTCTTGTAGTTTAAAGATCAATACACACAGTGCGTACACAGCTGTTCATAATGGGGAGAGTCACTTTGATGAGCATGAGGAGACAGAGGTTCACCATGGGGTTAGAGAGTCCCTCTTCAAGAAAGGCAGCTCAGCAAGGGGAGGTACTGGAGTTGTGTCAGAACTACTTGCGAATTTGGGAACAGATTTTTATTTTCTCTTTGACAAAAACTAGGGTTTATAAAAAGTGACAAAACCTGCCTGGGAGGAGGGTTGTGTTCCTGCTGCCAACCTCAGGGATGCTTATTTATGAGATATGCAGCCAGGAGTTGGAAATGCTTCATTAGCAAGCAGCAGTGCATGCTAGCCCGAGAAGATCTGAATAGAGTAAATTAGGAGGGAAACATCTGTTGCTTTCTGGTTTGGTTTTAGTGCTCAATCTGGTGCTAATCCTGGCCTTTGGTGACCTTTTTACATGTCCCCTCATTCTAGACAGGAGACAGGTTTTGTTTATTAGCAGTGGATGTGTGTTACACCCTTGGAACTGAGTTGCCTCAGAGTTCATATCTGCCCTCCAGAAGAGATTTGTTTCCCTCTTGTTTTCTTTCCTTCCCAAGACCTTGCAGGCAAAATATTAGAAGAGGAGGGAAAGGAGAGGCAGTATAAGCCTAAGCCAGACAGAGGATGGTGTGTACACATGTGCATGCATATGTAAGGTGCAGAGTTCTGCCATCTCCCCCTTTTTGTATAATGATTTTATCATTAAAAAAATGAGAGCTTCTAACAGAAATTTAAGGTCTTTGGTTATACAAAACTCATGGCACATTTAGGAAGAAGTATTTGTCACAGCATCATGTGTGAATATCCAGGTTTGGTGCAAAGAGAGAGGTGGCATGCAAAAATTCTCTTCCTAAATCCTACTTTTCCCACTGACCAACAGGGCGGTGGCAGGCACAGATCCACTCTGCTGCTCCATGAATTCAGCATGAGAGGCTGCTGCCAGGCCCTCCCTGAAGTGAGGAGCATCCCCATTTTCAGGGAAGGGGCTGGAGACAGTGGGTGCTCTCCATCCAGCACGGGGGGCATCAATGCAGCAGGTCTGAGCTGCTCAGCACCATGTTGCCATTGCAGAGTTTTGTTTAAGGCTTAAAACACTTGCTCAGATTAATGACCAAAAATGTCAAATGTGTCCACAGCTAATTATTCATTAGATGCATAATTAGTGTGAGATGATCATGACATTTTACTGTTATTAATTTTTATACTCTAATAGGAATTAAGTCAGTCTGTGCTCACAGAACAACAGTTGGAACAGGCACCAGAGATACCTGTGCTGGGCTGGAAGATGCTCCCTCAGTGCTGCCTGGCTCTCTGAGGCAATGATGGTGTTTCTGGGTTTTCTGTGATCAGGTTTTAACTTCCTGTTGTACCTCTGCTCTAAATGGAGGGCTGCGGGATGCAGGTAGGCTGAGTCTCCAAAATACCAAGCCTAGTTGTCTTCATTAAAGCAACAATAAACTCAAAAAAGCAAAACCAAACATATTGGGTGCTGTTCTTTAGAGACTGGCAGGTTTCTGGATTTGTTGTCTTTTAATACCCCAAGAACAGGTGCAGGTTGACAAGTGGCATCAGCCAAGGGACGCAGCTTTATAAGGTTGTGTTGAAGCAGGCTTGGAAGTAGCCAGCTGAAATCTAATTTGTAGCCAAGTGGAATAAATTGGAACTGATAGTTACTCAATTAATGGCATGGGCAGCAAGGTGAGGTCTCCTCTCAAAATAGCAGAATAAGGTTTCTTGTCAGGGAGGTTTGGGAAAACGGGGCACGGCATCAGGTTTTCAACCAAATCCAGCCATTAATCATCTAAGTAGCAGGAGGGAGGTGTGATTATTATAGAGAGGCTCAGCAAAACAGTCTGAGTGAGCACTTCCTAGAAGGGTGATGGAATCCAAGCCTCAGCCAGTGAACGTGTTGCCTGGAGCTGAGGATTCTCAGGGCAGTGTGGCATGGAGTGGTACCTCAGTCCTGCAGAAAACACCAGCAGGGGCACAGGGGGCTGTCCTCTGCTCCTGGGCTGCTCCAGGTACCCACAACATCCCAGGAATGGAGACTCAACCTCTTCTGTCACTCACCTGCTAAAGCAGAGCTCCTTTCACATCTGAAAACATCATCTTTCCATGTGGAGGAGTTCTGTAAGAATGGGCAACTTGGGCGTCTTTTTAGTGCTTTTTGTGCATCCAAGGATGCAGTGGGGGATTGGCTCATGCATTTGCCACACTCCCTGCAAACTCCTGTGGTGTGGTGGCTCAGGTCTTTGGATAACTGCACAGTTGCCATGGTAGTCTCCACCACAAGCAGACCAGGAAATACAGAAAGGCTTTTTTTGGGGTTTTTTTTTCCTTTAGTCAAAAGAAAATTTTTTTCCTATGCAAATGGCCTCTGCAGTAATATCAGCATTGCCTCAGACCTGCACAAGCTGAATGGAAGAGAAGCTGAGTTCATGGTTTTCAGCTGAATGGTTTTAAGCTTTATCCGTTCAATGTATAAGTAGGAAAGGCTCATTTTACCTGGAATAATGGAATCCTTGGGTTGTGTTTAAGGACGGGCCAAACAAATAATTTAAGAGGGAAGTTCATGTCAGCTGGTCTGATGCAGCAGCAGGACACAAGAGCTTGTGTGAGAACACAGCTAATCCCTCAGCCCAGACTCTGCAGTCAGCAGACCACCGAAGTGAGAGGGCAGGACTTCCCTGCTCCAGCTCTTGGCACATCCCTGGTCCTGTGGCAGTGACACATCACTGATGTCCTGCTCTCTGCAATGATCTGGTAGGAGCAAGAGAGAGCAAAGCAGAGGGCTGCGAGGGTTTTCCCAAAGCCTGAAGGTTCTGTTAAGGTGAGCTTTGGTGGCTCATTGGTGGTTTGGGGGTTGTGATGGGTCCCCTGGTGCCTTGAGCTCCTTCCACATTGGGCCAGGCAGCAGTGCCCTCCCTGCCACAGAAACGTGGGGTGCCTGCTTTGAGGCTTCCTGATTTATGCTAATGCTTTGTTTCCAGTTTTGATTGTTCAAGGATTCGCAGAATATGCTTCAGCAGTGACCAGCAGGCCTCACAGAGGGTGACAGGTCATATTTGGGTTTTGGCACAGAAACTGTCCTGGCCACTGGGAATGAGTGCAAGGGAAAATGTGTGCAGATCAGCTCAGATACTGAGCTAATAAAACCGTAGATGAGGTCTAAACTATGAAACATCTCTCAGCTTGTAATGCAAATATAGTCCAACATCTGTGGTCTTTCATTAAAAGTGAAGTTATGAGAGTGAGATTTCATTCAGTGACACTGATTTGTGCCTGCACAATTATTAACAATTTGATATTGTGGCTTCCTTGGTATAAACTTCTGTGGTAAAGAGGAATTAATTTTTCTGTGCTGTTAGAACTTGTCAGAGGAGATCCCTCCCTTCCTATGTCACTGGATCAGAAATTCCCCCTGTACATGGGTTGACCCCTTCCCTCTGGAGTGCACATTAATTGAAGCTGCACTCCCTTTAAACTGGTGCTGCAGGAGAGGAGTGTAAAAACTCTGCAGAGTAGCAGTGGAGGAATTTATAGGAGAATTAAGCAAGGCAGAGGGTAATATATCAGGTGCTTTCAGATTGGGACTATGAAGAGGAAGCTACTGTTGGCAAATCTTTTCCACTTGTATGTAGGATGGTTTTCTGAATGCAGGAATATAAGGGTGGCCACAGGATCTTCTTATTGCAGCAACATCTCAGCCAGCCCTAGGTGTGCCAGCCCTTCATCATCCTGCTGAGAAGCAGAAGGTGCACCAGAATGAAGAGTGGCTCTCTCTCACCACTGTACCTTCTGGTCCCTTTGGAGCCTGTTACCACGGAGCACTTCCCCTGCTCCCCGCTCTGCCTCAGTGGTGCCAGTGCACACCTGATGGCACACCAGCAGTGAGCAGAACATAGACCTGTTCTCCTTTTCCCATTGCATGGCAATCTGTTATGTTTGACTTAGATAAATGTCTGCTGAGAGAGGTGTAAATTTGGCTCATCTGACAAACCCACTGTGTCTCTGGCTATTTTTGGTTTTGCTGATGAATGCTTCTCCTCTCTTTCCTTACATCACACACAGAGCCAGCACCTCAGATGTAGCTTCTGGTGAAAACAACTGCCTCAGATGTGGCAAGGGGAGAAGCAGGTGATGCAGGAGAGGCTGGGCTTTGGGCAGTGATGCCTGGTCTCTCTCAGCACAGGTGATGTGCTGAGACCAGCCTGACATCTTTCCCCCACACCAAACTTAGTTTGGGATGCCCCACTGGCACTTCTGTAAACAAAATATGCAATTCCATTGTGAAGAAAACACCTTTCATAAATAGGGAAATGAGAAAAGGTGCAAGAGGGCTTCCTATTTGGTCTAGAGAACAGAAGACTGAGAGGGGATCTCATTAATGCATATAAATATCTCAAAGGTGGATGTCAGAGGATGATGCCAGAGTCTTTTTGGTGGTGCCCAACCACAGAATGGGGAGGAATGGCCATGAACTAAATCACAAAGTTTCACCACAATATGAGGAAGAAGTTATTTCCATGGAGACTGACAGAGTATTGGAACAGGCTACCCAGGGAGATCCTGGAATCTCCCCATCTGCAGACACTCCAAACCCACCTGGACACATTCCTTTGTAACCTGCTGTAGGTGACCCTGCCTTGGCATGGGGGTTGAACTGGATGATCTCCAGAGGCCCCTTCCAAGCCCAGGTATTCTGTGACTCTGGGATTCACAAGGTAGGCAAGACCTGTGTTCTCAGCAGTGCTTCATCCTACCAGTCAGAAGCAGTAATGATGAATGGTTGTCTGTGGCAGTGTGATATTAATGTGGAGGGTTTCACTCTGCCGTGGCTGTGCTTGCAGAAACACCCAGGAGAGCTCCAGGTGTTCTCTAATATTGCATTGATGGCCTGATGGTTTCTTGCTGACAAAACTGCCACAGTTCTTAATATCAGCCTGTCTGCATTCATCAGCTGCAAAGGTTTTCCATCCTGTTGGGCTCCAGAATAGCATTAGACAGCAATTGGAGAAGGTGGAGGAAGCCAGTATGATAATTTTTTAATCTAACCTGCCTGTACCAGAGAGTCACTGGTGCTCTGATGGCTGGAAGTTGTGATGCAAAAATGAAGAAAGGCTGGATGTCATTTTAGTGAAGGATGTGGAAATATATTTTTCGATATTCTGCTTGTGTCTAGCTGCAGTGCTGAATAAAACCCACATGGCCTACACAGCACTCCAGGTCCTGCAAGGACCCTGGAATGAGTGCACCTCAGGAACACGGAGCAGTCCTTGGAAAGGAGGACGTTCAGGTCATCCAGGATGCTCGGATCCCATTGAGCATCCTATATGGATTCGAAGGCAGGAAATGTTCATGCCCTGCTCTGCCACCTGTCAGGAGTTACCGTCTGTGTCTCCTTGTAGAGACAGTCCTGTCACTTATCGAGGAAATAAGATGTGACACCATCAATGTTCAGGTGTGATGTTCCTGTCCTGCACACAGGTCTGTCCTAACCCTAACCCAGGGAGCCTGTGCCTGTGGGCACTTGACTTGGAACCATGCTCTTCTTTGGCATAAGCATCAGCCCCACGTGCAAAGACTGTCGTGCAGCAGCCACTGCTGGATCTCACTGCTTCCTCGATAGTGGAAAGCTTATCAGTTTGTCACGGCAGTTCCAGCAGCATCCCTCTGAGGCTGCTTTGGAGCCCAGCAGTATTCAATATTTTATCAATCATCTGCAAGAAATTATAAAATCATTACCTGCAAGTTTCATTCCCACTTTGATTTGTGAAGTTTCGCAGGGTAATAAATATTGATGAACATTGGTCACAGAAATTAATCCGAACATGGTGATTAGAGATGGGTAGAGCTGTCAGCACGTGTTTGAGTTGAAAAGCAAGATTTTGCATGAGAAGAAGCTGAGAGCAAGCTTGCAGGGTAACAGCAACCAGCGGTGTCTCTGGCAATGGTTTCCACTCCATGAATGTCCAAGTCTGGGCTCACTGGGACACTGTACAGTTTTGTGATGAGCAGTGCTAGTGTCCTTCTGCTTTTAAAGGAAAGATTGTAGTGAGAGGACAAAGCAAATCAGAGAAGCAACCAAGCAGTGATTTGGTCACACCCTATTAACTGCACTTGCATTGAAGCAGTTGTAGCAGATAAAAGCTCAACAAGAGGCACAGACCTCACAGGCCCAAGTCAGCAAAATGAAGACTTGTTGTTTGAATGGTGAATGCAGCTCCTGAGGGAGTGAGCTGTTAGGGGACTGCCCCTCTGGAGCACGGTGTGTTTGGGGAGATGTGCATCCTGCTCAACTGGGGTCCCTGCTGAGGACTGGAAGACACCATGTGTGTCACTCTGCCAGGCAGCAGGCTCGGTCTGAGCAGTGCCATCCCCTGGGCTTAAAAGCTACAAAAACAGCAAAAGATGTTTTGCAGGATGAGCATTGAGCTCAGCAGGTCTTGGGACCTGCAGGTCTGCAGGATCTCTGCCCAAAGCTCCTGTGGCTGCAGGGCCCTTTGCAATAGAAGGGGAAGTGCTGGGGTTGCACAGTGGGCAGGACACTGGCACTGGGGCTGCAGTGGAGCAGGAAGAGGGGGAGGATATTTATGTGTGAAAGGCTGTCAAGGCTGGAAAGATGAAAATCTGTTATGCTCTCCCAGGGCTCCTAACTTTCTCCCTTCAAGCAGCTAGCAGGATTTTTCTAAATATTTGAGATAGTAAAGGGCTTAAACTGGATTAATCCTGGACATGAGCAATTAAAATTGTAAATGTACCATTATCTGAGCACTCTCCTGATGCTATTTTGGCACTAACATGAGACACAGTGACAGGGAAGGTGTGAGGGTCAAGTGCAAGGTAAGGAGGGCCCTTCCCTGGGACCTCGCTGGCTGGTTTGCAGCAGACCTGACCTCCCAGCAGATGTCCCTTGTGAGGCATCCCCTTCTCCTCATCCCAGAGCTGCAGGAATGGCTCCCGGATACCTCAGGCATCAATAACTGCATTGTGTAGCACTTGAATTTACTAAATGCCTAAATACCTGTTAGGAACAAGGATAAAACCCGTGCATGTTGTTGTACATGAGTTTCAGTTGGAGCTTTCTGGACCAAGAAGGCTTGGATGGCTTTTTGGACAGAGGTCAGCCTTCTGGTTCTTTTCAGATGGATCTGAAAGACTCTGAGGGTACCAGTCCGAGGGCTATTCCTGGGAATATAAATCCATCTGTGGAAGAAACACGGGGCAGATGTGGCTGCACAGATAAACCCACGCACACAGAGTTGCTGGGGCGGAGCGTGGCAGGTTGAACTGTGAATTATGAGTGGAAGGAAAGTGTAAGGGCCAGCACGGGGTCCCCTGTCCTCCACACTGGTGGAGGAAGACAGAGCCTGCCAGGCAGCCACTGCAGGGGTCTGTCATGGGCAGGGGCTGGGGCTGCCAGCATGGCAAGGGCAATCCATGCCCGTGGAGCCCAGCATCAGCCCCAGGGTGAAGGGCTGAGCAGGGCATGTGCTGCGGCACCAGGTGCCCCAAGAGCACTGTTGCCTTTGTGGTTTCATATTTGAAGGGGACAGGGTGTTAAAAGAACCTTATGTTTTTAAATATGTTTGTATTTCCTTGTTGAATTTAACTGGTCTTAGTGATTGTCAGTGTGGGTTAACTGGGAAATCAGTCTGCTGGGCAGAGATCCCCAATCCTGGCAGCAAAGGGTGCACTGGGGGGAAACACACCACACAAAATCGTTCCCCCTCCTGGAGCCAAGAGATCATGAATTTACCTTCTCCAAAGAGATCCCCATGTTCCTGTCACATGGAGGAGAACAGATCAGACGGTGTTCAGTGGGAACTTGGGAGACTGGTGATATACGAGTCTCTTAAATGAAGTGTTTGCATGTTGTGGTGTGGAAAGCAGGTAGGCAATAATCACCCCCCCAAAACACTCAGCATCCTCAGCATCTCTCTAGCCCCTGGGAAAACAGCTGCCTTCCATTTCCAGCAGGACAAGCCACGCATCTTCCACATTCCCCCCTGAAAAGCAAGATAAAAAATGACATGTCTGAGCTTCTGGCATATTAGGAAAGACCATAGTGTCCTGTCTACTTGTCTGGATAGCTGGGCAAAATCATCTGGTAAAGTTTTTGCTATGACTTCTGTTGGGGAAACGAGGTCAGGGTTTAGCCTTGTGATGAAATAGCTTTCAGGACCATGTGAGGCTTAATTGCAGATCTTTAATTAGCCATCCAGCCCAGCTTCTCCCTCTGCAAAGGGTGTCACCAGTGTGGGCAGCACAGCAGGAGAGCAGCACCGTGGGGATGCCAGTATTTAGGTTAAAGCTCAGCACATGTGCAAGACAGAGTTTCCTTCACGGGAAGGGTTGATGGGAGCAAAGACAAGGCACCTTCAGCATGTCCC
The DNA here is from genome assembly GCA_013399695.1 of Formicarius rufipectus. Lineage (NCBI taxonomy): Eukaryota > Metazoa > Chordata > Aves > Passeriformes > Formicariidae > Formicarius > Formicarius rufipectus. The sequence continues at coordinate 236,166 of VXAU01000075.1, read as the reverse complement.
TGGAATATCTGCTGATCTCTGGTGCCTTTCTGGGTGTTTTTAAATGGTTTGAAGTTGAGGTGTCGATAAAAGGAAAGCTTCATAAAACAATGCCAACAAAAATAAATTAAATCCTTTTATCTGATTCCTCGCTGGTCCCTGGAGGTTTGTGAGACATGGGGTGGGAGGACCACAAGGTCATCTGCAGAGTAAGCTGGAAAGGCTTTTTTTCTGTCTGCATGAGCAGCTAACTGGAGCATGCCAGAGAGTGTTTACGGCAGGATTTTGGCTTCACAATGGATTAAAAGATTTTAAAATCCATCTGCAGAATATCTTGAACTTTAGCGTTGTGTGCTCAAAATAACGTTAGTCCTTTAATGTTTGATGTGCTGGAAGCCTGGAGGGGCATCAAAGGGTTTTGAAATGGTGGGAGAAGGGGAGGGTCACTCTCGGCTTAACAGGGTCCTCTCTGAATGGACCCCTTGCCCACAGAGACACTGCTGCCAGCTCAGAACCCGCTGTGCAGAGCCCTAAGGGCTCTCCCCGTGGCTTTGTGCTGCATTTGGGGACTGCCTGGTGTCCAAAGCACCTTTGCAGACAGTGCCCCCTTCCCTTCGCCTGATCACACCTCTTGCAGAAACATCCCATTGTACTGAGCACAGGTGTGGCTGAGGAGGCTGGGGTGATAGAGCAGGCAAAGGCAGAAGTTTTGCTCCATCTTTTCAGGGACTCATTTGAATTTGGGGAGCCTCTTTTTAAATCCATGCTTCGGCTGGTTTTCAGAATTATTCAGAGGTATTGTCAGAATCCGTTCCAAAGTCCCACAGATGCGTGGCCGCCTGGGAGAGCTGAACAGTCAGTAAAAGTGTAAATCATCATCTTCCAAAGGCTCTGGGTCCTGCTGCCTTGGGTACATCCCTCTGTGGTGACTCGGGCACTGGGGTGTGGAGATGTCCAGCCCAGACCCACCCCAGGACAAGCCCACTGTGGCCAGCAGCTCGCAGTGCCTGCCCCTCTGTCAGGGGAGGAGTGCCACGGAGTCTCTGCTGGCACAAAGTTGGGCATCTCAGCCTGAGACAAATCACTTTGTAATTGCCTCAAGGCAGAAATCCATTAGTCTTTACTCTACATGAGAATCATAGCACAATTCTGCTCAACACGAGCAGCTGATGCACTCCCACCAGCGCGGGCTCTCGCTTTACCTCAGTGTCCAGTTTGGAGCATTAATTTTCACTAATTTCATTATACTGAACTGTCTGAGTCCTGTCCTACCCGCCTGAGCAGGTGGTGAAGAAAGCTCTGCTGATATAAGGAGCAGTATTGTCGCATTCAAATTTATCTTCTCTTAGTCACCAGTTCCTCTGTTTGTTTTTCTTAAAGCAAATTGCAGGTCTGGCTTTTCTTCAAAGTGCATCCAGAAGGACCTGGAGGATATTGACCCTTCTGGCAGAACATCCCTGAGCTTTCCCACATCTCATGAGTGCAGTGAACAGGCAGAAACCTCTGAGCATGTTGTTATGGCAGATTATTGCCCTGCCATCTTCATTTAAGTCTCATGGCTACAAAAGAGGGTTCAGAAGCACCTCGCAGCTGGTGACAGCTGTGGCAGTTGCAGGCAGCTTCTCCTGTGGCTGGTGGTCATTCCAGCCAGGTTTACTGCTATTTTTAGGGTTTTTCTATAGGAAGAAATCCAGATAATGGCAGAATCTGAGACTTCCCAGTCCAAGAGGATTTTTTTCTCTCTGGGCATTTCCCATTTTGTGAGGATTCACTGCATCCTGGCACAAGTTTTCAGGAAGACAGCAGGAAGAAAAATGGGATGTGGGACCACCTGTAATCTCAGGTGGAATAGCAGCAATCAGTATTGCTTTATACTGTACAGCCAGAACACAAAATGCAGGGAGGACCCTTCTCCAGATGAGGAATACCACAGTTGGATGTTTCATTGTTAAAAGTGAGATCAGAAAAGGTGACTGTAATTGAAATGCACTCTGTAGGAAAGGATTGGTACTCCAAAGAGGAATCAAGGGTCAGCACAGACGGTTTGCCAACCCTTTGCAAATTGCACTCTGTTGACTCTGTTCCTTAACTTTATTTCTAAGTTATTCTGTAGAAACAAGTCTCTTAATGTTCACGTTTGCTCTGCTCTTATAAAGAATATATGTCTTTAAAATTGTGGGCAACATTGTGGTAAATGTCATTATTATCATGTGCACAGGGAAATTGTACCAATATAAACATTTATGTTCGAATGTAATTGTTGAAATTTCAGCAAGTCATTCCAGTTTAGTGCCCAATAGAGAAATACTTCTCTGGTCACTGCTCTTTCTTCCCACCTGTAACGTGAAACACTTCTCTGGTCACAGCTCCTTCTTGCTTATGGGACAAATAAATGAATTCACATTTGCAAGTCAGATAAACCCTTTGAATGTATTATTGATGCAAACAAATGAGGATTGGGGCTCTAGACAATACCTAATGAAGCTGACTCGACAGAGGCTGTTCCTGCTGAAGGGTGCCCCGGCTCGGGCAGGAAGGTTGGTGCCTGTTTCATCCCACAATTAGCCCGTGGCTGACGCTCACTTTGCATGTTCCTTGGCTAAACATAAAGCTTGGGGGCACCACAATAAGGAATTAATTACTGGGGATCCACTGCCTGAATTAAAGAAAGCTCACTCTCTGCCGATGGTTTGTGACTTTATCTGTGCTTTGATCTCCTTGTAGATCCGGGGTGTTGACTCTTCCATTTATTTTCTCTGATAAATATTGCTAATCAGAAGGTCTTTTAGGAGACATTTGTGCCTTTTCTTGAGATGGTTGCTTTTTTTCAGCCGCAGGTCTGAACTGGTGCTAAATAATCTTAGTGAAGCCTTCGTCTGTAAAGCTGAATTGTAAATGAGATGCACAGCACTGAGGCAAATGCCAGCAGAGAGGCTGCAGCAGGAGAGGGTGGGAAACACCTTTAGAATCTGCTGGGAACTGAGCATTTCCCTTCCTGACAAGAGAAAAGCTGTGAGCCAGAGGTTACTCTCCTTTTAGACCCTTGAGGAAGGAGTTCCCAGCTTAGGGCTTAGTCCAGGAAACAGCTCAGATGCTTTGCCCTGTAGTGTGGAGTGAAGCTGCTGTAGGTGCTTCAGCACATCCCAGTAGAGCTCAGCATCAGGCATGGAATTGAAAGGGATGCTTGGATTAGCATTTTGGAGTTGCTCAGTACCAGTCTTTGCCCTGTTACAGTGACTTTACATTTGCATTTTTTGCCAGAAGACAACTGTGAAAAAGCCCTTGGACTAAACTGTCTCTGTAGGGGGTAAAGCAACCTCCAGTAGATTTTAATGTGTTCTTCTAAAATTACTGAAAAAAATAAATCCAAGTGCTCTTGGAGGCTGAATGTTTCTTGTTAAACCCTCCAAAAAAGAATAGGATTGATTTGGAAATGTCACTTGTGATTTAAAAGCTTGAAGGTGAGTACCTCAGGATGTAATTAGCAGCAACTGATTTTTCTTCTGTTTACTCCTTGTGGTCTGTGTGAAAATGTGATGCCCCCAAGTGACTGTTCCCACGTGCAGCACTGCCCCTGTCCTTGCCCAGGGTCTGAGACTGCAGCCAGGAGAGAGGGATCACGCTGTGCCCACTTTCAATATTTGGAAATAGAGGTGTGAAACAGCACTGTCATTGCCACCCCAAAGCCAAGGGGACAGCAGTCTGCAAAGGGAAGGAGCAAGGTGTCTTTGCTGGGGAAGCACAGGAGGGAGAGGAGCCCTGTGGGTGTTTCCCATGAAAAGAGTAAACATGTGATGGTCCCTTTGCTCAGCAGCTCCCTGGAACAGGAGATGGGGCTTTTGCCTCCTCAGCCGTGCTTTGAGCATTGACCTTCTGCCTTCCTGGGCTCTTTCTTGCCGGGGAGAGTGCACACGTTTTTGTTCCTTGCTCTATTAGCATTTGCTAATGTAGTTGATGCTGAAATTAGATGTGCTACAATAAAAAGTCCAGAGTTATTGCCCTGATTTGAAGAGACTTTTTAAAGAGGTCTTCTGCCATTGGAAGGCAATCTTGCAGCAATTAATTGTAAAATTACATTTCAGGTGAACAGCGCCCATCATTTTAGAGATTAATTCTTCTGGAAATGCAATCTTTCATCATGCTAAGTATTGCTTTTGACATAAACTCCTTTATTTCTCAAAAACAGAATGTGAGCCTATAAAAAGAAATCATATTGTGAATTCAGATTTTAACTGAAATCACTGATATAAAGTATTCAGGTTACAGTCTTTGAAAAAGGTCTGATTGTGATAATCCCACAGTGTTAGAATTACATTGTGCAGCTGGAGGTATGAAAAGGCCCAGTCTCACCTTTCCTCAGACACAGTAAGTGGAGCCACTGATCAGGCTCACCCAGCCCATTCTCAGTCTGCTGTGCCCTGATGATGTGCATTTCTTCCACTCCTATTATCTTTGTTCAATTTGAATAAGATTCAATTTCCTGACGTCTAAGGCTCTTTGTACCCTGCAAATTGTGTCCTTACTTGTAGAGGAGGACACATTCATTCTGTCCTCCAGTAGCTGTGGACAAAGGGTGTTGCCAGGTGGTGGGAAGAAGGCAGGTGAGGTGTGCTGGGTGTTTGACAGTGCCTGGCTGTAGCTGCTCCTGGGACACTTCCAGCGTAGAGTCTGGATTGACTGGGATGGGTGGGCAAAGATGTGTCATGGCTGGTGTGTGGGGTGTGCTGAAGGACAGAAGGGGATGCCTCTGTGTGGTGCCCACCACAGCTTGGGTTCTTTGAGTGGGCCAAGGAAAATCTGCTCTGAGTGTTCCCAGTCCCAGGCTTCCTGTGCTTCATCTCAATGATTTCACCTGAATTTCCATTACAATACTGTAAATGTATGTGAATACAACCATAAGTGTTTACAGGGAGCTGAGGTCAAGGAAGTGTTGGATGCTGTGCCTGGAGCAAAAGGGACAAACTTCTCAAGTTTGCTGCTGCTGCCAGAGCCTGATCCCTTCCTGTGGCTCTTTACCTGGTGAACCTGTGCTGACAAACAGTGAGGAGGTACAGCGAGGCCAAGGCCAGGGGCTGATGGAGGAGGCAGCCCTGGGGCTGGTGGCTGCAGCATTGCTGGCACCTGGAACCAGGGAGGGTGGCATGACACAGCCTGCTGCTTGCTGGAGCTGTGGGCCCTCGCTGCCAGCCCATCAGTGCCAAGCTGGAGGGATTCCTAGAAACCACTTCCCAGTTTGATTGTTCGTTTTTGTAAGGGAAAACCCCATCTTGAAACAAGTAAGAATGGCTGTGAGCCATGGGGGGAGAACGCTGGTATTTCTCTGACGGGAGCAATGCAGCAGAGGGGCAGCACGAGGCACACCACACCTGCAGGGAGCAGACAGCAATATTAATGCCTTCTGTGTCTGCCAAGGCAATTGCTGGAAAAATCCTTCCATGAGTCCTTGCTTGTTGGCAGGGCAGGGAGGGTTTCTGGAGCAGGAGGGTGCTACCTGTGCCTGGCAGTGAGCCTGACCCGTGCACCCCCAGTGCTGCCCTCCTGGGCAGAAGTGCTGTGCCTCACCTGTGCTTGGCCATCAGTGCCATTGAGGACATCTCTGGGGACAGTGCAGTCCCCCACGAGCACCAGCCCGAGCAGCCAGGCTGTGCTGTGTCACACCAGCTCATCTGCACAGCCCTGCATCCCCTTTTCCCCGTGGTGCCAAGCAGGAGTCAAGGATGTGTCTGCACTGTAACCAGCTTTTTGCACGGCAGAGCCTACAGATCACACAGCAGAGTCTTTGGGCTGGAGCAGGATACACCCAACCTTGTACTGCACGTTCTTGCATCCCTCCATCCCAGTGGCACATCACCCTGCTGTCTCCTTCCTGGACCTGGCAGCTTCCTCCAAAGGCTCTGAGTGTGTCCTTGCAGAGTCCTTCATCCATCAGTGTTTTTCTGGTGCTGCTCTGGTGACATAATGAGCCTTTGTCAAGGAGTAAATGAGTTCAGAGGAGGAAGGACTCGACCCAGAGCTTTGCAGGTGATTAGCGGTGAGTGATGCTGCCTGGGGCGGAGCAGGAGGTGCTCACAGGTGAACAGGGTTGGCATTTCCAGAATCCTGATCCTGGCCTGCCTTTCACTGCCACAGCTGGGAATCCAGCAGCCAGCGCAGGATGAGGTTGGGAGGCTGGGAATTACTGCAGCCTTTCCTTGCTAAATACAGGTTGGAGTGATTAACAGGGAGAAGCATCTTCAGTTCCCGTGGATAAAGCCAGGCTTCTCTGTTTCCCAGCTGCTGACATCCAGTTTCCCTCTGGTGTCCTTGCAGCCTTGCATGGTCTCTGGAGAGATGCAGAGATGATGTCGTGAAGAGGGACCAGGTCTGCCTCAGCTACAGAGGATGTAAACTTGGTGTTCACCTGCTTAGTTTCTGCTGCCTTAGCCATTTTTAAGAAAGAAATCTACATTAGGCAGCCATTGCTCAGCATGTTTTGTGGTATTTTGCCCTGGTTTGAGTGTGTAAAGTTACTAAGCTGTTAAGTTCAGCACTTTTTCTGTGTAGTTGAGGGACATGACTCAGTTTGAGTTCAGCTTCTCCAGCAGCAGAGTGAAAAATGGACCCCAGAGTGGGGAAACCTGATCTTTGATTGCTCCCACAGACAACTGCCACGATGTCGCCATCCCCCTGACAGGTTTGCTCAGCTGCTCTGGTGTGTTGTGCTGCAGTGAACCTGAGGCTTGGTCTTTTCCAACTCCTTTCTAGTACCTGACCTGTGCTCAACAGAATAATGGCTTGGGGTGTGCCAGGTATTTGTTCCTCTGGTCCTTTCCCTACTTGCTCATTGCCTCCAATGTCTTTATTTTTCAATTCCTGCTCATGACAAGCGATGAAGCCACATCAGCCAACAGGCTAGTGGTGTAAGTCACCTCCAGGTTTGCTTCCACTCTGAGTGACTCTGACTGTGTGGCATCCACCTCATTGTGCCTGTGCAATATTTAGCAAGCAGTGGATTTCTTACATGCCCACCTCTGTATTCCTAGGTGTGTTTCCAGCTCTCAGGAGAAGGGCACAAATGTCCAGATGAATGCATGCAGCTTGCCTGGGGGTGAATCCCAGTGCCGATGGTCCCCAGCTGGGAAGATGTTGGTGACAGTGCTGTCCCCTGGGCTATACAGAGGTGACCAGGTGTTGAGCACTGGCGAAGATGCTCTGCCCTAATTGCATCTCAGAACTCAAGCTTGCAGCTAAAACCCTTTGTGGTATCACTCAGAGCAGAAATCCATACGCTGTGGGACAGTCCTGCCTCTTGTGTGGGATTCCCAGCCATGAGGGGCAGTGGTGTGATGAAGCAGGAGGGTCAGAGTGACACGTCTCACAGCAGCAGCCTCTGTGCTCCAGGCCTGGTGGGCAGGGTGACAGTGGTGGTGCTTCAGAAGGCTCTTCCCAAGGCATTCCCCTGCCCTGCAGGAGGCTCCCTGCTGCAGCATCCCCTCCCTTGCAAGGCCTTGGTGTTTGAAAAGGGAGCAGTAAGCTGCCCTGATTAAAATTTAATGAGGCTTGGTATTAGTGAGGCCCCTTTAGTGTCACTTCTGCACTCATTGGCAAATAAATACCTCAGCTGGCAGTGCAGGGGTGAGCCCTGTCCCTGCCAGTGCCTGGGGGCCACAGGGCTGCTTCTTCTGCAGGTGATGGGAGAGGAGAGAAGAGCTCGGGGCAAGGTGGGCAGCTGGACACCCCTTCGTGTTCTCTCCTGGCAGCTGCTGGAGCAGGGGTTCCCTTTTATTTGTTATTTGCATACTTTAGACACTGGAATTGAATTTGTGCCCATTAAAACTAAATTAGTGCTGCCTGGAATTCTTAATAGGCTCTGGCACAGCAGCCCATTAACTCTATCAGAGCAGGTTTGCAGGTCCCTCCTCCATGGGCACTTGATGTCACTGGAAACCACTGCAAAATGTGGATTAATTGCACGTTCCCAAGGGCAACTGGAGTGCCAATATTAGAGTCAAAGTATTTTGATTTTGGAAGTCATCAGCATGGCTCAGAGCTGGCCTTAACTTCCTCTGCTTCAACAAAAGATGTGGTGCAAATGTTTCACCAAACTGTTTTGCAGTTCCTTGAGTTTAGTACTAAATTAATGGCATGACCTCCAGGCTCCTGGTCCATCATGTGAGCCACTGGCTCTACTCTGGCCAAGTCCATTGCCACCTCTTGAGGTTGCCCTGCTCCATCCACTGGTACCTTTGATCTCAGCCTCTTCTCCCTCATCCCCCCAACAGCCCTTCTCTCCAGAGCCCCTGTTGGTGTGCCCAAGATGTTGTCTGCTTTGACCTTGTGCCTTCCTCCAAGTCTTTGTCGCCATCCCAGGCATTGGGTCAATCCCAGCCCTTCCTGGGCATCCTGGGAGGCATTCAGGACCCAGGCAGGCTGGCAGCACAGCTTGCTCAGCAGGTCTGGGAGTAAATAGACACTTTGTGTTGGACTTGCTGTTAAAATAATCTGTTGTTTGATAGTCTCTAATGAGTAAAAATATACCTGAGTGAAATGGTGCATCTTGTTTAAACAGAGAGGAATTTAATTTAAAGTTTATTCTTCACAGAAAAACCCACATGTTCAATCAGTCAGAGATCCAGTGGCAGACTTGTGAGACCAGGCTTGGCTGCTTGGTCCTGGTTCCAGCCAGGATCCTCAAATTCTGTTGGATTATGTACTGAATATCTTAAGTGATGATGAAATAAGTGAATCACCCAGGTGTTCTTCCAATGTTAGGCACTTCTCAGCAGTCCCTGCTGCAGACATTTCCTCAGCATGCCTCCACCAGGCCCTTGGCTGCCTGTGTGGGTCTGTGCAGGATAGAACAGCCAAGAAACTTCCTTGTTTGAGCCCAGAGAAATGGGTCAGCACTGCACAGAGACAGACATCCCTGTCAGGTTTTCTTCCTTCTGGAGCCACATGTTCCTGGAGTATCCAGAGGGGCTTTGCAGCCCTCCAGGCCGAGGGAGATCACCCAAGTGGGGCACAGTGTCCCCAGTACAGGATGACACGGTGTCCATCCTTCACTGCCCCTCTGTCCCAGTGCCACACCAAGGTGGGATGACCATGGTCACCTCAAGTGACCAATCTCCCTCTTGTGGTCCTTCCTTATGTAATAATAATAGAAACCACACTACAGACATCCCTCTGTGGTCAATGAATTCAGCTTCTCTGCTTCTGCAGAGCCAAGGCAGGACCTGCCCAGTGCCTCATGTAGGGTTCTGCCAGGCACTAGATGGGGAGAGGCTGGGAACCAGCACAGTGGCTCAGAGCAGCCTAAAGCAAAATTTCTTCTAGAATTTGATATAAAGTGGCCAACCTGACTCCTGTGTAATTGCTTTGAATCCAATTAATGCTTCCTGAGTAGATGTTAGGAATTATAAAGAGGAATCCGAGTCTGAGCTTGTCACCTAAACTACGATAATATTCCTTCAAAGGAGGCATATTTGCAAACATTATTAATTACCTGGGGAATAGCTCAGGGTTTCAACTGAATTAAGGGGGGAATGTGGTTTTGTGATTTTAGGTTTGATTGAGAGCAAGAGATTACCGTATTCTGTAACAATGGAGCATTTCTTTGTTACAGACCCGGCAGAAAAACACAGGGAATTAGTCTGCAGCAAACCTCCCACCCCCAAAACCAATTTACCAGGAAGGACATTATGCCAGGAATTACCTGGGGCCAAAAGAGCTTTTAAAAGTGTTCAGCATGGGCTTCCCTAATCAGACAAGTCCAGGCGTGCAGAGCTAAAATTTGACTTCTTTTTTAATTCCTCCCTCCCCCCACAAAGGGTCATTTGACTCTGAGCTGTGTTGGAGCTCCTTTGGGTTGTGTTGTTCTCAGGGTGGGCTGTGGGTGCCTTCCTGGGGTCCTGCAAAAAAAGAAGAACATGCAGGTGCTGACACAGGGCAGGGACATGTTCTGGAGTGCCAGATTTTGAGCAGGATCACTGGGAATCTTTCACAGAAATTATCTACCCACACAAATGCCCAGATTTGCATGTTGTGTAGGCAAAACACAGCAGACTTAGCTGTACAAAAGTGCATAAGAGCTCAGCAGCAGCAGCCTGTGACCTCTTGAGGAGATTCTTGCCAGGTACCCTGAGGGTGGCTTTGCAGAGCAGGACTGAGTTTTAGGGACAGGCAGGGTGGTCTGTGACAGAACAACTCCTCTGATCCTTTGCCTGCTGGCTCTCTCTCAGCTGGTTGGAGGAGTGAAGATCTGGGGTTGGGTTTCTGCAGGTGGGAACCACCAAAAGTCCCGAGAGGAGGTGGGTGTTTGTCCCTTGTGAGCAAACAGGCACTGCCACTGCAGGAGCTGCTCTGGTGACACTGAGGAGCATCATCTCACCCAAAGAGCACTGTCTGTTTCCTCTGTGCTAACTGGGAAAATGAGAACATGCAGATACAAAACTGGATGATGTGTTCTCCTTTTGGTCAGAAGGAAATGCAAATATATGGGAAATAGGAAGAAGAGGAAACTGAGAACATCAGTAGAGTCTGGCATAATAAATGAGCAGATTACAGGCTATTGATTAGCCTGTCTGGGCCCTGCCTGTGTCAGGAGCACAAACACATTTGCTCATTAAGCCCAAACTGTGTTCACAATTATTTTTCAAAGTGTTTTCGGGAAAGCAACAGTAATTAATAATCTTTAAAGTCTGTGCAAGTGCTCGTCCTGAGGTTTCCTCTTGGAGTAGGTGTGCATTCCCACACCCCAGCCCTGCTCTGGCTGGGTGGTCCTGATATGTGGAACGCATTTTTGAAACCCACTTGGGCAGAGCACAGCACACGCTCCCCCTCTGAGGAGCAGGGCTGGCAGTGACAGTGCACTCCCAGAGAGCAGAGACAATGAGGCAGAAGGTTATTTATGGCTCTGTCTGCCTCGGGGGAATGTGCTTGAAATGAAGATGTTGCTGATGAATGGAAAAAGGAGGGAGAGGCTCAGAAGGCCCCGGGCCAGGGGCGCTGGACACATGGAGGTGTTCTCGGATGAACTCTTTAGCCAGGGACTAAGTGGTGTCTCAGGGCTGGGGAGGGCAGGACATCATAACTAAAGGCTGAAGGTCCCTGCCATGAATTCCTTGGCTGAGACATCCAGCAACACCTGCAGAGAGTTACAGGTCACCATTTTGCTGTATTCAGTCTAAGCACACAGGAAATTACTACTCAGCATTATTTAAGTAAAGTTAGGGCTGTTCCCAGAGTTTGCTGACATCTTGCCATGCACCCTGTAGAAAAGCTGGGCTCACCTTTATTATCAAATAACTATTGTAATAACTGTAAACACCTGTTACTCCATAATGGCAATTACCCACCTGTATTCTGTGTGATGTGTCTTGTCAGTACATGAGTATTACATGCGCTGTGTGTCCCAGGGCAGCTCTGATAAGCTGATAATTAGTGACATCCTTGTGTTTGCTTTCCTTTCCCTTGAGGATGCTCTAATCCTGCTGTGCTTCGGTCACAGCTTCTGGGATCTTGCCCTGCCCCAAGGGCACAGCTCTGAGCTGGCAGCACAAGGCACTCCCTCCCTTCTCCAAAAACAGAACCAGGGAACACAGACTGCTTTCCCTGTACATGGAGTCAGTTATCTGGTTTAATTCCAGCTGAGAAACCAGGGCAAGGAATATATATCAACACCGTATGCTTTCTAAATCACCACAATCAAGCTTAAATTCTTTTTTTCTTCACTAGAAACCTGTCCTGAAGTAGGTTAGTGGATCAGAGCAGATCTGCTCTATATTATTTATAGGTTTCTTTTTGGTTGTTGCTGCTTGGCTGGATGCTGCTGGAGGACTCCATGTTCCAGCAGTCTTTCTCTTTGCTGCAGCTTTAAAACTTTCTATTTTTGTCTGTAGGAATTCCATCTCCCTAGCTCCCTTCTCTGCTAAATTCAGCACACTGGCAGTGCTGAAAGTCTTTCATCGCGTTCTGTGCCAAGATCTGACTACAGCGAAAAGTGCTGCACTGCTTTGCTTGTGGGTGAGCACAGGTAGCCCAGGCAGCACCCAGCATTGGTGCAGGTGTTCCCTGCTGTGCTCCTGGGGCAGTGCCCTGCAGGGCATGTCTTCAGGGAGGGCTGCTGTCCTGTACCAGGAGGATGCTTTGGCTGGGATATCACTGCACGAGTGCAGTTGCCCCTCTGAGCCAGACAACCTTGTGTTCAGGAGCATTTGCAGCAAAAGCAATAGCTGTCTTTGGCTGTGAGATCTGAATGCAGCAGCTCTGGCAGCATGGTGTGGGGCTCCCCTCCCACAGCCCGAGGCAGGAGCCCTTAGCATTTTCACAAACTCTGGTAATTCAAACCCCCTGTCGGAGTGAGGAGACTCTAAGCATCAGCCGAATGTGATAGGCAGGGTAGGGCTGCATAATTTATGGACCTGCATTTCGTTTTGATGAAATTTTGAGTCTAAAAGCTGTGGGAAGGGTGTGCTATATTTTATTGCATCTCTGAACTCAGATTATGTCAGATTCTGTGGGCACAGTGCAGCCTCAGATTTCTCTGGCTCAGGAGTGCTGCTGGTCCCGCTCCATGCGGGGAAAAACAGCTCCTTGCAGATCTGCAGTGAGTGCTCCCAAGGATTAGTTCCTCTGTGTCCAGAGGGAACATGAGCATTCACAGCCTGCCAGGGATTATCCTACATTACTGGGTGCTGCTCCTGCTCAGCTGCAGGATGTCTGGGTGGCTCGGGGCCAGTTTGTTCCCGGGTGCTCCCTGCTGTGTCCAGAATTACAGGATCCAACTGTGTGCTTTTAAATGATTTGGCTGGGATTGCCCATGTGTTTGGTATCTCTCTGTCCCAGACCCCTTTTCCCTGCATTGCATGATCTGCCTGGACCTTGCTCCAGCCCTGGTCAGTGGCAGCTGCCCAGACAGGCTGCCAGCACCTCCCTCCCAGGTGTTTGGTGGCCCAGGGCTGGTGCAGTGGCTCATTGCAGGTTCGTTCCGACCACGCTGTAACCTCTGAAAGGGTGGAAATTCAGGGTCACTGCCTGCTGTTCTCCTGCACGCCGAAGGTCATGGTGTGGAAGGTGCAGGTAACAGTCATTGCTTTGAGTAAACAGCAGTACAGCAGCACATCACCCCAAGAAATTGTGGTCTCACTGCAAAGATGGGTGCCTGGCAGTCAGAGTGTCGGAGGCAGAGGCTTTTGGAACAAGGACTCCCTTTTGGGGAAGATTCTTCTGAGTGAATCATTGCAGGCAGTGCTGACTGAGGTCAGAGAGGCTGATATTGCCAGCTGCACTAATTTGTAAGGATTTGGGAGACATACTGATATTTTCTGGAGATAAACCACTAGAAATAGGGAAAATGTTATAAAACTGTGGCCCAAGTTCCCATTCCCTTATCTCTGTGTGAGTGTTGTCAAGAGTTTAAAATATGTGTGTGATAAAGCACTTCATGGAGCAGTTGCAGTAATGATGTGTCCTGAAAAGCATCTGCCCCTTCTCTGGGGTTGGGGAGCCCAGGAGAGCTGTGCCAGCAGGATGGGAAACCACGTCTGTCAGTCAGACTGGTGCTGGAGCACGGGGTGCTCTGGATAGTGAGCCAGCAGGAATCAAAACCTTTTATAATGTATACTTTTAATGGAGCTAGGAAGCAGGGAGAAAATTGGAAAGCTGTTTCTGAGTGCTGCAGGCACTTGCAGGGTGGTTAGGATATCATTAGAGAGAATCATGGGCTGAGAGTTTCTCTTAATATGCAACTGAAGTCATGAGCAAAAAAGATCTTTATATAAAAATAAAGAGCAGAGGGATTGTATAAAACAAAGTGCATCCTAATCCTGTTACACAGCCTTGTCTGAGATGCTGGATGGTGCCATTCAAGAGGGGCAGGATGGGGAGAGATTCCTGTAAAGGTTCTATTTAAAGGGAATTCAAAAGGTCGATATTAACAGACTGGGAAAAGAGAAATGAAGGTGTTAGACAAATAGTGTGTCAGAGGAGGAAGTGTTTCCAAAATTGTAGAGAGGACAGTTCTGTCCTTTTTATCTTGTAATACTGAATAAGAGGACAATGAATTTTATTAAAGAGCAACAAAAGTTAAATCTGAGTTAAGGAAAGGAACTACAGTGACAGTGCTGCAAGATGTTATTCCCTTCTTGAGTGTGGTAAAAATGGAATAAAAATGTGTGGATGTGAGAAAATCCAGGGAAATAACAAGCAGCCTTGTTAGGGGGACTGCCAGAAGGGACATCAAAACTTGGACTTTTGTGGGCTCAGCTGCACTTTTGGGGCCACTCATGGCTTTTTGGGAGTGTCCCCATGTGTGACCTCCCTCCCTTCCATGCCACAGTGCTGTTTTGTCTCCATGGATGAATTTCCTCCCCGTCTCAGGTCTAACCTGCTGCCATCCATCATTTCCACTTTGCTTGAAATTCAACTGTCAGGGCCCATGGCAACTGTGACGTGGACATGTGGAAGAGCATCCCTGGTGGGACAGTGTGGGCTTGCATTGAAGGGCAGGCACTGTGCTCCCAAATGCAGCCTGCCAGTCCTCCCCAATTAGGGGTGATGGTTTTCCATGCGAGGCCAAGGCATCCATGGAGACCTCACTGAGCTCCCTGCCTAGTGCTGCACTGAGCTGTACAGAGATAATTGAAGGTGGCAGTGCTAAGGATTTGTCAGCAGTGCTGGAACCTGTCCAGTGGTGCTGAGCTGACAGCAGTGCTGGGCTGGAGCAGGAGCTGTTGTGAGCCCACGTGGGGTGGGACCCCCACACTGTCGCATCCTCGGTGTCGGGATGGAGGGGATCTGCTGGAGGTGTGCTGGGCTGTTCTCCCTCCATTCTTCAGATTCATTCTGTTAACAAATGGCATCCCTCATCATCAAAATATTTTCCATAGGCCCTCTGGTGATTGCATGAGCGGTATCAGAAGTCATTAATTCTGAAATGTGGGCTCCAGGGGACACTTTCAGCAAGTTCAGCTGGCAAATAAACCTTTAAACCTTTCCTTGTTAAAGCTTCCCCTGTCAGGCTGGTGCTGGGCTGTCATTCACCAGCCTACAGCCCTCCTCAGCAAGCAGCTGCAGCACCCCTCCTCTGCATGTCCCTAGGAAGCCAAAAGGGCAGAAGATTCCCTAAGCCCCAGCAAAGCTCTTGTTTTCCCCGACACAAATATTTCTTCAAAGGACTGTGGCAAGGTGGCTGTCATTTATACTCTTTTACAAAAATTTTAGCACCTGATGTGTTATGTGAGCAGTGTTTTGGCTCTTTAAAATTTATTTCTGTTAATGTATCCTCTAAGGTTTTTCTAATATAATTTGGGATTATTTGCAACTTCCAAGGTGTCAAAAGGGTTCAGACCACCTGGTTGAGTCTGCCTGTTACACTGAGCAGCAGTTGAAGAAGTGCTTTCTCTGCTGCTGACTTCTGGTTATCAAGAAGGAAGGTAATACCCAATACTCAGTAAAAAGCCTAAATCTATCCTGTGAAAAGCACTGAGTTCTTTCTGAAGTGCTTCAGTGCTGAGACACATCTAAATCAAGTTACTGGGCGAGGGGGTGGCTCTCTGCCACGGGGTGAGCAGCTTCCCATGAACACTAACTGCGTGTGATGCCTGAGCCGAATACCCTTCAGAGCTGCTTAACAGCTCCTCTTTTCCATTTTGGTGATATCTTTCTAAATTATACATTAAACTTATCAGCCTGAGTAATGCATCACAGCTTCCCCGTGTCAGACTTAATGTTCCTTACTCAGCTGCAGCCTTGTGTTTGCCTTTCCCTTCTGCTTATCGTCAGGCAAGCCCCGGGTCCTCCTCGCCGGGAGCTGACTGTGGCAGGGATGCTCTGTAGGATTTGGGGTCCAGCTGCTGCTCAGGGTGCCCACGGGAGTCAGGGGCTGCCCCATCCCAGGGCAGGGCTGGGTCACATGAGCAGGACCTGCCACACTGTCGATTCTGTGAAGGGGCCCTGGGAAATGCTGTGTCCTCTTGTGAGAAGTACAGGCTTAATTCGTGTCAAAAATATAACAAAGTATCCTGTATGATTTGCCACATTACTCAGTGGGATTCCAAAGGCATTGAATATTGTACATCTGGGCGGTGCGGAATATGCTGTAAAGATTTAGCAACTAAAAGCAAGACATGAACTTAGTTTAACATATAAAAGGGGGTAAAAGAAGAAAGCCAAAGTTAATGACTGAGCAGCCTTTTGATACAAGATAGATACAAGGTAAATAAAGACTAAACCCTGTACCTCAACACAACAGGGAAACAGACCAATCAAGATAAAGAAGGAAGTACCCCCAAACGAGAGAGATAGAACTTAGGCAACAGAGCCTCTCTAGTAAAAATTTAAGCTAAGAATATCACAGTCTTTCCTGACCCATGATTACCAAGAAGCACCAGGCAGAGTCAGATGACAAGATTTAAAAGGCAATCATTTAACCAGAAATAAAGAATATGTATGTTTTGACTATATAAGCAGAGCCTGCGAGTTCTGACAGGGTGTTACTGACAGAGCGGTGACTCTGTGGCACACCCAGCACTGCTCTGTAATTTTCATTACCTCTACAATTAAAACTACCCTTTTGCTGAGTGACTTGGTCATTCTGGGTGGTCATTTATAACACACTGAACCCATTCTGCTGTCCTGTGGGACGAGGGTGCTCTGCAATAGGTGGGGTTTGTACTTGTGGATGGATAAGCCAAAACACCCAAAGAATGTGAGTGGCCACTTCAAGAGGCAGTGGTCACAGCAGCGTGCTGGTGTTGCTGATTGTGGGTGACAAGGCACCCACACCATTGCTGTTGAGATTTTAGGTGCTACAGGGAAAAACAAGTCATTTGCTACTCTGCCGTGCCAGTGTGTCTGAAGACAGATAGTGTTTGGTTAAGTGCAGCTTTAAAATGGAAACCCGAGCAATTTTCTTCCAGTGCCTTCTCAGGTTGTTGCACAACAAGCTGCAACAAAGGAGAGAGGCCATCTCTCTTGGTTTTAAGTGCTCTTCGTAAATGCTGGTGTATTCTGTGAAATTACCAGGCTTAGTGGCTGGAATTCTGTGCCTGTTCACTCCTCGTAGAAATTGTCTCTGTAGGCTCTGAGGTCAAGCCTGTTCTAGAGCTGCTACAGCTTCTTCTGAAATGTTGGTGTTGCACAAGGGTGACAAAGGAGGAATTCCTAATTTTAGGGTCCTTCTTCTCCTCGTGTTTTGAGGCCTTTTATATTTCTTCTGTTGGCTGTTAATACCTCCCTGCCAGGAGACAGACTGAGTTCCTTCTCTTTCCTTGCTGCATCTCCCTTGAGCTCCCTCTGTATCACCCCCTGCTTGAACCCCAGGTTCTTCAGCCACATCAGGCTCTTCAGTGTGCAGATGCTCTGCAGGACTGGTGCTCTTTGAAGCAGTTCTTTTATATTGTTCCACTTTATTTTATTCTGATGTATATATAAATAATTGTATGCCTTCAGTAGGCTGCAGCTATTCTCCTGAGTCATATATCCACCAGCATTTTTTCCCCTCAGAAGTCAGGAGGCAGCTGTGGGAATCAGGGCTGCTCTTTTAATAAATGCAGCCTCTCCAATGCCTGTAGCACCTGAGTGGGTTTTTCTGAATAGCACAGCTTTTTCTATTGGTAACACACTTTCACCTTATTATGTTTACATTCTATAGCAAAACACTGTATGTTTTCAGCAGAATTAATCAGCATAATTATGTGTGATTTCCAGTGTCAGGTTCAGCCGAAACACTGATTCAGGGTGGTGATTAGCCCTCTCAGCAGCAGTGGGGATGGAGAGCTAATCTATGCCAAAAACCCTGATTTTGCAAGATGCTGTTTGTACTCTACTCATAAATTGAATATTTCCTCTGAACCCCCCCAGCCAGTTTGAATAAAAGGGTATTTTTACCTGATGGCAGTGCACTGTATTTGTTTTAGATTGCAGCTTTGCTGTTGTTTGCAGAGGCTGATGTTACTTAGGCGGAGAGGGGCTGAGTATTAACAGAACCTCTGCTCCTTTGCATTTGCCTGAGGTTATACCAAATGAATTCCTGCAATTATTTAAATCTGCCCAGTCTTCATCTTCTCTGATCCCTTAAAAAAAATAAAATCCTTGAATATTCTGTGATTCTCTAATACTGTTCCTGGACAGTTCAGCAGGAGCTGCGTGTCATGAAATGCCATTCCTCCCACGTCAGCTGCTTCCATGTGGCTTATGGTGTGTCCCTCCACATAGAAGAGTAAGCGTTTGACTTCTTGCAAGGTTCAAGGTTCATTGCAAACATGAAAAAGTCATGCAGGTGTTGATTTCTTCTTTTTTTTCCTTCATTTCAGTGGTGCAGCTTTCAGAATAAGGAGCATTTTACAGACAGTGAGCTCCAAGAGTGCTTCATTTGCTGTTTCAGTCCTCTAGAAAGTACAGTTACATGGGAAAGAAGCTCTTGCATTGTAAAAAAGTCCTGATCAATTAAAACTATTTACTTTGTTGCTAATCATTCCAGACCGATGCAATTTATCGGTAAATAAGTGACTTCAAAAGCATGTTCATTCAGTGAGTGCACAGAGGAAATGTTAGCAGGTTCTTGGATAAATTAGGTCTCTGTTTGGTCACAGAGTCTCCCTGCAAGCCTTCCTGGGCTTGCTTGCCACCCAGCATGAGGGATTCCAGCTTTTGAAGAAGACTACGGTTTCTGATGGGTTTTCAGCATTCAGAGAAATGCAGATGATGGGGGATGGCCATGGGCTGGAGGCTGGCACAGCCAGGGTGGGCAGTCAGTGTTTGACAAGGTGAGGTGCATCGCTTTATGGGTGTCACAGAACTGGTGGGTTCATGCTGATGCTCAGCAGAGGTGAGACATTAAACAGCAATTACTTGGTAGTTTTTCTATTATCCACAAATGTATTTTGCAGAACCTTTTGAGTGCTCTTTCAAAATGGACCTTTTTTTAGCAGAATTTAACAGCACTAAAAAACAGGAGTCAGTGCTGTTTTTGTCAGGGTCTCACTTATCCTGTGGATGAGTCTGCTGCAGCTTCAATTTGCCTGCTTGGAAAATCGGCTGTCACATGCCAGGGACAGCCAGATCTGTCAAGCTCCACACAGTTTTCCTTTATTAGTTCTATTGTGTTTATTGCCTTTCCTATGCTCTGAGGGATGATGGTTGTTTAGTGACAAGAACCTGGAAAATCATTCAAGTTGACAATGCTTTTTAGATTTCATTTTTTCCTTATGTCTCTATCTGTTAAACAGAACGACGAGGACACGGTGAACGCAGTGGTGAGTTTGCCATATTGCTGGGAACGTGCCTCCAAGTTCTGGGCTCTGCTGTTGTTGCCATCCCTTCATCACCAGACTGCAGTGATGTGCGTTTTACCTGTCCTGTTGCAGTTTCTGGTGTGGCAAGGTGTGCTTTGGTTTTCAGCAAGCAGAGACAATCTGTCTTTAATCACCTTAGTCACGAGGGTTGCTCCAGTCATTTCCAAACTGTGAGTGGAAGTCAGGACAGATGATTTTTTTGATGTTTTCCAGCTTCTTGCAATACTGAGCCAGTTGAAACATTTCTGACATAACACCAAAACATCAGGAAACCTGGACAAACAGCATTCCAACTAGTGGTGGAGAATCTCCTTGGGCTGTGCACGGGTGTTTGTTGTCAAATGTCCTCTGCCAAAAGAGAGGGATGCCACATTCCTCAGAGAACACTCTCCTAGCACAGAGTCAAAAGGAGACTCTGCAGGGAATCCCTCCATCCACCCACGCTGGTTTCGCTGCCTGTCATCTCATTACACATTCCTTTACAGGTTTCTCCAGTTCTCCCTGGTGTGGCAGGCAGACAGCACGTGTCATGTGAAGTGTCTGCCCTCCCAGAGGGGCCCAGCAGGTCATGGTCTCCCCTGTGCTTCTACATCTCAGCATCTCCATTGCCCTGGGACGGGCAGTTCCAGTCCCAGGGTTTGGGGATAACATCATTAACTTCAGCATGTGTAATGAGAACAGAACCCCCTTGGGTATTCTCTGCTCTCTCTTTTGCTCTGAACGTGTGGAGGAGGAGGAAGGATGGCAGTGCCAGCATAACCACTTCCCATGGATGGGAGATACCAGTGGTGCCAGCCGGCCTGGGAAGAGCATCCAGCCCTGTTCTGGATATCTGCTCTTCTGATCATCTCCCTCTGAGAGCGAGTGGGAATAATGTGGGCAATCCTGGTGACCTTAAATCCTGCCAGGGCTGACGTTTCCTTGCTCTCTGCAGCTGTGGCAGGTGAGGGAAATGCTCCTGATGGCACGTGGAAGTGTTCCTGAGGAGGGAGAGAAGGCATCTGCAGCTCCTGTGTCTTTGCCAAGAGGAGAATCTCTATCTCTGAGTGATTTGCAAAGGCATGGCTGCAGTCACCCCAAATTGTACTATTGCTGAGCCAGCACAAAGTCTCCATTTCAGCACTATTGAAGAGTAACAGTCTGTGGCTGGATGAGTGAAGACACTCATCTCTAGCAACAAATAGGAGGCATCTGGGCAGGGAAGTCACACAGGCAGTCTTTGCTGGTGGAATAAAAATTCTCCCAGGCAGAAAACCTGTGAGGGATATGTACAAACTAAAATGCTGGTGGGCATGTAAGAACCTCAATACTTCTCTCAGAAAAAACCCTGTCTGCAGCCATGTGTGGCACACTTATAAACAGACACTCAGATCAATTCTCTGATCTGAGAGATGAAGTGCAGATCTGAGAAGTCCAACCTGAAGAACAAAAACTGGGCTGTCCCTTTTTTGAAGGACAGCAAGACAAGGGTCTTCATTCCTCTTTCATGTTCTGTGCAGGCAAGAAAAAAGTGGAAAAGCAGTAAATTTGAAAATACACAGAGCACTCTGAGTCAGGATAATGCAGAGCGCTGCTGTTTCTGGGATTTCAAGGACTCGTCAGAAGCTGTTCATTCCATGGCATTACCTCTCTCTTAGATGCTTCTTCAGATGCATCAATGCCTAAGCTCAAAAACCCCTTTGATCTGTGCTTACTTTGCCAAGCATTTGCCAACTTAAAAGTACCCATGTTAAACTTTAATATTCCCGTGTCTGGCACTGGATGTTCCAACTACTGCTGCTTTTTTTGGGATGTCTCAGAAGGATACCAGTGTATATAGCTGGGTCAAGTAGCTGATGGGTGAAATGAGTAATGACTTTTTGCATGTACTAGTCTGCATCTGTTGTTGAAATTCAGAAGCTTTCCTGCCTTTTTTTATTTTGTAAAGTGTACAATGTCATGGGTATTGTGTGTTCTTTCCTCTTGCTAATTTGAGTGTACACCAAAGGCAGCAGCACTCAATTTATAAAATATCTCAACTTAATAGTCACTTTGGCAAGTAAATTAAATAAAGGAAAAAAAGATACTTTCTAGGTATAATAGGAACTGCATTGCTATTTTTTGTATTCTTCAGAAAGCATTGCCAAAACTTCACTGTTGTTGTTGGAACACTCTGTGAAATAAAAAGGTGAGGGAGACTCTCCAGGTGAGATGGAGCCATGGAGTTCCCAAAGAACTTGATAACTCTCATGTGCCTCATCTCCATACACTCACCTGATAAATTTGCTCTCACTACTTAAAAATCTAATTGGGTGGAGCATCAGCATCTGTCATCAGCTCAGTCTGAGCCCAAAATCTAAACTAAACTCACCTTCCTCTACTTAAATAACAGCTTTGGAGGTTATCAGAGCACTGTCATCTGCTGGGAAATTGCCAGGCTGCTCCCGTGCTGTGAGTTTGAGACTGATGGATGGGGCTGAAGGGCAGTTTGCTTTGCTGTATCTGGGCTGGAGCACCTTCCTGCTCATCCCTGATAACATCTCTGTTGGCAGCCAGGTCGCTTGCTCTGCCTTGGCAGTTTGAGGCAGGACAGGCTCACTATCCAGTTTACCATTATCTTCTCTCACTGTATGAAAGACAGGCCTGATTTGGGGCAAAAAAAGAGCCAGGAAGAAATGTGTGCTCCTCCCTTGAGGTCAGAGTTGTGCAGGCACTGCCCACAGCTGTTTGTCCACTCTGGGAGTGGCTCTGTGCTTGCTCTGACACAGTGAAATAGAGAAACAAATCCATTTGTCAGATCTCCCCAAGAGAAACCTGAATGCCAGAAAGGACTCGGAGTCCTCAGAAAGGCCTGACAAGGAGGAACTCCACTCTCATCAGCAGGTCAGAGAAGCCCCTCTGAGCTGCACAGCAGCACTGGTTGGGTTCACATTTTCCTTTAAGTTTCCACGGCATCCATGTGAGAACCTCTGAAGTGCAGGAGGCCCAGAAAGCTGGGCTATCTCAAAGCCTGCAAACAGGAGTGCTGAGATGCTAATCCCTGTTTGTTAATCCCTGTGTCTGGGGGAATTTGAGACTTCTGAGTGATAGTGAAGGAGAAAGAAGGTTGTCTAATAATCGTTTTCTTGCAGTTTAGAAGAAATTCAAGTCTGATACTCTTTTTTTGCTTTAGGATTTGATGTTTCCAGTTTAAAGTGCCATCTCAGTTCCCACCTGGCTGCTGTGGGTCCCTTCCAGGACACCCTGGCTAATGAGTCACAGGGAGAATGGAGGGAGACCAACCTGTCCTTGGCATGGTAGTTTGGAGTGTCCCTGGTACCTGCCCATCTCTGCCTTGGGGCACAGCCCCTTTTTGTTGGGCTTTATGCATCTTTTGTTTGGGCTCTTGCATCTCTGTGAGCCCTCACATCCAATGCAAAGTAAAGTTGGACTCCAAAATAAATACCAGAGGATTCCTTGGCACTGAGATTACTCATGTCTGGAAGGGTAATCCAGGCATAACAAAACCTGTGTGCTGCATAGCAGTGTCATAAGAGTTTTGCCATAGGAACAAAAATGCTGCAAGACTATCACAGGCAACGTTATGAAAGTGTTTTGAAGGTTATTGATGTTATTCCTCTGGGAATTGTATTATCAGTCACTGATATCAAAAGTAACAAATTTAAAGAAGCTATAAATGATAGAGTCCTCGTAACAAGAGCAAAGAATAGAAATAAAAAGGACTTTTTGTCTTACCATGTGCTGTATAGGCTGCATGGAACACTAAATAGTTTTTCTCTCCTGTTCCTCCCGGCAGGCATCAGGCTCACACGTGCTCCCTTTCCAGGCACCAGGAGCTCTGTGTCTCTGCACCGTGTGCTGTGCAGGGGAAGGGGCCAGGGCTGGTGGGCACTGTGAGCATGGCCCCAGCCCCTGGGGTGCTGCAGGAGCTGCTCCCAGCACTGCAGAGAGCTCCCTTCTGCTGGGCAGGTGGGGTGAGCCGGGCTGGGAGAGGCTGTGGCGCCCCGGGAAGGACTGAAGCTGATGCTCTTCCCCCTCGTGCAGGTGGACAACCCTTGTGCTCAGCCTCTTGTCCTGCGTGCTGGTGTGCTGCTGCTGTGGGGAGTGTGCACAGGGTTTGAGGGGCAGTCCACTTTCAAATGATTTTAAATCCTTTTCATCTGTCCAAAAATAGCTTGGAGCTTGGCGAACCTTTAGGAGCAGCTCTGAGGGACAGGATGTCTCTGGAGGGGAAGCTTGTCACGAGCTCGTGGTACATTCTCCTGGGCTTTTCTTATTTGGTCTTTGGAAATGTCAGCTTCCTATTACTTGTTCCACCTACAACTGTACCAATTCAAAAAGTAAGAAGTGAAGTATCTTCAGGTGCTCATTGAACTGTTCTTTATTCAGAGAAATGCATTAATATTTAACAGTTAATAGTGTTATTGAGGCAAACTAGGCCATCAGCATGAGAGAAAAACTTGCACCATCTGCATTCCAACCAGAATTGGAAACAGTGCATTCTGTTGACAGAAACTTTGGAAGTACTTGGTGAATGTCAGCAGACCTTTGAAATTAAAAATTCTTCTTATTTCAGACCAGCTATTATTGTATCTCTGGCTTGGGTAAGCAGGGAAAGGACAGAAGTCACTTGGGGCATGATTTATAGTGTTGGCATTTCTGGCTGGTGATGAGGATGGAAGTGTTCTGAGCTGAGCTCTGTCTGAGCTCGTTTGAAATGCAGTGATAGAATTCCCATGTAAAGGTTGCAATAAAAACAGAGAGAGGGAGAAGAGAGTCTGTGCTTCAGAGTTAAAAAAATAAAGAGTCCTCACAAATGTCAGCGAAGGGATCTCTGGCTCACGCTTGTTGGGGAAAAATAGTACAAATGCAGTAGCAAATCTTTTAGAGAGCACTGGCCTACAAAGAGAGCAGCACTGTTACAGCATATTTGGTACCTTGGTATTTACATTTGGTAGGACTTTGTGTAATGTGATTTTGAACTATTCCTGCATCTGCAGGGCACAACTCAAACCCACATCTGCAGCTTTGGTGTCTGTGAGGGTCCTCATTGGTGCTTTTGGGGCAGTCAAGCATGTGCTTTGTTTTACCCTAGAAAGAGCTATATTTTGCTGTTAAATCCAGTAATCATGGGTGTATAAATTCTGCTGTATCAGTTAGCAAATTCTTTTAGATGTTACAAAAATGAAAAGCACAATTCGAGTGTTGGCCACTGATTTCAGGTGGCTTCGATGTTCTCCTCTGCACCACTTTCCTTGCAGAAGAAATGCCACTCTTCTGGTAATGGTTGTAATATGCAGGTTTAATGTAAGAAAACACAGGGCCACTGTTGAAGTGTAAGTCTTCAAAGGTGGTGAGCTGAAGTAGCAGAATATACCCAGTGTAGCAAGACGTGTGTCTGTAATAAGCCTCATTTGTCAGGGAGAGTATCTCAAAGGCATTCAAACCCTAAGAAACTTTTGCTTTGCCCTCAGTGTTAATGTTTGAAATCCTCAAGGCTTCTGCAGAATGAGTTGTAAAACTGCAGAGAGCAAGTGACAGGAGGAGGAGAAGATGCCTGGTGATTTCCATGTCAAATCTGTCTCCCTGCAGGGGCAGCTGTGCTGGATGCAGCAGCTGAGTTAAAGGGCAGCTGTTACCATTGTTAGGCACTTTTCTTGAGTGGGGGTGTGAAGAAAGAGTGTCCCTGAGCAAGCTGAAGTAGGACAGGTTGCTCTCTGGAAGTTTTCTGTGCATGCTTTTATCATGGTTGTGTTTTCATACAAGAGCAAGGGCATAGCTTTAGGTTATTAACGGAGTCAAACAGCTGCTCCAGCACCTCCTCTGACTGACTGCTCAGTGGCTGTGAAAGTCTCAGGCTGGTCTTTCAAGAATCCAGACGTACAATCATGAAAGACTGAGTGGAAAACAGTAAAAACTATGGGTTTGAAAGAGGTTCCTCTGCCTCACTCTGCAGGTGGAAGCCCAGAGCCCACTTGTGGATCTTGGAGAAAACCCTTTGGAGACCTGGGTGGGAGCCAAGCTGTGCTGAAGGATGCGCTGCCCTTGGGTGCCCTGCATGCTGGGCATTACCAACCCTGTGGGTGCTCAGGGGCTGAAGACTTGGCTCTCCTCAGACCTTCCCAGGTGGTTGCTTTTGTGGTCTCAGGTGGGTTTGGTACTCCAGAGCAATAAGCAGGACAGGAGATTTCCCTGCTGCATCTCCATCCTCAGGACCTCTGTGTCAGCACCGCAGCTCCTCTGCCTCTTCCTAGATAAACAAACGCAGTCTCAGCTCATGGTAGAATTATCTTGTCCCTGTCAGCTGCCTGTGTAAGTTAGAGCTTCCAGCTGGGAGAGGTGACACAGATGAAAAGAAATGTCCATTGTCCAGAAGAATAATACCTGTCTGAGAAAAAGGAGAGCCTTTTGTTTTATTTTGCTGCGTGTTTCGAGTTGTGCAGCATCATCCTTCTGTTACACCTTTTACTAGCACTAGAGGTATTGCTATGAAAGATTAAAAGCATCTCAGAAATCAGTTTCTTTTGGAACTTTGGAGGCCAGGAATTACAGTGTTGGATTTCTCTGTATCTTAAAGTATATGTTAAGTAAACATGATCCCCAGGAGTATTCAGAGGCAGCTCTTTCTGTATAAAGTATCTTCAAATGTCTCACATTTGATGATGTATTGGTGAGTGTTTGGTATTTGTTCTATATTAAGACTCTCTTACTTTGCTGCTCATGCTATTTAAATACTGCCTGGTGATGCCCATGCTGCTCTGTGTGCTGTGCCCTAACAAAGGTATTGAAGAAGAACCATGTGATAAAGCAGACAAACGAATGAATTCTTTATTGCCTTTAAAATAATTGCAGAAAATCTCATCATCCCAAAATAATTCTTTTGCTTTGCAAGCCTTTCAATATTTGCAGTACATGGGGCTGTATTGGCCTCTAGCCAGTCTCTCATCTCAAAAATTAGTGGATTTAAACAAATGAAAAACCTCAGAAGGACTTGGGCTAAAAGAGTGGGAAAATACCTGTGTGTTGGAGCTGTGGGCTTTGGAGACAAGCGTGGTGTCCATAGGCAGAAATCTTGAGACTCCAGGCTGGGATGTGGCGATGGTGGAGGTGACAGGGGTGGAGGAGAGCCAAAGCTCCTGAACCCAGACAAGGACAGTGACTGCTGGCAGTGGCTCCTCAGCCAGTGCATGCCAGGATGCTGATTTGACTGCATTTAAAACCATATATGCACTGGTGTTGCTTCACCCGCCTGACTCCCGACGTTCCCTCTTGCTGAGGAAGCTTTTGAAGGGATGGAATTTCCACCAGCTTCTTAGTCAGCTGGAGCCACTGGACACAAGGCTATTTCAGAGTGCTGGACTGGCTGAAAGGGCTTTCCCAGCAGAAGGAGTCCTACTCCACAGCACAACTGCTGCTTTTGTGCCCAGCCCTGGGGTCCCACTCTGTTCCCTGTGCTCCAGTGCTCCAGCTCGGGTGCCCGGGCTGTGCTACATCTCTGGTAATTCTCTCATTCTCCCTAATTAAACATGCCCAACTCTGGATAAACAACAACAAAAAGTCTAGCACTTGACTTTGAACACATAGCCCATTGCCTTAATTTATCCAGAGCTGGTTAGTGTGGAAGATTAATGTATTCTAACACATCATCCACCAGGTTGCCTTCCGTAGCATGACCTCAATCAGAAATTAGTTCAAGGGTAAAGAAATTGCTGGGATTCAAACCAGTAATCTTTCCCAAAGGTAGCATTTGGTCTCTGGAAAGGAAAAACTTCCATTACTTCCGTGGCTGTGTTGTGTATCTGTGCCTGTTCTTCAGGTATCCCAGGCTCCACTATCAAACCTTTGAAATTCCAGAGGAAACCCTCCAGATTGACAGTGCTATAAATAGTAGAAGATTCTGCCATCCATGTGTCTGGGAATGGTTTCATTCTATGATTTGATTTTTAGATGGCATAACAATGACACACAGGTATTGCCAGTACCTGTCCCTGAGTCACCTGTAGGTGCTGAAGAAACATGTAAGAGCAGCCCCTCAAAACCACAGAGAACTACTAGTATTATCTTTTTTGGGGTTAATAATATGTTGGATATTAATCCAGTCACTGCACAACAGAGGATATGAATTATCTTTCCAGAAAGTTGCGTTTCCTTTTCAGCTTTTTGGATTGTTGGAGGAATCCAGAGGATACCTCGTGAAGGAATAGCTGCCAGAAAAGAAAAATCCTGTTATAATTTTGGGGATGAACAGTGATGGAGGGAGGCACAGAAGCCACCTCTGCATCCCCCTGCCATGCTCTGTTGCTCCTTCTACTCTTCTGCTTCATGGGTTAGCCATTAGCACTGAACAGGCTGGTTTCACCACACAGGTTGGACACAACAGAACTAACACGGGTGTGCAGTGCCAGCCAGGGCAAGTGGCTGCATTTGGAGGTAATTCCTTGGCTTCACCAATCCTCATTATCCCTAAGGATGTTTTATTTTCTTTCACCCTTCCAGCAGGGAGTACAGATGCAAAATTTCCAGCTCAGAGGTATTTTTCCAAATAGCATTTTCTTCAGCTGCGGTCATCGGTGATTTGGGAGCCCCTGCCAATGAGATGTTGCCTTGAGCTGATTGCCTTGGCTGAACAGCTGAAGAGCAGCTGGAAGCTGGCCAGAAATGGCTTTTGATTTTTGCTTTTAAAACAAAAAGAAATAAGAAAAGCAAAGCACTGTGCTTTTGGATGGGGACAGAAGGAAGGGAGAGGGGATTTTGTGATTATTCTGCTTGAGAAGGAAGACTTCCCCTCATGGAGAGCTGACTCTGGGAAGTGAAGAGGAAGCAGAAGGTGGTTGCTGAAATGAAAGGAGGGTTTTCCCACGGCCAAGCCAGCCTGGAGTGTTGCAGGAAGTTTCTGTTCTTTTGCCCCAGTGTTGGTCAGTCCTTTGCCAGCTGCCTGTGCCCCCACACCTGCCAGAACAATTTATTTTAATTTTCCTGTGGAAAATACCCACATGGAGCAGGCTACTGGAACAACCACTGCTCTACTTGGTTACTCTCCATGCTGTGTGGTGGGTAGCAGAAGACAGGAGGGCTGCAGCACCTTAGGTGCCATTGCCACTTTCTGGATGTGTGTACTTCCACCATCACATAGTTTTTCTCCTTCATTTTTCATGAGAATTGGCACTGGATTAATGGGTAAGCCATGGAAGAAATGTAACGCCATGCCAGTCTGATTTATTGACCACTTAGTGCTGATGAAGCTTCAAACAAGAGTCAGACAGATGTTGCAGTTGCATTTTTCTTTATCAAAACTAAGAGTTTTTTGTGTTTAGCTGCTTGTTGCACCCTCTCCTGCTCCCCCTCCAGCAGCAGTGGAGCCAGGTCCTCCAGCATGCTGAGGACGCAGGAGGAGCTGAGGAGCCTTGCCCAGGTCAGGGACAGATGGCAGTGCCTTCAGCTGGGCTGTGTGGGAAGGGAAGCAGCTCTGCTAAGACTCTGGGCACTGGAATGATGGGCTGCTTTCCAGCGGGCACGTTTCCAGAGCCATCTGCAGCCCAGCCCAGGTCTCCCCTCCCTGTGCCACCCCAGTGAAGGGCAGCTTCTGCTGTGGCATGTCCACTGTCCTGGCATCTTCCCCACGTGGAAGTTGCATTTGTAATTTTTCTTTTCATCTTTCACATCTCCCTTGCTCTCTTAGTGGGTCACCACGAATAGTGATTCACTGCTGATTTCATGTTTTCCAAAACATATCTATTCTCTTCATTTGTGTCAAAGCATTTCAGTTCACTGCATAGATTGACACTCATGAAATTTGTCAGTCTGAGGTCAACTTTTAGATGTAGACATAAGGAACAAACCTCTTGGGTTTGTGTTTATTTTATATGCTTTTATATATAAAAAAAAATTCAATGCCAATCCACTGCTGAGGTCCACTTGCTTGTGCTGCAGTGAAGCCAGGAAGCCCTGTCATCCTGACCTGACAAGCAGGCACTGTCAGGCTCTGAAAAACACAGCTCTCTGAGAGGAAGGGAGAAGCACCTGCAGAACTGCCACATCACCCAGCACTGTGGTGGCAGCTTGTCCTTGCTCCCTTCTTTGAAACTTCTCTGAGAGCAAGAAGCATCTTTACAGGAAATCTCTGAAGCTTACTACTTTTTATTACTTCATCATCTAGGTCACTAATTACGTTAAATTAGCTGAGGGAGACTATTTGGGTGTATAGGTAATCATTTTTATTATCTGAACCTTTTCTGAATTATGCACAAGGACTGTGGTGTTTCAGACCTGCTCTTTGTGGGCAGAGAGGATGTGATGGTTTCCCCTGTCCTCTGGCTGTCTCTCATCTGGGACAGATGTGCCCTGGGAAGTGGAAGGTTTGGAGCACATCACAATTGAACATAAAAGGTCTGGTTGTTTGTCTCCAGAAGAATCTTGGGAGAGAGCCAACAGGTTTCTTTGTTTTAGCACTTTCCAAAACTGCTCTGAAATAAATTGTGAGCTGTTGCTTACATGGTTTCCTTGCCTCCTCCCTGTGCAGCACAACCCTTTTAGCATGGGCTGCAAGAATTTGATACTGCATCCTCACAGAATCTTCACTGAGAATCCCCTGCTTGCAGTTCCATCCCTAGAGGGGGAAAATGCAAGTTCCTGCTTAGGTGTCTTCCTACTTAAAAGAGCTTCTCCTCCAGACAGAGGGATGTTACAGAGGTCACGCTTTAGGGGCCTGCTCTGCTTGTCGTGTTGCTGTACAGAGGCACCAGTGGGCTCTCCACTGCTAGCACCCAGCCCGGAGGAGCTGGGAGATGTGACCAGCCACCCCCTGGTTTTGGAGACGTGCAGGATGCTCCCTGTGTGCAGGGTGACCCTGCACCTGGTGGTGGTGAGTGCTGCCCTGCTCCTGCCCTGGGCCACTCCAGGTGCAGCTCCTGACATGCTGGGTTTCAGTGCTGTGCGTTGCCCATCAGAAGTTCCCTTCCATAGGTCTCCTCGGTGCAGGTATCCCTGCAGTACTCCAGCCTTCCTCTGGTTTCATAAGCAAATGCTCCCACTAGCACAACCTTTGCACATGAATGATGGGTTGTGTTCCCTCTCCCCCTTGGAACAGGGCTCCAACAACATTAATGAAACATTAGAGTTTTAATTACACCATTATCCTATTTATTTTTATAAATAATTCCAAAGCAGTCATTAAAGTTTGGGAACTTAGGAGTAAATGACTTAAGGGAAAGAAATCAGCTCCTCAATCTTGTTATTATCTATTGTACAATCTCCCTGGGATGCTGCTGGGGAGCTGGCAGAGTTGTTGCTGTTGCTGCTGTGCAGATGATTCATTTGCTCACAGGGTGGTAACCCCGCTGGGTGAGACGGCCCCGCAGTGCATCACAGCGGGGTGTCCTCCCCCTCCAGCCCCCGAGAAGGGGTGTGGGGAGAGGGGGGCACTGATCAGCCTGCAGGAACCAGCACCTCGCTGTCCTCCTGCAGCAGCTCTGCAAAGGGCTCTTCCAGTCCCCACCAGCAGCTTGCTGGTTCCCAGGCTTGACTGTAAAGAGCCCATCGTTGGGGCACCCTGTAATGCTTATGAGCTTCCTGTGCTCTTCCCTCCCTCTCTCTCACAGCATGGAGACTGTAGCTGTTCTGGATGTTCTCAGGTGACTCTCTGTATAAGATGCAAAATAGCCCGACATGGACCAGAAGTGATGGCTCCTATGACCCAAAGGTCCTTTAAACCAAAACAGATTACCTGGTGTTTGTTGCAAGTCGTGTTTGCAAGACTCTTACAAGTATTCAGTGTTGTAGAGGTTGGAAAAAAGATTCACTCTGAGCACACAAGGGGAGCAGGAGAGCTGCAAGCAGAGGGCCCTCAGGATGGGGGAAACCATGTGCAAACTGTCATGCCTGTCTTTTGTCGCCTCTTTGAAAGAACAGCTGTGGTCTGAGGACATACTGGGTTGTGATTATGATGCTTTCTATCACAGTTTTAATTAGGAAGATAAATGCAAAGAGCTCTGAGCAGGGAAGAGGCCCAAGGAGGTAACTCTTGCTTTGCTCTCCCTGCAGAACCCAGACATTGTGTTGGTGCACTACCTGAACGTCCCGGCCATCGAGGACTGCGGGAAACCGTGTGGCCCCATCTTGTGCTCCATAAACACCGACAAGAAGGAATGGGCGAAGTGGACAAAAGAGGAGCTCATCGGGCAGCTCAAACCCATGTGTGAGTATCTGAAGCCATTTTCACTTCTTTGCAGTGTATTTAGAGTACAGTGTCTCTCACAGCCACTGAGATCCCTGTGAAGGAGGCATTTGTCAACATCCAAATCAGTGTGCATCTACGTGCACTTTTCCCAACAGTCAACACTCGTGGAATGTATGATCTGAGAGCTGCCCAAGTCTGTCCCCGAAAGGATCCCCTCTGCACACTGGGAAAAAATTGTACCTATGGTCATGTACTTGAGGGCTGTTTCTAGGTACCTACTCAATTGCAAAGAGCCTGCTCAGTGCTGGTGGGGGAATTCCTCAAGGGCACTCCATGTTTGGGTGGTCAGTGTCAGGTCACAGACGGTTGCTGGCACTCACAGAATGCCCCATGAAACTGAGTGTTTTGGGATGGGCATCACTGCCTACAGTCTGAACTTTGCAGTCTGCTTAGGTGTGCAGAGTATGGGGAAGTTTGTCCTCAAACAGACAGTTCTTTGGACCTCTCTGCATCTGCTTTGGTGTGAAGTATTTTCTTTTGGAGCAGTTATTCTGTATGCCTTCCCCTGGAGAGCACATTCCAATGTGCACACTAACAACTTTTTGCAATGAAAGATTAGACATAAAGTGGGTCTGTAAGCAGGAGAAAATGGACTGCAGGAGCCTCAATACCAAATCTGAGTCAACAAATACCAGATCTGCTTCTCTCCTTGGCCTCTGCCCCTGCCTGGGTTCTGGTGTCATGCCCAGCTTCCTATAATTGGAGGTCACAGCCACAGAGTGCATCCTGATGTGTCAGCCATGCATGAAAGATCAGGGTAATGCTGACCACAGGCTTAGTAATCTGAGTTTGCACCACTCCTTTGTTGCATCCTAAGCTGAGCAGGCCCGTGTATTTCTTTTCTACACAAATCTGGAGGGCAGAAGACAAGCAGAAGAGAATAAAGTGAATGACACATTTGCCGCTGGGGCTGATAACCTTGGGCAGAAATCCTGGGTGTTGAAGGTGTAGCTGAGCCTGGACAAGTACCTTAACATTAAACAGGAGTGGAAGAGGCAGCCTGTTAAAAAATCTGCAGTGCATCAAGAAAATTATGTGAAAACTACAACGAACTCACCGTAAATTTAATAACACTTGGCTCTTTTATGTCTCAGGAGGGAAGAGTGAAATTCTGTGCAATTATTCAGAGTATATATGCATGTACACGTCTCTGTTTATGGGTACACATCCTGGGAAACACATCCTTAGAAATGCAGCTACAATAAAAGCTTTGGATTCTGATCAGACCTAGAAAACAAAGAGGACACGGATAACCATGTTCAGGGAACGCAGAGGGGCACTGCTCGCCAAGAAGCCATCAGATTTGGTTCCAGTATGGGGTGTGCCATGAAATTCTGGAGCCAAGCACATTAGTTTCATCATATTTTTGCATTAATCACATTCTTTCACAGACTTCACAGTTTGATTGCCTGATGTTTCCAAATTTCTCTGCCCTAAAGCAGATTTGTCAATGACTTAATCAAAGTATTGTGCTTAATGTCACTGGTGCAGCAACACTCTTGCTTTTACCTATTTTGTGTTGCAGTTCATGTTTTATTCCTCTGGACCTGGAGGCTGTGTGAGGTTTTTGTTGATTCCTTTGTTTTCTTGGTTGCTGTTTTTCAGAAGAATTTCCCATTTAAGACAGGTTAGTGATGATACAGCCAGTGTGTGTGTGGAGGTCCAAGGCTGCTGTACCTGCAGGGAGGTTCCCACTTCTGACCACTGATGTCATTCAGGATGAGAGGAGAGAAGCTGGTACTAGTTCTGCCTTTGGGGAAAATACTTCTTTCTGGTCTGAGGCTGGTGGCAGTTTCCAGCTCCTGACTCACTGAGAACAAGTACCCTTTGTTCATGTCCTATTCAGCCTGGACCAAAGTCAGGTGTTAAAGCTGTCGACCTCTGTCAGGTATTAAAGCTTTTCTATCAGAATCGAGGGTAGCAGATAGTAGTGTGGCAGCCAAAGGCTGGGAGCATGTTCTCTTGGCCATGTGTGCCTGGAGAACTAAAAGTGATGTGGCAGATGGCTGGCAGAGTGAGCAGCATCAGTCTTAGAGTCCAAGCCAGACAAATGCATCAAACTGTTTTTCTTGAAATGCAGAGTCCCTGACTGGGATGACCAGGGAGTTTGTTTACATTTCTTGTATCCGTAATTCACTAAGCTCCCTCTTTCTTCCCTGCCACATCATCCCAAAGTCAGTCCAGGCTTCAGCAAGTCTTCAGCAGGCACCAGGGATGGGCACCAGCTCCTGGTACCAGCCTTGTCCACCTCCATGAGCAGAGTAGGGCACTGAGGTCTGGGTGCCAAGAGATGGGTTCTGCCCTAGTCCTGAAGGAGGCCACTGAACTCAGGGAGAGCTTCTTGGCTGGCTGCAGGGGTGGTGTTTCCTCATTCTGTGGCTGTACTTCTGCTGGTGGTTATGGATTAAAGCCTCCTTTTTGGAGTGGCCATAGAGCTCTGGGAGCTTTGTGGAAACAGCATTAACTTGTTCTAACATAGCTGGTGTGTGAAGTAATTAAGAGACTGAAATGAACCCATCTGAACATTTATGAAAGGTAAATGCTGCAGATGCTCTGAGGATTTGAAGTTTTTTCAACACCTCCAGCTGAGTTGAAATGGTAAATAATTAATTAATCAGCCTGACTTCAGTTTTCATGGCTTTGGATTTTTGCGTTAGTTCTAATCTGTTTGTCACCTGCCTTTGCACTGGGACATCCATGACCTCCTGATTGTCCTCTCTGGACTGTCACTGTTGGCTTGTCAGACCTCATTTTGGCAGTCCTCAAGACTGAAGCAGATGAGCCTGGAAGGGCTGGATACACATTCATGACCTCCCACAGGATCTGTACTCTCTCCTTTCAGGCTCAGAGATGGGGGCCGTCATCTTAGAGGTATCAGCAAAGGTCAGGGAGCACAAAGAGGGCAGTGACACCTGGCAGACCTGAGATAATCCAACTGTTGGAAGCATCCCACCTGGGTGTCTGGATCAAAAGGGTTGTTGTGTGTTTTGCCTTGGTATAAATGCAACCTCTGGGGACATTTGTGCAAAGAGAATAGCTGTAATACATGAAAATTCTGCAGAAACATTGTCCGAGACACCTGTAAGTCATTTCAGGATGCTTTGTGTGAAGAATGGGCCTCTATTTGGCATTACTTTCAGTTTTTCTCCCTCTCGTGCCCCGTTACAGTCTTACTTTGAGGTTTCTCTGAACAGATTAGCAGATGTCCTTAGAGGCATCTGGTGGTAAAAGCAAATTCAGTGGCAGAATCCAACACAGCAGAATTCTGTATATAAACTCCATATGATCAGCAAATTGTGGGCCAGCTCATGTTGGGGGTTTCTCCAAATCATCCCCTTTTGGCTGTCTCATCCTTCAGCTGGCAAAGTATGAGTTACAAGCTCACAGCTGGTGCTACGTTGCAATCCTTGTTCCAGGTCCACTATAATTAAGAGCTATCTTCCTCTCAGAGGAAGAGGGGTTTTTTTTTCATTCCTTTTCTGCATAGAAACTGAGGGCTGCTGTTTGTGCCCCTTGCACACAGGCATAACTGGAAAGTTTCACATGATGCTGCTGAGTGTTGATGCCTCTGGGCATGGGCTGATCTTTCCTCTTCCCAGAGATCCCCAGTTCTGTGTAAGGGAACCCACCGTGGCTCCTGGAGGTGACCTGAGCCTGCATTCCCTCGTTGTCACCACTGGAGAGGGCATCAGACTCCTGCAGCCCAGAAGGAAATTCAAATAGCAGCAGTCAGCATTAATACCACTTCAAGAACTGAGTTGTTGGAAGTTTTATCTTGACTTGAGTTTATATTCCGTTTCAATAATTGGTTTTAAGGAGGGGGTTTGTATTTAATCTTAAAAGATCAGTTGTACAAAAGTCTAAATGGGATGATTTTTACATTCCCCAAGTGGTTTTTCAGAGCTCCAAAGTGCCCCTCAATGGAAATTTGAACTTGCCAGCTTAGTTCAGCTGACCACATAAAAGGGCAACATGAATTGTTTAAAAGGCCTTGGTTTTAGTAATGCTCACATCCATTTTTAGTAATGCTGACATCCAGTTTTACTGCAACAGTTTGAGACTTTATTAAAAAGAAAACCCAACAGTAGGTGCCAGATAGGTTTGCATATCCCACCCACCACTTGGGCTTTGAGTATCTCTGTTCACATTGTCTACATGGCCACTGTGAGCCACCTGCTCATGAGCCATGCTTGGCTTCTCTCATCTTCCCAGCAACCCTTCCATCGCAGCAGGTGTGCAGGCTCTCAGGGGTCCTGTGCAAGAATTGCACTTTCCTCTCCCTCTGAGATCTGTGGTGGCCTTCAGGAGCCCAGAGGAACCTTGTTCCCTGTATGGGAAACATGGCTTCCCTGCTGGGCAAGTTTTACCTGCTGTGGAAAAGTTCCATTTTCAAGAGACTAGAATTAGGAACTATGTTTCAGCTGCTACATTTCAGCTGCTGCATTTTGGCTGATGCATTTCAGCTGCTGCATTTGGAGACACAGCAGTGAAATAATCCCACTGAGGGCTGGCAGCAGTGCACTGTGAACCCACTGCCAGCAACAATGGAAATCAACTTGAGGAACCCTAAACCAAATAGTTGCCTGTCCCCCGAAATCCTGGGTGTTCAGCCAGTTGCAGTAGTTGCTGAGCCTCTCCAGGAGGGCACCCCAGCCTTTGTCTCCTGTTCTTGTGTCGTGTTTTATGTCCCCTCTCAGCTCTTGGCTGTGGGGACCGGCAGACTCGGGCCTAGAGCCCCACTCCGTCCAGACAGGGGAAGGGATGAAGGCCCTGAAGTTTTTCCCTCCCAAAAAATGGCCCAGCAAGACTTTCGTAACAATAGAAAAAGGAGGATAAAATTAACCCCGCGGAAGCGGAGCGGCCGCGCCGGGCCCGCCCGTGCCTTATCCGCGGGCGCCACCTGGCGGCCGGTCCCGGACAGAGCGGGGGCCGGTCCGGGGATCGATCCGGTGCCGATCGGGGATCGATCCGGGACTGATCGGGGACCGATCGGGGATCGATCTGGGGCCGATCCAGGGACCAATCGGGAATCGATCAGGGACCGATCCGGGGCCTGATCCAGGGCCGATCGGAGACTGATCCAGGGCCAATTTGGGAACCGATCCGGGCCTTTGTGACAAGAGTGAGGAGCAGAAGGGACAGGGAGCAGCAGCAACAGCAGGTAGGAAGGAGCCAGGAGCAGGACCAGGAGGAGCAGGACCAGCAGCAGGAGCAGCGAGAACAGCAGCAAGAGCAGGACCAGCAACAGGAGAAGCAGGAACAGGAGGAACAGCAGGGGCAAGAGCCGGAGCAACAGGACTAGGAGCAGGAGGAGTAGCAGGACCAGCAGCAGGAGAAGGAGTAGGAGCAGCAGCAGGAGCCAGGACCACAAGGAGGAGGAACAGGAGCAGGACCAACAGCAGGAGCAGCAGGACCAGCAGCAGGAGAAGCAGGAACAGGAGGAGCAGCAGGAACAGCAGCAGGAACAGGACCAGCAGGAGCCGCAGGAGGAGAACGGCGGTGGTGCCCTTGAGCTGCAGCCAGAGGAGGGTGAGCGGCACACAAGAGGAATGAGAGAGGTGGCTTCAGCTCTGCTTTTCCATGTGTGAGAAGCCTTGAACTTCAGCTGTCTGTAAACAGTGGCAGGAGTCCCACTCTGAGCAGCTCCAGAAGAGTCGTGTCCCCAGCTGGGGACTCCAGGGGATGCTGGAGCATGTATCCTCCCCGTTCCCTTTGTGCACCCCACTGGGTCTGAACAGACCTTGAAGGAAAGGGCTCATTTTGGAAGGCAGACATCCCTTCAAAGAACAGCTGTGTGCAGAGCTCGGTGAGTCTGTGCAAAGGCATTATCATTCCAGGGGTGTCCCAGCAGGGAGACTTGGGAAACCTGTCCTCCACAACCAGCAACGAGTGGAAATGGAAGGCTGGAAAATCAAAGCTGAAATGTGTGTGGGCATCTGAGTACGAAAGGATGAATCTAATGGAAATCTCCTTCAGCCAAACTGAAACATCAGAGCAAGGCCTTTACTTCTGTCAACACCAACACAGCGAAAATTGAAGGGACAAGGCTGCCATTTCCAACTGACCATTGCCATGGAAACACCTCTCAGTGTCAAGCCTTGGTGGAACAGGATGTGGACAGCAAGCTGGGCATGGACAGTTGGACAAAGGACCCTCTCAGCAGTGCTTTGGGGATTTTTAAAGCATTTTTTGTCAGTCAGGAGTGGCCAAGGGCAGGACTCTGATACCACGGTTTGAAGAGGGCTGTCAAAGTACATCAAGAGGGAAAGACAAACAGAAGCTTGACCTTGATAATTCCAGATATTCCAGCTTTATCAGTCTATCCAACTTACATGTTTCATGTGGGAGATCTCACTGTTGTCACTCAAGAGAAAAAAGACCTGTCAAACTGGGGCAGAGGAGCAGCACGTGGTATAGGGAATAGCTTCATCATGCATGTGTAAGCTGTGTTGGAAGGGATGAGCAAGATCTTTGGAACAGAAACAGGAAGCATAAAATATTTGAAGTGGCAAAGAGAAATGTCTAAGAGCATTCAGAAAGGGTGAAACAGTCAGGTTTAAATGTGGGGGGAGGGTATTTTAGAGACAGCATTTGCTTGTGGTGGAGAAACCACAGAGAGGGAAACAGCTTTAGCTGTTGATGGTGTTGGGTCTACAGTGAAGGTGAGGTAGACTTGAGGTGATGGGGATGAGGAAGATAACTGCAAGACTAGAGGATGGCAGACCTAGAAATTGTGAAGGAGTAAGTACCACCAGCAGCAGAAGGAGGCAGAAATAGCCAGGGTGCTGTAAGAAACCTAGACAGTCCTGTGTTTCTGTGTGCAAGTTTCCCTTGGCTCCTGATCTGCCCTTTTGCTGGTAATCCAGATCATTTTTCATTTCTTTGCTCATGATGGTCAAGGTTTTGAGAACAGTAATGAACCAGGAGCTGCTGGGCCACCATCAGAGGGTCATTTTTGCTGCATTTTCTTCAGAAGGGAAGAAAGAAAATAATGGTGAGAGCCCATGCTCTCCAAAAATGGTTGGAGGCAAATCTGCTAGGAGCAGCATTAGTGCTCTGAGTTGTGGACCTTGCCACAGCCTCACTTCTGTCCTTCGAGCACCCAGTGAACACCAGCCACTCTCCCTGGCCCCACTGCCTCGTGCTGCAGGAGCTGCTGCACAGAGGGTGTGTGGCACAAGGAATGTGTTGCTGCTGTAATGCAGCAGCTTTTAGACCCCTCCGTGCTATCACTGAAAAGGAAAGTGTTGAAGCAGTTCACAGCTTTCATTTTAAATTATCAGGAGATGTAGTAGGAGTCTGAACAGGAATCCAGATTAAAATACTTCCCAGAATTTCTACTAAGCTTGAATCTTTTTTTTTTCTTTTGTATTAATACATTATGGCTATATTTAATCAAACATAGTTCTGCAGTGGTTTCATTTTTGAACCACTAAGAACCAGGAAGAGTGTGTGTGTATGCTTTTTATTAAGCTTCCTTTCATAATGCACTTTCTTCCCTATAGAAATCTCCTTTCCTGCTGATTCATTATGTGTCAGGAAGCCAAGCGTGACATGTTAAAAGCCATCTTGATAGTGTTTGGTATTCAGTACTAACAATTCACCAGGCACAGGAGTCTTTCTTTAAAAGGGTGAAGAAGAAAATCTGCATATTGGATGTGCCAAGATAGTGGATAATTTGCATTAAGCATCCAGACATTCTTTTTTTGCAATCTGTCACCCTTCACTGCCTTTTTATTTTATAACCTTCATAGTATACAGGGAGCATAAGTACTAAAAAAAAGTGGCACCACGTGGACAGAAGCAGGAGCCAGAGCCTTAAGGATCAGCTAGAGCAAGGCTAGAGATGGACCTTTCCTCAGCAGTAATTGATCCTTGATGGGACTTCGCTATGCTGGAAGGACCTGAAAATAATAGGCATGGTCTGTCCATTATGTCTTGGCTTCCAGCTCACAGCTTGATTCAGACTTAAGAACCATCATCATGAATACACAAACCACGAGTCATGATTCACTCTCCAGACTTGCCCCCACGATGTGTTGCTCACCCCAGGGTTTAGCAGCAGCAGGAGCAAACGCTGCCCTCCTGCTGCAAAACAGGCTTTGTGTAGCCAACAATGCAGTGCAAGCTCACTTCTTTAGCGAAGCATCTCTGAAGTAACCTCTGAAGAAATGACTTAATGCAGAGTTTCTTGGTAATAATTACAGTTCAATAACTCTATGTCATATAGCCCAAAGTATCCAAAATACCTTACCGTGTTCCAATCTGTCAATGTATTTTTTGCAAAACTGCAATTTGAACGTCACTCACAAGGCATAATATCACACAGGTGACAGAATAATGTACCTTAAATAATAAAATGAATGTGAGCGGAGGTAGTGAAGTGGCAAGTGTCTATAACTTAAACAGACATAATAACAGAGTGTTAAGAGGAAATTCAAAACTGTGAATATACTAGAAAGCAAAATCTGTTGGGTACGATAACAATAAATGTGGCTGTCAAGCAAATGTAGAGGGACTCATTACTAAACTATCTGCAGCACTTTAAATAGTGATATGAGGAGGAATACTGGTAAACCTTATTTACAGTATTTCTGCAGGTTATCCAGCCTGGCCAATAGAAATATGAATTCTGTAATACAAAACTAGACCAAGATGAGATGTCGTTAAGCAAAGTGGCATCAGTGGGTAATGGGGCCATACAGCAACAGGTAACAAAAAAAGCAATAAAACTGCTTCACAGAGCAGATGCAGGAAGTTTGTTCTGTGGCTGCATGTGGCACACTGAAATGAGCAGCATCAGAGAGAACAGGAGATTCACACAATATGCTGCTTCTGTGACCACGGTCGTTAGCTGTCATAAACACCCCTTCATTTACTTCTGATCTTCTTGCCTGACATGACACTGCTTACAGCTTGTGCCCCAGCCCTGCAGGCGCTTCTGGCCATACAGCGAGCACCAGCCCAACCTGCTGTTGCCAGCATTTCACCCCTCACATCACCTCACTCACATCAGGGACCTTCACCCTGCAGGGATCTGTGCATTTACTACAAAACCTAAGTCTATGGGACTTTTAACTTTGATTTGGTGTATTCTGGTTAAGGATTTCAGAACACAACATGCAAAGGAATGTGCCTTGCTAGTGGCAAAGACACTCCCGAAAAGAAGCTACCAGGCATGGGAACACCTTGGAGATGATCTTGTTAACAGGCAGCACTTTCAAAAACTGCACATGAGCTCTGGTGCACACAAAGAATAAATAAATAATATGTACATATAAATTGCTTAGGAATTTCCTACATCAAAGGAGACAGAAGATGCTTTGAGTCAGTTATTATGCATAAAATATTTTACAAGTACTATTTCCATTTTAAGTGAGGTTGCAAATATCACTGTTATGGGGAATTCTTCATCTGAAAAATTTTGAGAGGGGGGCTTTATTCAAATCATGTAACTGCATGCAGTTTAGCATTTTTATTTAAATAGCTAACAGGCCTAGGGAGTCCCCAAGGAAAAACCTTCAGTTTGCAACATGTTCTTCGACATCACCCTCCTGTCCATTTTCCCAAATTACTAAGAGGTTGTCCAAGTCTGAAGAGGAACCCACACAGTGTCTGTTAGTCACTCCCAAAAAATGAGTCAGTCTTCACTGCTGCCAGCCAAGATCTGACAATGAAGACCTGGCAGAAGGCTTGCATGTGCTGTTACACTGGTATATTTTGGCTGCTGATTTTACTATAAAGCTGATTTTGTGTTCATATTAGACA
This sequence comes from Formicarius rufipectus, assembly GCA_013399695.1. NCBI lineage: Eukaryota > Metazoa > Chordata > Aves > Passeriformes > Formicariidae > Formicarius > Formicarius rufipectus. The sequence goes on along the minus strand of VXAU01000075.1, from coordinate 194,934 downwards.
GAAAAAGATTCCAAGTGCTCCTTGGAGTTGTACTGTTTTACTTCAATGGAACCAAGTCTTTCGTTGCTTTTGGGTTTTCACTGAAGCTTCTAGGCACTACAGGGATAGTCCTTGTAGGCACACAGTCCCTGTTGGCAACAGACTGAAATAGAGCCAGTTACTCTACTGAGGTGTTTTTCCGTGGTATGTACCTAATTCAGGAACTGCGTTTGGAAGCTTGTGGGTACCAAGGAGCAGAAAATAGTAAACCTGTAACCATTACTGTTGCCTCTTACAGTTCTCCTTCAGTTCTGACAAATAAACAGCAAGAATGGGTTTTCACTGGTCATTTGGAGTGGCTTTTGATGGTTCTGGCACGATTTAGAAGTTTCTGATGGGAAATTTTACTGTTCTCTTTGCAGTTCATGGCATTAAGTGGACATGCAGCAATGGCAACAGCAGTTCAGGGTTCTCAGTGGAACAGCTCGTGCAGCAGATCCTCGACAGCCACCAGACCAAGCCCCAGCCTCGGACACACAACTGTCTCTGCACTGGTACCTTGGGTGAGTACCTGGGGAGGGCACAGGACATTCCTCAGCTCCATCCAGACTGGCAGCTGGGTTTGTGGTACTGAAGTGCTAAAAATGCTGTCTTTTGTGAAACGCTGGGGCACAGTGAACTCAGAGCTGACAGTAGAAGTTTGGAACATAAAAAGATGCAGCTGGAACTTCTGGGGAAAAGTGCTTTGTAAGGTGCAAGTTCTAATAAATGCCCTCAATATCTGACCTGCTCAAAAAGGCATATTCTCTTCTACCTGCTCAAATTCTGTTACGAAAGCCTCAAAATTAAATGCTCTTCCAACTTCACCCTCTGAATCCCTTGCCCTGAAGCCCACTTTGTTGAAGAAATGTTCAGGTGGCAATTACAAGGTTTCACTGGGATAAGACAGGTGTTATTTAGGTATCATGAAAATACAGATTTCTTTCCTGTTAAAAGAGATTACTTTGTTTTGAATGAGACTATGGTAGCAAGAAATAACATCCTTAGTGTTAGCATTTTATGCAGACAGTGGGAAACTAAGTGATTCACTTTTCCAACTCATCTGCTTTATAGCCACCCCATTCTAGTAGTTTGGTCAAGTAAAGTATATGACACATTTACTAGTCTTTAGCAAAACTTATAAAGGAAAGCTGTCAGTGCTTCAAAGGATTTATTTTTTCCTCTTTTCTTGAGCAGTTGCATTATGCAATCAAGACTTAAATAAGAATGCTGACCTCTGAATTACCTGAGTTTGGATTAAAATTCAACCCTTAAGGCTCAGCATTTGATCCAGGCTTGCAGATCCGAACATGAATCCTTTTATGCTTCCCTTTGATGTTTTGTCTTGTGCTAAGTCTGCTCGGTGCTTTTTAACATAACAGTATTGCTTTGTTTTGTAGCAGCTTGCACATTGACACACACATTCCCAACTCCTTACTGTCAGCCACAAATACAGCAGTGTGAAAGCCTTTTCCTTGTTCCTGTTCCTCTCTATACCCAGGAGAATAGAGAGATTTAATATTGCACTTAATCTCAAAAGCACTGTCTTGCACTACTTTAAGTGACCGGATTCAAATCTCCAGCACATAATAGAGTAGTTCCCCTTCAAGGGCAAGGAACAAAAGATTTAGCAAATTGCAGTGGCTACATGGATGCTTTATGTTACCCAGAAGATGGCATTTATAATTGTAGCCGTTAGCTATAGGGAGGAGGCCTCCTGTCTCCTTTAGTCTTTCAACTACGTTAATTAAATGTTCTTAACTCATTCTAGGGAAACTGAATCAATTAAGGAAACAAACATCAGAAGTTAATGGGGTGCTCTTCTTTAAACAACAAAAGCAGTCGCCACACCAGGGTTTGTGGCTAAGGTGCCTTTGCAGACAGAATTCTTCACTTCATCATGCTTGATTTCCAAGCTCCCAGGAATGCAGGTGTTGTTACCTTCTGTCAGGCCAGTAAAGGTGCTGGCTGGCTTAATTCATCGAGGACTGTGCTGGTGACCCTTGCTTGAGCCTTTCTTAGCAGCTTCAATGCTGGCCATGTGCTCTGCAAACACCTCCCAGAGTACATGTCCATCTGTCTGCAGGAGCAACTGAGAGCAAGAGAAAAACATCATCCTTATGGGAGGGCAAGAATGCTTTGTATGGCTAATGTGCTATTTCTTTAATAATTTGATTGGCAACTGTAACAGACACAACACTGACAGGAAGGTGAGTGCTATGGTCTACGTGGTCAGGGACAGGAGAATGATATGGCACCTGTCACCTCCAGGCTACCACTCAGCATCCACCTTACAGGGGCAGTTGTCAAACCTCCCAACATGAGCCAGCATGAAGAGCTGAGCATCTGTGTCATAGGGGCTGAGATCCTGTCCATGGGGCAGATGGAACAGGGCCCTGTGCCACAGCTGACAGCAGCAGCCTTTGCTCTGCAGACTGCACTGAGATTGGACACATCTAAATAACTCTGCAACTTGTCACAGATGCCAGTTCCTGTCCTCCCAACATGTTGCCTGATTGGGGCAGGGAGGGAGGGGGCAGGTGGTACAGGGGGTGAGTGAAAGGGTGCACACGTTCCTGTTTTGAGGTTGCTGTCATTGCAGTGGATCTGTGCATTAGACAGGACCTGGACATCTGGCACTGGGGAGAAATTTATTTCCAAGGTTACTTTTGCTCTCTCATACATGTGCTCACTCTCTCTCATACACACATGCATAAGCACAGCTCTCCCTTGCTACAGCCTGAGATACACAAGTAGCATCGTGTTAATTCTGTATTTACTGAAGGGCAAATGTTGTTGTTTTCTGCCACAGGGGCAGGAAGCAGTGTGCATCACAAGTGTAACAGTGCCAAACACCGCATCATATCACCAAAGGTTGAACCAAGGACAGGTGGGTACAGCGCTCATTCAGAGGTACAAAATAATGATGTCTCTGAAGGCAAGAACGAGCACAGTCACGGCAAGGCCTCCAGCCGAGAGAAGAGGAACGGCAAAGTGGCGAAACCAGTGTTGCTCCATCAAAACAGCACTGAGGTTTCTTCCACCAACCAGGTGGAGGTCCCTGACACGACCCAGAATTCTCCCGTGTCCATCAGCAGTGGGTTAAACAGCGACCCAGATATGGCAGATAGCCCAGCTGTCACTGGCGTGTCCAGTATGGCTGTAGCATCAGTTATGGGAAGCTTGTCACAAAGTGCCACCGTATTTATGTCGGAAGTCACCAGTGAAGCTGTGTACACCATGTCACCCACCTCTGGCCCAAATCAACACCTTCTGTCCTCCGATGCAGCTGCACAAGGACTGGTACTTGCTGTGAGTTCAGATGGACACAAGTTTGCTTTTCCAACAACTGGCAGTTCGGAGAGCTTGTCAATGCTGCCCAGCACTGTCTCTGAGGAGCTTGTGCTCTCCACGACTTTAGAAGGAAATAGAAAAATTCCAGAAACCACCATGAATTTTGACCCAGACTGTTTTCTTAACAATCCCAAGCAAGGGCAGACTTATGGTGGAGGAGGTATGAAAAGTGACAGCATCAATACCAACATAAGGCAGTCACCCACAACAGAACGTAGCTTCAACTTCAATACAACCCTCACAAAAGAAATTAAAACTGAGGACACATCTTTTGAACAACAGATGTCCAAAGAAGCATTTTCCTCCACTTCTGCATCTAACACTCTCACCCTCAGTACTGGTTCAGGTTTGCTTCCATCTGGAGGAGGTCTGAGCCCAAGTACCACCCTGGAGCAGATGGACTTCAGTGCCATTGACTCCAACAAGGACTATTCTTCCAGCTTCAATCAGACCGTTCAGAGCCCTCATGTCCACCAAACCCCTTCCCCCAGCTTCTTTCTGCAGGATGCCAGCAAACCTCTTCCCCTTGAGCAAAACACTCACAACAATTTGAATGACACAAGTAGCTCATTTGTGAACACGTTAGGAATCCCCAGTGTGAAAACAGAGCCCTCCTCCCAAACCACTTCCAACTGTAATGGCACGGTGGAAACCAGAATAGAGTCCACCTCTTCTCTCCAGCTCATGCAGTTCCAAGCAAACTTCCAGGCTATGACTGCAGAAGCTGAAGTTCCCATGGAGACCTCCCAGCAGGCAGAAGGAAATGAAAATCTACTTAAATCAGGGGATCTTCAAGCCTGCAACACAGAACACTACTTACAGCCTGAGTCCAACGGGGGTATCAGGAACGGGAACAATCTCCCTATTCTCCAAGGAAACATGGTACAAGGACTCTATCCCGTGGCCCATCCCAGCTTAAATAACTCCTCCAACATGGAGCTTAACTTGGACCACTTTGATATTTCCTTCAGCAACCAGTTTTCTGATCTAATTAATGATTTCATATCGGTAGAAGGTGGGAGCAATGCTCTCTATGGACACCAGCTGGTGTCAGGTGACAATGCTGGGCTGTCTCAGCCTGAAGACAGTAACAGAGCGACGTACAACCAGGCTGACATGTGCATCCCTTGCTGCAGTCCTCAGCAGGCCAACATGCAGCTCAGCAGCACGGAGAACGGAGCCAGCACCATGGCATACATGCACGTGGCTGAGGTGGTCTCGGCAGCTGCAGCACAAGGCACTTTGGGGTTGCTGCAGCAGAGTGGGCGCTTGTTCTTGGTGACAGATTATTCCCCAGAATGGTCTTACCCTGAGGTAAGTCCAGGGCTTTTACTTGGTAATGTTTACTGCTTTACCTTTGCTTTGTTAATAAGGGCTCACAAGGACTCTTTTGTTAAGGCTTTGACAAGGCTTTTAAAATATTTCTCTTGGAAGTTGGAGCATCCAAGGCCTTTTGCTTGTCTGAACATACTTTAATTAAGCACTTCATTACCCTGGCAGGGCCCTGTTCTTCTCTGAACAGAAATGTATTCTTCCATTGAAAGCAAAGTCTTTCCCATGTGATGCCTTCATGGTGCTGCCTAGCCATGTTAGAGCAATAGGGTTTGCAAATTGGAGCTGATCCTTAAATTTGTTTCTGATGTTCTCAGCAGACTAATTCCAGACCTGCACTGCCTTAATGAGTTCAGCATTTCCCTCCATCTCACTGACTTTCCAAAATCAGTCACATATCCTACAAGTTAAAAATGGCAGCAGCACAGGCTTTGCTGATGTGAAGGAATGAGGGAGAGAAGAAGCTGTTAGAGCCACTAATGGGGGAAGGAAGGTTGTTTTGAATTTAGAAAAAAAGAGGTTTGTGTTCTTGGGGCACTGCTGGGTCTGTGTCCTAGCGGAAGTGTGTGATAAGTGTTCCCATGGGCAGCGCCAGTGGGATGCAGCCCCGGTGAGGATGCTGTGGCCACACCTGGACACTCCCACGGGCTTTGCCAAGCGACGCTCGGTACGAGCAGCCCCGGTGTGGTACCAGGAGGAGCTGGGCTGGGACCAGCACTGGGCTGGGACCAACACCGGGATGGGACTGACACCGGGATGGGACCCGCTGAGGGCTGGGACAGGCAGCGATTTGGGACAAGCACCGGACTGGAACAGGCACCGGGTTGGGATCAGCAGCGAGCTGGGACAAGCAACCAGGATGGGACTCACACTGGGATGAGACCAGCAGCGAGCTGGGACCAGCAGTGGGATGGGACCAGCAGTGGGCTGGGACCGGCAACAGGATGGGACCAGCACTGACAGCTGGGATGGGACCAGCAGCGGGCTGGGACCAGTACTAGGATGGGACAGGCACTGGGATGGGACCAGCACCGGGCTGGGACAAGCGCTGGGATGGGACCGACACCGGGATGGGACAGGCACCGTGCTGGGACAAGCACTGGGATGGGACAGGCACTGGGATGGGACAAGCACTGGTTTGGGACAGGCACTGGGATGGGACCAGCACCGAGATGGGACAGGCACCGTGCTGGGTCCGGCGGTGGCCCCAGGCAGGTCTCGGGGGCCACGGGGAAGGGGCAGCCCGGCAGGGCAAGCCCTCCATCCCGCCGTGCACCCCTCGGCCATGCCCTCTCCTGTCATACCTGGGTTTCTCCCTTTTTTTCCCCCTGTCAGGGAGGAGTAAAAGTCCTGATTACCGGCCCGTGGCAGGAAGCCAGCAATAATTACAGCTGTCTGTTCGATCAGATCTCAGTGCCTGCATCTTTAATTCAGCCAGGGGTACTGCGCTGCTACTGCCCAGGTAAGGAGTGCTGCTCTCCTGCAGCTGGTGGTTTCAGAGCCTGATCAGGTCCATGTCCTGATCCACTGCAAAAGACAGCACATGGGCATCCAGAAGCTTTTCCTTTTTCTTCAGCGTAGTTAGTGTGAGAAAGAGCTATTTGACATCTTGATGCATCACAACAGATCACAACAAACACTATTTAAAATCCCCGACTTAACTTTAAAAATATTATTTGAAATAATTTAAAATAATGCTAAGCATTCCTTTAATTTTGAAATAGCAGATTAGAGATTATCTGTTATTCAGGGGGCACTCACTACTCTGCTGACTTAATTTGCCTACATTTTGCCCTTTGTCCTTGGTACTTACAGGATGAGAATATCTTCAGCCTCCCCACAGAGATTTTCAGTAGTGCCAGCCCTCAGTATGTGACTTATTAAGTGGATGCAGAATAACTTGTCTTCATTGGTAGGCCCCAACTTCCCACTGGAAATGCAGTAAGGCTGGTTAATCTTTGGAAACACATGTGATTCTACCTCCTGCCAAAACAGCCTGTTAGGTGACTCTTACAACTTCCATGTTAGAAAATACAGATTGGCATTTTGGCCTCTACAGTTGTCTATTCCTAAAAATATTGTCTAACACCCCCTCATTTCACCTGCTCTGAGCCCAGTGAGCACAGGGGATATCCAGAGGATAATTCCTAGCTGTGGGTGTCTGTCTCACCACATGTGCTTTCTTTTCAGCTCATGACACTGGGCTTGTGACTTTGCAAGTTGCCTTCAACAATCAGATCATCTCCAATTCAGTGGTGTTTGAATATAAAGCCAGAGCTCTGCCAACCCTGCCTTCCTCCCAGCACGACTGGCTGTCCTTGGACGGTAAGAAACGTGTGATATTCTTTAATGAGCTTACCAGATGTAGGACTGTGAGCAGCTTGTGGAGGAGAAGGGGGAGATGTAGAGGTGTAAGTTTGTGTTGAGGGGAAGGGCTGTGGTAATATTAATTATAGTCCTCTCACTGAAATGTTATATTTGTTCTTTTGATGTGAACGAAATGTTGCTGCCTTTGATACAGGGTGACAAAGGGTGTTTTCTTTTGATAGAATCGTGATCATTTACCTAAAACAGGGACTGCCCAGTCCCTAGAAGGACAGAAACATTTACCCTGGAGTTGTCTTTTCTGAAAACTCTGAAACTTGAGCTTGTCTAGAAAACTGTGTTTAATAAGCAGAAAGTGGGGAGATACTGAGACATGTACAAGAGGCACAATCCAAGGAAGCTGGAGTGGTCTCACCTCCAAAGAGCAATGTGAAGGCAGAGCACTGTTGTACTGCAGAATAAGGAGAGATTTGTGACATGACTGTAGAGAAACACTTGCAAACAGAAATGGAAATGGCCTTAATAAGCAAGTGCACGTAGTCTTATGTTCAGCATCAAAATCGAGTTTGCTTGACTTCAGAGTATTGTAAGAGTCTGCAGGTGCTTTTCATCTGCCACTGAGGCCTCTTGCTGCCTGTGGAGTGCAGCTGACACTGTGATGTTGATTGGTACTAGGTATTAGCAATCTCTCCAGCTTAGCATGCCACGTGGGTAAGTTTTAAACCCCTTGTTTGACAATTCCCTCGGTGCTGATGAATTCAGAGTTGCTGAGAAGGTGGCTGTGAGTGCTGTCTCTGGTGTCCCTGCAGTTTGTCTGGGAGCTCGTGGTTAGCAGGCCAGCTCACAATTAGAGGTTGTTATCTGTTGGTGATGGTGAAAGGGAGGGGGACTGCAGTAGTGAACAAAGTAGGGCATTGCTAATAGGGAAGGGGAAAAAAAAAAAAAAGTGAACCGCTGCATTGCAGAGGCCCTTCAGGGAATAAGACTGAATAATTATACTAACCATGACTTACTGAAGCCTCTGCCTTGATGCACAATGCTCCAAAGGGAACAAATTATACTTGCCTTTAAAGAACCAGCAACATCTTCCCATTTATTGTTAGAGAACAAACGTTAGCTTAGCTAGCTAAGGTATAAGCTATGTGAGTTGATTCTATAAATTGAATAAATACACAAATCCCTGTCTTCTCTGTTTGCTTTAATTTCCCTGCTTAAAATCCTTGCCCTACTGCCTGTTATGTAATCTTGAGGGAGGTTTTCAAGGAGTAGTTGTAGTCACAAAATATTGACAGGAATTTTCAAATTCTTTTTAATTAACTCAGTGGAACACTCTGAGTTCCTTTGCAGTGGACTGTTAAAATACAGTTAAAATTCCAGCTGAAACGACCACTGCCAGAGAGGCAGAGTTAACAGGCAAACCCTAGAAACAGCATAGGAAAAGAACAAGGAATTTCACAGAAGTTGAGATAAACAGTTCTCTTCCACAGATCTCTTTACTTTAAAGTCAAAGACATGAATGGTATCTTTTCAGTTACATTAAGACAAAAATCACATTTTTTTCAAGCACTGCACAAGTACTGGCCTTTGGGATCAGGGAGCAGTCCTGCAAATGACTGGGAAGTGTTGTGAGAACATCTTCCTCCATGCTGCTTCTTCCAGGACTGCATGGAGCCAAGTGCAGGGAAGGATTTTGAAGGCAGCAGTGTGTCTGGTGCCATCTTCTGAAGGGCTCCTTCGTTTGTCAATGTCTGCTGCACCGTGAAGGATAGTGCACCCTGTTCTGGACTATACACAGACATGCTTGTTTTATTCTAGGTTTTCCTTATTTTACCCCATGGATGAGTTAGATCTTTTACAAATGGACACTTGACACTGGCTGCAGATGTTCTCGCATATTCTTTTCCTAGGTAATTAGAATAGTGGCATTCTTTCTTTTCAAAGCAAGCCTTCCTTCTCATAAAAGAAGCACTTTCATGTGACCCTGATCTTCACTCATAAACTTGGCAGCCTTTTCTTTTTTCTGTGTAGAACTGTCAGTTTTCAGAAGCCATCGTGTGCTTCTAATAGGCATTTGACCTCACTTTCATTCACTGTCTGTAGAGAGGTTCTCTTAAGAAAGAAGAACAGAAAGCTAATGAAGCCCCTTCTGAACTGAAGGGCAGAGACCTTCTTATGGCAGATGCATAACAAACTACAAAGGCATTTCAGTACAGATTCCCAGTGGAAAGCATGTATGCTTGCCCTCTGCTGACGCCTTTGCTGCTTTCATAAAGTGAATGGATGGTGTTTCCTTGGTGTAGGATGTGACCAGAAATTCCAGAGAAATGGGTATGGGTGCTCTTGGCATTGCATTTATGCATCTGTGGGAAATAGGACAGAACTTAAAAATAGGACCAGGCCATGTGTGTATTGAAGTTTGTGTGGGATGCACAAAGATGTGACTGGTACTGAATGTGAATGGCACTGATGCAGGAGCACCTGACAGGCAGCCTTTCAGCTACTGGTGGGTTCTCAGGGAATTATCTGGTTATCTTTCCTGGCTGGAAAACATAAAAAAGACCCAGGAAGACTGATGGCTCATTCATGTTAGCATGACCTGGTCATACCTGTGGTATCCAAACTCTGACCATTCAGGAGGTGGATGGAATCACATGCACTCCTGTTATCTGTGGCCATACAGTGTGCAGGTGCTTTCTGTGGCATTACACAGTTTGACAGGTGTATGATTTCTGTAAGGTTGTGGTAAGCATGCATAGTGGTAGATGTTTATCAGCAAAAACCTTGGCATGTGTCTTTTTAGCAGGACTAGATGCCCTTCTTAGCATGCAGATGTGATGAGATGTAGGACAACAGAGTCATGTTGGAGCAGTATGTTCAGCATCAATACGATCATTTTAAGGAATGCTGTTTTGCTGCCATAAGAGACTTTTGGTAGGAGAAAAGTCTGTGTTCATAAACACTGTTTGTCTCTCGTCTTTTCTTCTGGGTAGAGGTGATGGGATATTTAATTTTACATCTTGGATTCTACCATAATAGGTTATCTATTTGGGCTCTCTTTGGGAAGAGGGTTGACTGTTTTGTACCATGTTCCAGGCCACCATGTAGCTCGCTGGGCCGTGTGAGTGTTGGTAGACGACAGAGATACCTTGTTTTTGCCTAGGAACTACACAGTAAACTTAACAAGTTTCTGTTCATCCTTCTCTTTGCTGACTCCTCTGCAGTATGGAGGTTTTGTCCATTCTGTTTGTATTCCAGCTGAGATTTCTTGGGTAGTTCTTTTTTCCTTTCACACACCATTGCTGAGGTCACTGTTTCAGGAAGCCAGTCTCCTACTGCTGTGACTGCATTTCCCAGACTGCCCTTTTCCATTTTCGCCGTAATGTGATTGATGAATTGAGGCAGGGAGTATTTAATTTTCTGTGCTGAGTGTTGTCTTCTGAGCCAGCCTGACTTCATGATTAGACACCGAATTCCTTTGGGAAGTCCGTGCTCGTTCTCAGGCCGATGACTGAACACGCCCTGCCGACCGGGGGGACCCCTCCGTGGGGCCCGCGGGCTCCTCCGTGGATCGCGCGGTGCACATTCTCCGGTGTTGTGTGTCAGGTTTTATCGCTCTGCAAATTTGCCTTATCAGAGCAGTGAGTAAAAGCACAAACATCGTGTGTGTAGGTGACCGCAGGTATGTCGCGACCCGCTCCCGGTGCTCGGATGCGGGCGGTCTCTCCTGGTCGGAGCGGCGATGGAAGCGCCGGGCGGTCTCTCCCGGTGGGAACGGCGATGAGAAAGGTGGTGGGAGCGCCGGGCGGTCTCTCCCGATGGAAGCGATGATGGGAGAGGTGGTGGGAGCGCCGGGCGGTCTCTCCCGGTGGGAGCAATGATGGGAAAGGTGGTGGGAGCGATGATGGGAGCGCCGGGCGGTCTGTGCCGGTTGCGGGTGGGAGCGCAGAGCGATCTCTCCCGGTGGGAGCGGCGATGGAAGCGGCGGGCGGCTCTCCCGGTGGGGGCGGCGATGGGAGAGGTGGTGGGAACGCCGGGAGGTCTGTGCTGGTGCGTGTGGGAGCGCAGGGTGATCTCTCCCGGTGCCGCTGCCGGTGGGAGCGGACAGGCGGTCTCTGCCGATGCCGTGCTGTAAACACAGTGGTGGCCGCCAATGGGGGCCGGTGACATCAGGGAGGGGCGGATCGGATCGGGGCAGAGCGGATCGCATCGGGGCGGGGCGGATCGGGGCAGAGCGCATCGGATCGGAACGTGGCAGGGCGGAGTGGGGCGGAGCGGGGCAGGGCCGATCGCATCGCATCGGGGCGGAGCGGGGCAGGGCCCGCTCGGCCGTGCCGTGCCGTGCCGTGCCGTGCAGACAATGGGAGGTGGCGGCAGGCGCCGCTGAGCCCGTAGGACGGGGTCGGCATCCCGCGATGGGGGCGGGGGCGCCCTGAGATGGGCTGAGCGCGGCGCCTCCGCTCCCCGCCCGGGCAGCCGCAGCACTCTCCCCCGGCACCCCGGGGCGGGTCCCGGCTCTCCGCGGCTTGCGGGTGCGAGAGGGTGCCGGGCAGGGGGCGATGGGCCCGTCGGGGTGAGCGGGGCTCCCCATCCCCTGCCCGCCCCGCCGCCTTCCTTTGCGCCGCCGGTTCTCGCCGCGGACTCTGACGGGCGGCACCGTGGACTGGCCGCGGTGTGCCCGGGGCTCTGCGGCGGTGCCGGCCCCGGACGAGCAGTGTCCCTTGTCCCCGCATGCTGCCCCCGCGGCTCCAGCAATGCCCGCGGCCGCTGAAGCGCCCTCCGCCGCCCCGGGCCGAGCCGTGCCGGCCAGCGCTAGCCCGACCGCCGGGGCGCGGCGGGGGCAGCGCTGAGAGCAGCGCGGCGGAGCCCCGGCTGGCTGCGAGGATGCGAGAGACGACAACCAGGTCTGGGGGGAGCCTGCTCTACCCGCCCGTGCCGAGGGGGCTGCGCCAGATGCTGGCTGGAGCCTCCGCTGATGCCTTGTAGGCTCGCAGGTCAGTCCTCTGGTGCCAAGTGGTGTCACATTTATTTACCTGGAAGCAGGTAGAGGGACTACAGAGGGGTCCGGGACCCCCGGCTTTTGCAGGTGGATGTGCAGATGTGGCAAGGTACTGCTTCCAGTAAGTATTGCAGGATAATGTGTCATGTAGCGCTTGTTTGGGTTTAAGTCTGCATGCTTCTGTGTCGTCCCTCGCGCTGCTGCACTCCCAGCGTCGCTGCACGCCTTGCTGCTCGCTGTTCCCCACCTTCCCCGTGCCCCGGGCTGTCGTCGCGTTTCCTGCTGCTCGCCCTCCCTCTCTGGTCCTTCAGCCCCTGCTGGGTGATGTTGCGATGCAGACTCAGAGTTGTGACAGCGCTTGAGTCGTGCCATCACGTGTGCAGCAGGACAGATTGCACCTGAGCCCGTCCATGGGAGGAGGAGGAGGAGGTCGGCAGCCCGAGGCTTGGGGATCTCGGGCGTGCTGAAGGCACACACCTGCTCCGCACCGCGGTACTGCCAAACTTGTTTTGCAGCTCCACCACAAAGTGGGACTAGGAAAGGGACTTCAGGAGGCCGTGTAGGCCACTCCCAGTTTAGGTGGAGGAAACGTGGCTGATGTCAGACTCTCTGAAAGCTGCCAGGGAAGGAGATGTCATCTCTTGTGCTGACCTGTTCCTGTGATTCAGTTTGTAGTGTGCAGCAATTCCTATTATCTAACTTTGAAGCAAAGAGAGGCTGTTTTATATCATCCTGTTCATCAGTCTGGTGATTTCTGAGTGGAAAAATTTGACCTCTGAGGTTGTAGTTTTAATGAGAGAAAACTTGGGTCAGAATTGTTACAATACACATACATACATACTATACACTGTAAGCACCAATACTGCATAATGCATCATGAGGTGTTTTTTTCCTGTTCATAGCTCCTTTAGCATGTAGCCCTTGAAGGAAGGAGTCTCCAGGAGCTGTGGGTAGTAGCTCTGTGCAGTTGAGAAGCAGCACAGCGTGTCCTCCCAGGCTGTTGCTCTTTCCATACATCCCAAAGCACATCTTCCATAGTGTTGGCACCCATGGGAAAGCAAATTTCTGACCTGAGATGCAGAGACTGACCTTAGGCAGCCAACTTTTTATACAAATTACAAACTAGCACATGAAGTGATGTCTTTAGCAGTGTGCCTTTCCTCTAAAATACATGAAATCTACATGGCATGTCTAAAACCTTCCTTTGTTTGCTGAAGTAGCTGTTCCTGGATAGCATGAGAATCTTGCTCTCTCTAAGACCTGGGGAAGAGAAGCCTGGAAAATAGGGCAGCAAGTGCTTTATTGCTGTTGTATAGAGACTGCCACTTGGGGGAAAAGTCTGCCTGAGCCACCGTCCTTCACTTTTCTAGTAATGGCATGATAAAGAATAGCAGAGAAGTACCCTATTTTGAGTGACTGCTGGGGATGATAGGAACAGAGAAGTCCCAGATGTCATTGGAGTAATAGCTCAAGTCCCCTACATCATTGGAAGAACTATGAGAAAAGAGTTTCCAGTAAGAAATCATACTCTGCTAGGTGGATTAACGGCTTAAAATCACTGACAGTGGTTGTGTGTGCAGGAGGGGATGACTTCATTATTCCTGCTCATGCCCAGTAGTGTTCATTTCTTGTGTGAAAGCATAGGCTTTCTTCAGCTGCTGTTCAGGCTCAGATAGTACATACTGTCTTTTCTTCATCTTGTTCCTCAGTAGTTGTGACATTTCTCACTAATCAAAAGGCCTATAAGTGACCTTCCTGACTGGCACAGATAAGCATCTGTCCTAGAATATGAAGTAAAAATTTTAAGTGCTTTCATTTGCTGGTGAAGTCTGAGATTTGTAGCAACTTGCTGTTAAAGAGAGGTTCTTGTAAGGTACATTGAGGATGCTGCCACAGTTTAGTTTCAGATATAGGTGTTTCTGAAGCATTGATATCTCAGAAATCAGTACTAAGCCAGATCAAATTGATACTGAAACGTGGAAGGTGTTCAGGGTTTTTACTATACAGAAGAATTAAACAAGATGTTCTAGACCAGTGACAGATGATGTGCAAAACAGGAACAGAACACTGGCACTCTGAGTGACATGTCCTTCCATCCCCACCCACAGCTTGCGCTGGATGAGAGAATGGTGTATCTGGCTTGCTCTGCAAAACAGAAAAATGTCTTCGTGCTGCATGGTTTTTTTACAGGGCTCAGCTGTCACACTTGCTCAGTTTAGTCTGTGTGTCCTCATACAGTGAATGATTTAACACCAAAACTGCTGATAAAGAAATGGCACATGCTGAGAAGCCAGGGACCTCAGTGTGGCTTCTCCCTGCCAGAGTGTTTAAGCACAGTGCTTGGGAACACGTGCAGATGCAGATCTTGCACACCGCTGTTAGTTCAGTGGTTAGACATCTGTGGGGGAATAATTATGTGCTGGGCAGATGCAGCCCCAGTGGAATGTGCAGAAAAGCATGGACCCTCATCCTTCAGTCTTTCCAGTCAGATCCTGTCTGTTGTTTTGGTTGTGCAGCATGGCAAAAAAACCCCCAGACCTCCAGGTGAGGGTGTGAAAATAGAGAAAGTGGAATAGACAGCACTTGCTGCTGAGAAGTGCAAATTTAGTTTTCATCTGTATTTTCAGCAGTATTTCCCCTGTAATTTTTCTGGCTGCACTGCCGAGTCACACAGAGTGGCACAGACAGTTTCTTGCTGTTTGCAGCTTGCTTGGCAAAAGGACAAAAGATCCTTTGGGATCTGTACTTGTCCAGTACAGCAGTGTGCAGGGATTAGAAAAGCAGCTCGGTGTGCTAATTTCTTAAACTTGATCTGTCAAGCAGAGGAGGACTTGTCACTTTCTGCTGTGCCTTGGTGTTCTCTTCACTCCATGCCCTGGACTGGACCGTGGTGGTGTTTTGGGTACTGCACAAAGGAAGTGCATGAACTGATGCTCAATGAACATGTGCCTTTACTCCCTGTTGTAATAAAGCATGAGGAAAGGTGGTGCTCTGAGCTGTGCCCACCCGTTGGGGACCCTCCATGCACAGGTCAAAATCAGAAATTCTGGAGTCTTTGGGAGAGGTCTTTGGGTTAGACAGTGGGGAGGGCCCTGCAAAGGAGTGGGCTGTTGGGGCAGGGTGTGTAGGTGAAGCATTTGCCAGTGCTGTGTTTTAGCTCCCCTTTTGATAGAGGGTCTCTGCAGTCAGGAGCTGCTGTCAGGCTGCACAAGGCATGTGCTTCTGCAGCCCCCAGTGAAAACTTGTGTCATCTAAGTGGCTGGCACCTGTTTAGATTCTTACTGAGGAAATTCAGTGTTTATTGGAGGAAACCAAGGAAGAAAATGGAGCGTGACTTCCAGAATCTAGGAACCCAAACTAACTCCTTTGGTTGCTGTATTTTCCATTCACTGTGCCTGCCGTGCTGGCTGATCAAGCTGTTGGTACAGGTCTGCTTTCAGTTCATCATGAAGTAACCTGGGCTAAGAAAACACCACTATATTAAACAACCCCTGTCAAAAAAAAATGATAATGTGAAATAATATCCAGGTTGTTTGGCCATAGCTGTGCAAACACACCTGCTGTAGCTCTGTAAGATGCTGACTGATATAAACAGTCATGTATCCTTAGAGGATTTGTACCAGAATAGTTTTACATCTCCCAAAATGTTTAGTGCTTAACCTGCTATCATTACTGTGATCAGTAGTAGGCTGTCTCACAGTACAGATGAAAATAAAGCTTCTTCTGCACTTAAAAGATGATTCATGTTTTAAGGAAATGAGTAAAATCCTCAAACAGATTTCTTAGTACTGAGTCAAAATCTGACGAAGCAGCTGCTTCTGGTCCCTCTGTCCTGGGACAGTTCAGCTCCTCTCGGGCTGCCACCACCTCACCCTAAGGAATGATGGTGAGAAGTAATCTTGGTGTTACTTTGTTATTGTTAAACTTGAAGAAGAATAAGCTCCAGAAAAGAAAATGTTCAGAATGTTTTCTGTGAAATGGTGAGATGTCGTGGAGATACAGAAGTGTGGTTATTTTGGAGAGAAGAAGCCTTAAAGAGCATTTTCAGAATCGCTTTCTGTAGTTTCCTAAAGAATGTTGTAACATTTCCTAGATTGGAAAAACTCAGTATCTAATTTTTTGGCTCACAAAATAAATACTAAATTCCATTATCAAAAGCAGAGCCCATGGACAAGTATGTGTATGTTTGTGTGTATATGTAAATACGGGAATATGTATCATGCATCTTTATCACCTTTGGACAGAGTGAGGGTGCTTCCAGTGTGAGATACCTCCTTGGGCTGGGGCTCTTTAGATGTCCTGTAAAATATAGCATGAGAAAATCTTATTTGGACACTGATTTGTATTTTGTTGAGCTATTGTTTTCAGTGCTCTGCAAGAGAGGTGTTTGTTGTGATCTTCTGTTGGCTTAAGGGACAAGTATGTGGAAACTGTGTTCCTGTAACTTGAGTCCCTGCTAAGCAGGTGGCCCTGCACAGACCCCTGAAGTGAGCAAGACAGAAAAGATTGTGATAACAAAATGAGAAACAATACAGGACGACAGGTCTTGAACCCCATGGCTCTTGTAGGCCATCTATCAATTATTGCCAGGTGCATCTGCTGCCTCATTAGCAGCATGTGAACCGTACTGGCCCTGGTCCAAATGCTGCTAATTCAATGTGTGCCCAGGGCTACTTGTGGGAGAGGAGCCCTTCACCTCATTGTGGACTTCAGGGGGATTCTTGGGGGAAGGTATCCTGTCTCTTGGCTGTTTCTCTGAGCTTAAAGTTGTCCTTCTTTTGTTAAGGGTGTACCAATTCTTGCAGCGTAGCTAGCTGCTGTCTTCCCTTTCCCATTCTTGCACTCTCTGCCCTTTTTTTTCAGTTGAGGTTTGTTTTTTGGTGTTTTGTTTTTGGTGGCTTTTTTGTAGACCAGTGCAGTGCACACACTTCAAGTGAGCAGTCCTTTTTGAAAGGGACACCTTGGTGTAATTGATACTGTGGTATTATGAAAAAACTATACAAAAATGATTTTGTAATTGCCATCAGTTGTGGCTTTGCTCTAGCTGCTTAGGCCACAATGTTGATCCCTTGGAAAATGGGCAGCACACCTTCCTCCACTGCCACCCCACTTAGCTCATTTGCTGCTTGGAGCTTTCTGATTTGGAGGTGTGCCCTGAGCTGGGTAAATGCTCTGCTACACACTGAGAGGGTCCCAGCTCCCTCCATGCTGTCCTGGCACTCCAGAATGTTTGTTTCCACTTCCCGTTTTACTCATAGCAACATATTTCTGACCTGCCTAATCAGTTAGTCCTGCCCTGCATACTTCCCACGAGTACTGCCAGGTATCTCAGCAGGAATACCTGGGAGCACCAGATGCTGTTTCAAATTCTGTTTCTTCAGAAAAGTTCCCTGCTTTTATTTCTCTGGTTAAGTCTTTCCTTCTGGGGACAGGGCTGGTGACATATGTCCCTTTGGTAACTTAAGCCTTCTGACAAAAACTGACAGGAAGTGCTCAGTGTCTTTAGCTTGGAATCAGAAAAGGTGGAGGCTTCATTACAGATCATGGAGCCCAATGAGAAGAGTCTGGAAAAAAGACACAAACATTGGACCTTCCTTTTCTGTTTCATGGTGATTGCAGCTTGTAAAAACAAAAAAGGTGGGGGGAAGAGTAATCTGCACAGTGGATCTCACTGGAATCATTGTCTCCCTCTGTTTCCAGGTGTACAGAACAGTTATTCTCACTTGACCCCTAAATGAGTAGGAGCAAATGCCCAGAATCTTGCAGCCCTGGGCTTGTTGATCTCTAACACCAATTCGAGCCAAATGTCTTGTTTTAAAATGATGCTCTTTTTGCCTGTGTGAGCCTGAAGGCTCTGAAGTGGTACCCAGCCTGTGTGGCCACTCTCAGCTTCGACAAAATGCAAGCACTGGTACCCAGCTAGAGAGAGCGGCATTGCCTGTGCAGAAAGGAGCCCTGCGTGGCAAACCTGGCCGCTTTGGCAGGTGCCTGAGCTGTCAGAGCTGTGTTTGCACAGGCCTGCAGTGAGAGGGGACGGCTCAGCGGGGCCAGGGCTCTGCAGTGGACGTGCTCCGCCTGGCAATGGGGAGGGAGGAGACAGCGGCGTGGACTGCACTGCAGCACACTGCAGCACTCCTGGAGCAAGGGTTTGCTGGGCACACAGGGCTGGTGTTGCTGCTGTGCGCTGCCCACAGCTCTGCAACGGGGCCCCGGGGCTGCCATGTAGCTGGCGGTTCTTTCCCAGAGGCTTGTCAGTTAGGACAACTGAAGGACTAATAAGGCACTGATGATAGGTGTTTTGGGCTAGTGAACTCACCTTTGACGTGATGTTAGACAGGAGATGCTGGCCACAGCCCTTTGTCCCTGGCTCCTGAGCAGCCGGGGTGGTTTGCTGGAGCTGGGCAGGAGGGAGTGGAGCTGTTGTCTTCTGTCAAACCACAGCAGCCTCTTGGTGTGAAGGGAGTACCTCCAGCCAGTGGATCTGGCCTGTCTTACACTGATGGTCTGCAGTATGGTCCTTAGTGCAGTATAGCAGAGATCCTCGTCTCTCCAGCACTCTTCTAGTGAGAGCTGTGCTGTGGAGTGTAGCGTGCAAGTACTCCTGCAGCCTTCAGGGAGCACTCTGTGCGTAACCAGGTCGCTTGGAGAAGGCTGCCTTGTTCAAAATCTGATCTAAGCTCATCCATTTTGGTGCATATATTCCTTCTGCTGTCAGTGGGCTTTGTTCTGGGGTTATCAGTGTTCTGTAGCACCACACCATCTCCATGGATGCATGAAACCAAACAGGATGAAGGCTGTCTTTTCTCCACAGTTTACTACATATGCTGTTAGCATGATAGCAAGATTGATTAAATGTTCCCTAGCCACAAAATAATCTTGTCCAGCTTCACATGAGCTGCATGAAGCTTATCCCTTATGTGTCACAGGACAGAAGGAGCTCTCTGTGTCTGCAGCCACTCCCTCTGCACTGACTGGCCCTGACTACAATTGCCTCAGTAGGTCTCTACAACCTGGCAGTGATCTGTTAACCTGTCTGAGTCTCCCTGCTCCACCGTTCCAGCACTGGTAGCTGGAGGATAGTGCTACATTGCAGTACAAGGAGGAGGAAACCAGTAAGCACAACCCTGAGATGTCTGTAGGGACCAGAGGGCTCCAGAGTCACACTGCTTTCCAGGATGGTGTTATGGGATTATCCATGCCCATACGCTGATTTTTGGTAGTTCTGTTTCTGGCATTTGGCTGAAGCTGTTTTCCAAGAAAGGGACCCTGCCTGTCTTGTTAAAGGCTCCTTTTCCTAAGCACATAAGGAAACAGAAGAGGTTTTTTCCTCCAGGTCAGGTACCTTTATTGCATGATTCCAGGAGGGAAGCCAAGCTGAATTCAAGAAAGGGATTGACTCTAACGTGGCAGATATGATCCTACTGATGCTCTCTAGATGGGTATATTTGCTTAGGGTTTGTTCATGTTTTCAAAGGCCTTGAATTACCCTGGTTCATTGTTATGTGGATACAGCTGGATTCAAAAGGAAATGGACCTATCTTTTCCCTGCATTTTTTTTTCTGTCTGTTTTCTGTAAGGAAGTTCTCTGGAATTGCAGTCAAAGGGTTGCTGCAGGAACTTGAAGAGCTAGGATGCTGCAAGACAAGAGTGTGTGTGCATTGCCAAGCAGAGCAGATCTCCTCTGTGACTTCCAGGGTAGCTGTTTGTGGCTTCCTGCAGTTGGTTGTCAAAACCTGAGCTTCCTTCCCATGGAAATATCCTTATTTTGGCTTTCTCCAACCTAGATAACCAGTTCAGGATGTCAATATTGGAGCGACTGGAGCAGATGGAGAGGAGAATGGCCGAAATGACAGGTTCCCAGCAGCACAAGCAAGGAGTAGGAGGCGGGAGCAATGGCAGTGGGAACGGTGGAACGCAGGTGCAGGTATGAGCTCCACTGCCCAGAAACAGCAGCTTTATGCTTTCTTACCAGAGTTTGTTTGCAGGAAGAGGGATTTGGAAAGGATTATATTTCATCCTAAACAACAAGTCTGTTTTGTGGGTGTCTAACAGCAGTTGGGTTTCAGTCACATTTGCCACTGTCTCAGTACTTGCAGAAGCAGAAGGCTCCCTGCTTGGGGCAGGTCCAGCTCCTGTCTGTGGTTAAACTGATGTATGTGTGGTGTTCCAGTGCGTTTCAGGGACTGGGACCCTGGGCAGCTGCTTTGAGAGCCGTGTGGTGGTGGTGTGTGAGAAGATGATGAGTCGTGCTTGCTGGGCAAAGTCCAAACACTTGATCCATTCGAAGACTTTCCGAGGAATGACACTGCTCCACCTGGCTGCTGCCCAGGGCTATGCCACGCTCATCCAGACCCTCATCAAGTGGCGGTAAGGCCCAGACTGTTGGGCTCTGGGGTTTCATTACAGGCATGGCAGAAGCACACATAAACTCTGCTTGCTCCACAGTTCTGGTTGTCCTGTGCAGACAGCCAAGTGCCTGAACTTGTTCCCATCCCTTGCTCTGGCAGGACCTGTCTCTTGAGAGAGCAAGTCCAATCACTGGATTAAGGTGCTCTTCAGGTCTCTGGTGGGGGCACTGTCTGGAATAAATATGTCTGTGGTGGGCTTGTGCATGGCCACTTCTCTGTGATGTGGTGCACTGGGTAAAGCTGTGCTTGGGCCATGATCCTGACATGGCTACAGAACATCATTCGTTCTGTTGTTTCCCCTGCAGCACCAAACACGCGGATAGCATTGATCTGGAGCTGGAAGTTGACCCTTTGAATGTGGATCATTTCTCCTGCACTCCTCTGGTAAGAGCAGAGTCTGAAACTTCTGATAGCGTCTAAGGACTCTCTGGAGTTCTTTCTGTTGTGTTATTTTCCTAATGAGGTTCACTCTCTGGAGAGTAGATGTTACTTGTGTGTCCCTTTCTGCATTTTGCTGCAAGAGAGCACCCAGAACAAAACCTTGTCATTGAGTAACATGAGGAAAGGGGGCAGACAGGTGGTTCTGGTTTGTGTTTTACAAAAAATCTAGTCTCCACTATCGTGTTGCTGGAAAGGACCCTACGCAACTTCTTTTAAGTTGTTCTCTATGACTGTCTAATTGTAGAGGTTGTAAAGTCATTAAATTATCTTGGCCATTGGAGTAGTGTAATCATGACTGAGAACTTTTAGTCAAGCAAAAAGCCAAAGCAGGTGGAACCAGAGTTGCCAGTTTACAACAGTAGAGTATTGATTTTATTGTTCCCAGCCTTTGATCCTGTCCAGATATTTCTGACCTCAGATGTTCCTCTGTGTATGAGGCCATTGTGTCTCTGCAGTGATACTAATATCACAAAAAAGCCCCCAAAACAAAACAGAATTTATTGCTAAATAAGAAACTGTCAGCTTTATTTGACAGATGGAGATTTCTCAGCTGGAGGAAAGAATAGCTTGTATTCAGTCCTCTATAATGGCCTTTTGTTGGGATGGGATGTTGATAAAAGTCATCTGCTGGCTTCAAGCATGTCATGATTCTGTGTATCACTTTTCCTTGAGCTGGGGACCAGACTCCACTGCATTAACAAGAAAGGAAGGAGAAGGCAGGTCGCCCAATGGGTCAATTATCTTTTCTTCTTTAGATGTGGGCATGTGCCCTGGGCCACATGGATGCAGCTGTTGTGCTGTACAAGTGGGACCGCCGAGCCATCTCCATTCCTGACTCCCTGGGGAGGCTCCCACTGGCCATTGCTCGGTCTCGGGGCCACGTGAAGTTGGCAGAGTGCTTGGAGCAGCTACAGCGAGATGAACAGACTCAGCTTGGGCAAAACCCCAGGATTCAGTGCCCCTCGAGCACAGACTCCAACCCAGAGAACTGGGTGTCCCAGTGGCAGAGCGAGCTTGTGGCCTCTCAGGAGCCTCAGAAGGGAGTCACAGTGATTTCCAGTACAAACACAGGTAAAACAACCTGGAGGGCATGCACTGTTTTGCTGTCACTTGACACATGAAAATGTGAGGGCAAGGAGCTCACCTGGGCAGCAGATGCCACCTGTGGCATTTGGAACAATGTGTGTCCTAGGAGTGGTTGAGGCAGGGTCCTCCCTGGGTGATTGTTACTCCTTTTGCACATCCTCTGGTGTGTCATGGCACAAACTTCTCCCTGCAGCTCTGTTCCTATAGCAATCGTGGGTTGCATGTTTAATTTTAATTATTGTTCTGTTTGTTTTCCAGAGCTGAGACGGCCAAGATCAGAACCTTCCAGTTATTACAGTAGTGAGACTCAGAAAGACTACCCTGCACCCAAAAAGCATAAGCTGAGCCCTGAATATTTCCAAGCCCGGCAAGAGAAGCTGCTTTCCACTGCACTGAGCCTGGAACAGCCAAGCATTAGGAAGCAGAACTCCAGCTCCAAGCAATCCTCCACTGAGACAATCAGCCCCAGTGAAGGGATGAGGGACTATGGCCGGGAGCTCTCCCAGCACATCCCAGAAGTTACTGGGTACCGGGGCTCTGGCAGCCAAGCAGGCATCAAATGGAACCCAAAAGACATTTATATTGGTGTGTCTGCAGTGCAGGTGACAGGGAGCCAGAAGGGGACTGCGCTGGGGAAAGACGCTGTAGCCCATCGGCTACGCCAGCGGGAGCAGATGAATGTGCTGATGATGGCTGACAGGGACATGGTGGATGCAGAGCTCTTGTCCTATAGGGACAACGCAGGGGATGAGGACTGCTTACACCACATGGATGAGCTGCAGGTAAACAGAGCCAGAGCACCCAAGATCAGCAGTCTCGCAGAACATGGGGGCTTCACAGAGGAGCCTGACTGTGAGAAGCTCCTGTGGAGGCCTCTAGAGACTGAACTGTGCTTTGAGAAAGGAGGTGGTCACGCAGTCAATGCACACTTTTTCCCAATTTCAACCTGGACACAAAGGCTCATTGTTAGTGTTTAGGATCGTGCACTGGCATACACTTAACACTGTACAGAATGCACTAAAGCTTTGGCAGTTGTGCAAGGAAAAAGGAAAAAGCAAAGCCTCCTGCTCACACGAGTGCATGAGACTGAGGTGGTTCCATAGTCCTTTGGGAACTGGGCAGCAGTCCCTACAAAGACAAGGAGATCTGAGAGGGGTGGTGCTCCCATTGCAGGCCAGGCCACTGCACTCCAGAGGGCAAGGAGATAAGAGTGGAGAAGGGGAGAGACAATGGGATTGAGAAAGGAAGAATCACACTAGGTATGGAACAGAGGAAATAAAAATACAAGAGAAGTAAGAGAGACATAAGGGAGAAAGATGCTGTGGTCGTCTGAGCAAGAAGAGTAATGAGAGCACAGCCTTGCCTGTGCTGCCTTGACATCTCTGAGTGCTCTGGCTGGCATCACACAGGGGAAGCATATCATTGCAAAACAAGAACCATTTTCACTTCTCTGTATTCAGAATTCCTGTGAACCTTGGTGGGCTGGAGGATATAATTTAGAGGGATTCCTAACAATGTGTTGTGGCTTTTACTCTCCTGATGTGCCTTTTTTGTCTTGTCGTTCTCTGCTGCACGTCTCAGCTGGAGTGGCAAGATCACTTTTCCTTTGGAAATGAGATACCAGTGACAACTGTCAATAGTGTAGTAGAGCCCAGAGACATTAACCTTTCACCGGATCTTTCAGACTCCTCATAAATGAAAAAAAGGAGTTTGGGGAATATGAAACCCTGAAATGCTTGGTCCAAAGAGACAGAAAACCAAATGAGCACTGGTTAATGAATTTCTCTACAGTGCTGTGACAAACAGTAGACTCCAGCTTCCACAAGGGTGGGGAAAATGGGGCATTCTGTCTAAAGCTGGGCTGTAACATGGAAGCACAAGGCGCCTTCCACTGGGCAGCAAAAGTTTACCCTCCCTTTGCCCTTGGCAGGTGAACATGATGACACTTGCAGAGCACATTATTGAAGCTACGCCTGACAGGATCAAGCGGGAGAATTTTGTGCCAATGGAATCACTGCTGGTGGAGAGGACAGACAGTGCTGCCATGAGCACCACCATGAGCTGGCTGGCCAGTTACCTTGCAGATGTCGACCACTTGCCAAGTGCTGCACAGATCAGGTCAGTGAGAGCTGTGACGTTGCTCTGGGTTTTGGTGTGGTGGTGTGAATGCTGAGATGCATGTGCTGACTGTTCAGCCTGCAGGTGACAGTTCTCAGCAAGACTCAGTGCTGCTCTTCCAAGTCTAGGCACACTCTTGCACTCAGACATATCATTGCCAACACAGCTACAAACTCATGGAATGGGGGGTTCACTCCAGTGCCTCATCTGTGCAGTGCAGTACAGGCACGCTCAGGGGTATGGGGTGTTGCTTGGAGGGAGGGAGAGAGGGGAGCATAAAATTCTGTCTTGAACTCAGTAAATGTTGTTGGTCTTATCAGTGATGCCAGCCCAGGTGCCTTGTAAGCCAGTAATTCCTGCTGTGATTGGTATTTCAGAAGTCTGTATAGTGAACCCCTGACCCCTTCTTCGAACACCAGCTTGAGCCCTGCAGGCTCACCAATGAGTGAAATAGCTTTTGAGAAACCCAGCCTTCCCTCGGCAGCAGACTGGTCCGAGTTTCTGAGTGCATCCACCAGCGAGAAGGTAGAAAATGAGTTTGCACAGTTAACTCTGTCTGATCATGAGCAGAGAGAACTCTATGAAGCTGCCAAACTCGTCCAGACAGTGTTCAGGAAATACAAGGTATGTGGCCCAAATGTCCAGTGTCTTCTTTGTTATGAGAGAATCAAATGTGTTGCAAAACAAAATGTGGGCAATAACCATTCCTGGGACAATAATATGGTTTCTGTCATAACCTTTTCAATGCTTCTGTCATTTGCTGGTTTGTTCAGCAAATACTGTGCTGGGCAGAGCACGCCATGCCATGGCACACCTGCTGTGCCAGAGCAGTGCTCACAAAGCACATCCTCAAAATGCACCCCAGAGGTTCTGGGTGATTGCCTGCTTGGTGTAAAGATGTATTTTGAGGGTTTGTTCCTTATGTGAGTTGGCAGTAAAGACATTTCCAGGAAGCACCTAGGCCTGATTCAGACCAGGTAGCACTGATAGGAGAGGTTTGCCCTGCAAGCAGCTGAGAGCCTGGGTTTTGGTGCACTCTGACTACTCACTGCTCCTTTCCCTCTCCGCACAGGGTCGTCCTCTCCGGGAACAGCAGGAGGTGGCTGCCGCTGTCATTCAGCGTTGCTACCGAAAGTACAAACAGGTAATCAAGGAAGTGAAATTCTGTGAAGCACATTTAAGTGCCGTGAACGCAGCCCTTTGTAATGGCAATTATCCCACTGTTCCTCTGGTATGCTTTTCAGCATGCAGTAATGAAATACCCTGCTCAGGCAAAGTTGAAAAGGGAAAAAAATTCATGTTCTGCACTTAATTTCAGAGGGAATCCTTGAAATTGTTTTGTGATGATGCCTGCATTTTTGCTGTGAGGTAGAGGGCGATGATGTATTATTCCCTACTGGCCTTCATGCATGCTACAGCCTGAGGAGACTATTCTCTGACTAGTTGCTTGCCAAATTTCATTGTGAAATTGAAGTTGGTTTTGCCTCTGATAAAGGTGAAGATGAAAACCAGATTGTTTTATTTTGCACATGTGAAACTTTTAAACTATAGGAAGTCACGTGTTGTAGCTTAATGCAAGTTTTTCCAGGACTGAGACTGTTCTCCACACTGTAGTTGGAGACACGTTTTCAGGCTGAGTTTTCAACCCCAGGAAAAGAAGATGCTTTTCATTTATGGTTTTTGGTTGGATTTTTTGTTTGTTTTGTTTTGTTTGTGGGGACTAGAGCCCACGTCCCTCTTGGCACTTTACCCTGCCAGACACCATCTGTCTGATGCCTGGCATGTTACATAAAGTGAGAGGCGAGATGCCTGTGCTATTTTACAACCCTCATAAAGATATTTATTTGGGAAGTCTTTTTAGTGTTAGGTGGCTGCATCGTGATTCACATCCAACCCATCACATGGCTTTCATTCTGAAGTGAGGTTTCCTGTAACAGGGAAGCCTAATTCCTTTCAAAAACTGCTCGACAAACTGCTTTGTCTTGGATCCTGGAATCGCTTCTTTTTGAAAGAAGATGTTTAGGGTTTTTGTTTGGGTTTTTCCTTCTTTATTTGCAGACTAACATTAACTGTGTATTTTTCTGTTTCTCCCAAAGCTTACTTGGATAGCCTTGAAGGTAATACAAATACAAACACTATTTTGGAAACAATTCCCCATGGGTCACTAACTTTCCCATTCAGTGTAAACCAGGAGAACCTGGCATTTGGAGGAATGTTTTAACAGTATCCGCTAATAAATGCCTCTGGTTGAGAAATCACTGACAAACCAGACCTTGTGGGAGATGTGTAGGGACTTCTGTGCCACAGTGTGTGTGAGCAGTGATGGGCTGAGGTGCAGGGAGGGGTTTGCAGCCACCTTCCAGAGGACAGGCTTTCCTTTGCTGCTCCTGATCAGCCATCCCCTTTGCCTTGGCCTTCAGGGAGCACAGAGTGTTTATCCCACCCAAGCAGCCTGTCCTCTGCATTCTGCCTGCCTGCTCAAGTATGTTGAGCGCTCATCTTTGAAATGCCTGTGTCCTGAATTCCTAAGACCAGCATCTCAGCGTGGTGCTGCTCTTGCTGGAGGCAGAACTGTTGGTGCCAGTCTCAGGTTGTTCCCAGGCAATCATTTTCTGCTGTAAAGGTGGGTTTCCCAGCTGTGCAACATCTTGCTGTCATCAGATTGTAGAATCAGCTGAGCTTTCCTCAGGGCCACGCGGAGGCAAGGCACGCTTCTCCTGGAGAGCATGTGTCCTTGGAGTGATACCCACCCACAGCTTCCTCCTGCCCCACGGTTTTTGTACCAGGCTGAGGACTGTTCTGTCAGCACAAGTGACTTGAACTCCATAGGTCACTGTGCTTGCTGAGGCTTTCCCCTTCACAGGTCTCCACTGATTCTCCTCCCACTGTAGGGAACAAGAGGAGGAGAGGAGGGACATAATCACCTAAGTGGGTCTTCGAGTTGAATGCAAACATATTGGGGTCTGGTGTATCCAGTGACTGCTGATTTCTCTTCCATGTGCCTTGTTCCTCTGCTCTGTTACTGCACTGCAGAGATCAGCACAGGCTTGTGACTAGATTTGAATAGTCACAGTTTGTATTTGAACCCTTCTATTCAGGGGTTTGTAACTCAGCCACGGAAGTCCCATCTGGGCTAAAAATTTGAAGGAAAACCATGACCAGCCCATGAATGGACGTCTTTAAAACAGTGAATTTAAACCCACAATCTGATCAAGTTCATTAAAAATGTTAAATAGAAAGGAGAAAAAAAATAGAAATTAATATTGGCAAAATATAACTGCTCTTCATGACTGCTTCAATTCCAAAAGGTGAAATTTGGTAAATGGTGGCCTGTGATGATATTGGAGGGTTTTGGTTTTGGTTTTGGTTTTTTTTTTTTTGCTTTGGAGTGATGTTGTGAGGGTTGTTTGTTTTCTTTTGGGGTTTTTTCTCCAAATAGATAGGAAAATGTTGAGATATGTTAAGACATTACCCTGTACAGGACAGTAGCTGCTATTTCTATCTCATATGTCTGATGAAGTCAGCAGAAGTCAAAGCTGGTAAAATACTCAGGAACAACAGACACATAAGTTTTAAAAGTATTAAAACCTATAGGATCAGCAAACACTGAAAAGCCTCTTATAGTGTTAATTCAGTGGGTGTGTGACTTCTGTGCATTATTCTACATCTCCATCTTAAAAAGGACTTAAAATATGCATGAATGCATATGGTTTCTCTTAAGTGGTCATCTCCTTGCATGCTGTGAAAGGAAAAGAATGTAGAATAAAGATTTTCTTTTTAAGAGTTTTTACCTGCTTTATTTGGCCTCACAGGGCTGGAAATACTACATTGCTAGATAGAATTTGGGGTGTGTGTGACTGCTCATGCAAATTTGCAAGTTCAGTAGATGCTTGTTAAGGATTTCTAATGAGATTTAGTTTTGCCTGTCATTTAGGCTCAGTATTAGACTTGTCTTAATTAACTTCAGTTTGGGGGTTTGTTTGGTTTTTTTTAAGTTAGAATTCTATTTGAAATGCTTGAATTTGAATAGATATATGAGCAATTAAAACTTTGGTAGTATTGTGCTGTTGCATAGAAACAGAAAATGAGCTGTTGAAAAGTGAATTGTCCTAGGAAAGCAGAATACACGCATAAGAAGCAAATTTGTTTCTGACGAAAGTAATTTGTTTAAAAGATATTTTAAAATGAAGAAACAAAAAAAATGTATATTTTGGTCTTAGTTAATTTGTTACCATTTTGGAGTAATCAGTCAAACTGCTTTTTCCTTACAGTCATTTAGTTGGGCTTATTTTTGCTGCTCTTGTTATGGGTTTTGACAACAAGGGCTGCCTAGAACCAAGCATCCCGTGCTCTGTAATGCCATTCCTGGATTGCAAGGGAAAAGCAATTCCCATGAGTGGTCAGTGCTCTAACACAGACCTGCTGCAGTGAAAGCACAGCTCAGCTCCACTTGTTCCAAAGTCGTTCACAAGTGTGGTGCAGTTGGATCTGATCATTAGCATGGACGTGTAGAGCCTCTGCTAGCAAGGTGTTAATGAGACCTCAGAGGGATGGAGCCCCTCTGCTCTGGAGACAGGCTCCAGGGAGATCTCATTGTGGCCTTTCAGTACTTCAAGGGGGGCCTTTAAAAAAGATGGAGACAGACTTTTTAGTTGGACCTGTTGCAATAGGACTAGTGATAATGGTTTTAAGCTAAAAGAGGATATATTCAGCCTAAATACAGGGAAGAAAGTTTTTATGATCAGGGTGGTTAATTACTGGCACAGGTTGCCCAGAGATTCTGTAGATGCCACATCCTGGAAACATTCAAGGTCAGGCTGGATGGGGCTCTCAGCAGCCTGATCTGCTTGAAGATGTCCCTGTTCTTGTTGGGATGTTGGACTAGATGACCTTTAAAGGTTCCTTCCAACCCAGACTATCCTGTGAGTGTATGAATCTCATCAAACTATTCCAGCAGCAGCAAAACAGGTAGTTACTTTCTTGATGCAGATGAATTCTGCCCTCAGTCTTAGAGTTGTCCCAGTTTGCTATCACTGTTTTCTCATACACTTCCCAGTCAGTGAATAAATTCTTACGGATTTGCTTCTCGTCATGTCTTAGCGGCTCAAGAGTCTTTCACTGTAGGAACCTGGTCTTGCTGGAATGCCTCAGCTTCTCTTTGTTTCTGTTGTAGTATGCACTTTATAAAAAGATGACGCAAGCTGCCATTCTTATCCAGAGCAAATTCCGAAGTTACTATGAGCAGAAGAAGTTCCAGCAGAGCCGCCGGGCTGCGATGCTGATCCAGCAGTACTATCGCAGCTACAAGGAATGTGGGAAGAGGAAGCAGAACCGCCGGGCAGCCACCATTGTCCAGCAGAAACTCAGGTGAGTGCTGGGATGGCAGATGCTCTTGGGATCTTCATGTGTTGTTTTTGCACTCTTCAGAGCTGTAATTTACACATAAAGGCCAGTGGGAAGAGTGCTGTGATTCATAGGGTGATAATTGTTGCATTTAGTAGTGTTCTCCCCAGTTTTGCATACACTTCAGTGTTGGGGTTTTTTGTGTTTAGAAGCAGTCTGCTTACCAAGAAGCAGGATCAAGCTGCTCGCAAGATTATGCGGTTTTTACGACGCTGCCGCCACAGGTATGACACTGTCTTTTGGTATCTGCCCTTCCTTAGAGCAATGTGACAGTATTCGAGTGTGTCTGCAGTGAGTGTAATGTGAAGTGTAATAGAATCAGCTTGCTACAGATGTTTTAATCAAAGTACAAAACTGAATTGCTTCCAAGGTGCATTGTTAAAAATGAAATCTCTAACTTAGGGCTGTTGCTGAAAGAGAATTTTGTTCAGCTCCATTGCTGGTAAGGTAAAGCAGTCCAGGGTGTGTGACTTTAAAAGATGGATTTGAGGAAGTTTTAAAAAAAGCTTGTTAGATCATAGCAGCAGCTTGTAAGTGCTGCACAAAGTGTTCATGGTATGTGGGAAAGTGCAAAATGTGACAATATCTGGTGTGTGCTGGAAATGCCTTTAGTTTGGTCACAGGATCATTTGGTTGGCTCATCCTTTTTGATGTGGATGGATGGAATGTGCCCGCAGAGCAGCAGACAAGTTAGTTCATGTCAGCCACACTTACTTCAGTGAGCCAGGAGCACAGACACACACATGAAGATGGACCATCTCCTGCCGGAGTGGGAGTGTGTGTGGGTCTGCCAGGGTGCTCCCTGTGGCAGCCAGCACTGCCATACCCAGGCTCTGCTACGACCGGGGCATTTGGTTTGGTTGTTAGCTGAAAGGATCCCCTATATTATCGGGTTATAAACCAGAACTTTGCCTAGACAAAGGTGAATTCTGATGTTTCTGACCCTGCTCCCTCCATTCTCACTGCCCATGCATTTCATCCACCAGGAGCTGGTCAGACCTCATGCATTTTGAAGAGTGTTTAATTCAGCCCAATGCTGTATGAACAAGGAGAGCTCTCAGAGAGGCATGTGAGAGACTTGATTTTAGAAACAGGCTTGGTCCTTACTGCAGGATTTCAGAGCTGCAGGTTGCAGGAGGTCAGTGTGGCTCATGCCATTGAAGGACATCTTATGTGAAGAAACATGTGAACAAGAAAGAGGGCTTTGTAGTTCTCAGGCCATTTCCAAATGTGCTTGAAACAGCCACAGTTACTGATGAGGAAGCACATGTGGCTTCTTGCTTTTGTCAGGGCACATGGAAGACTCCAAAAGGTTGGTTTTGTTGTGTTGGTGTGCAGCATGTCCTCCTGAAGCAGACAGAGGCTCAGAACTGCTGTATCCTCTCAGACCTGCTTGAGACCCAGGCAGTCCCTGGGGAAGATACATGGAGGCTCTGGGGTCAACCTGACAGGCTTTACAGCCAACTCAACACACAGGCTCAGAGAACATCCCAGGCCTGACTGTATCCCTGGGGTTCCCACCAACGTCCAGGATGTACCATGCATTTCAGCTGGGCTCAGTTAAGACTCCAACTATCAAATAACATAGGCTTAAATTACCCCTGATTCCAGCAGTTCTTCTTGACTTCAGCTCATTGCCTTCCCCTTTCTCAGTGTCTCCTGTTTCCTTTGTAGAGTGAGACCCTGCTTATTTGCATCCCTGAATTTTGCAGGTGCTTTGCCTGTGATCAGTCCGTTCTCTCCAGCAGCACTGGTTGCTGCTGCTGGGCATCTCTGCAGGATGGGTGCAGCTCTTGGATAGTTACAGGCAGGGATTCAGGAGCAGGAGGGGTTTGTTGTCATTAGTCTCTCTCTGGCAGTGCTCGAGTTCCTGCAGCAGTGCTGTCCTGTCTGTGTCCAGAGGCACTTTGTTAGCAGTGGTGGTTACTTGGGAATTTGTAGTTCTTGGCTAGGATGCAACAAAAGGAAAAAGTGACTTATTTCCACTGAAGATGTTAACTGTGTTTCAAAACACCCTTGCCGTTCCTTCTGAAATATAAATGATCACACATTTGTGGTCACATACTTTCTCCAGGCAATCATAAGAGCTTAAAACTGTTTTAAGGTAACTAATACTAATAATTGCCACAAAGTTTAAACAGGAGCATTCTGGCATTGTCAAATGCTAAAAGGAAGACATACCAAAAAGACAAAATATTCAGAAATTACAAGCATTCAGAATCTGCTTGGAAAATACATAAATTTACCAAATTTACGGAATTGCTCAGAAATGTGACAGATTTGAGCCTTGTTTCCATCTTCCTCCTGCTTGCCAAAAAAACTCTAGCAAGCAGTTGCAAAGACAGATGTTTTTCAAAGCAATTCATGCTCTGTGCTCTTGGGCTGTGTCTGTGATCCTGGGGTCACACTGCTCTACATCTCTGCTTGGGCTCCTTTGGTTGCTGAAACCACACAGGGATCTGGTCCCTCTGCCATTTGCAGTCAGTGATGAACACCACAAGAAATTGGGTTCTTAGAGCTTTTGAAGACAAATTCAAGTCTTTTGCTTGTGTAAACAACTGTAAGGGAAAAGTATAGTACTTTTTTTTTTCAAAGTTAGCACACTGGTGTTAAAAACAAGAAATTAAGGAAGTCCTGGTCTTCAGAAACACCTCAGCTGTCCAAGCTTCTGAACATCCAGGAGTGAACCATAACAACTACTGTCTAATGTTAGTTATTGCTCTGTAACATAAAAATGGCCCTATAGAACCATTTGTTAAACTACAGTGCCCTGTCAGTACAAGATAGGTATTTTTGGAAAATCTGAGGGAGTGAGAGAAATGAGACCATGCACAGGAACATCAAAGAAACAGGAACTTGTAGAGATTTATGTCAGTTGATAGAAGTGAGGGAAGAGGCTATAACAGCCAGTTATGGTCTGTTGTAAGGATAGTGAGCCAAGTGAGAAGGCAGTAAATTCTTAAAATTCAGAAATTCAACCTTTAAAAAAAAAAATGTTTAAAAATAAGTTTAAGCTAGGTTTTTGTCCATGAGCAGATTCTGTTGGTAGGCCAAAAAATTACTCTCAAGAGCTTATTCTGTAGGCTTTAGGTGAGGTTTACTCAGGCTTTTCCCTGGCAGCCATCTGGTTGGTAGGTTTTCTGTCCTGTTAAAATTGATCAAAGTCTACTTTAAGCCGGTTCTGAGAACTCTTTCTCTGCTCACATTCAGATCTGCTTAAATGATCATCTTGTTCTATTTTGCTTAGTAACTTTTTAACACGAAGGCTCCAATAACACAAACGTGATTCCAATCACCTTGAGGATCTGATCTCTTGACCTTAACATTTGTTGCCTGACCAGACTGTATTTCAGGTGTTTGAGAGAGTTAATGAGAGAGGTTCTGCATTACTGGAGCTCTCAGTAGTGGATGCATAGGTGTTGATGAAAATCAGTAAAGAAATGTACTTACTCTTAGAGAAGACACTGAGTATTCTCAGGTGTGGAGGAGCCAAGAGGGGTCATTCATCAGCAGCAGTCATTCTACCCGTCAGACATGTATCTTTTCCTTTTGACTTTAACTGAAATACCCCCATATTTATCCATCTGTTGTCATATTTCCAAAAATCTGGTGAAAAACATGCATCAGCCATAACATGTTACCAACATGACTTGTCACAGAAGTATTGTTTGTTGAGAATGAGAAACAGAAACTTCCTGGCCTCCCAGGAGAGCTTTACCCATCTTCCAATGGTGCCTCAACCTGTCAGCTGGCACTCGACTAACTTGCAGCCTTACACCTCCTCTGAGCTGGTCTGCTTCCAGGGACACTGTCCTGTGCAAGGCAGATCCAAGGCTTTGTGTATTTAGTAGTTTTGGGAAGACTTCACCTACTTAGTGTTCCCCAGATATGACTCATCTAGAGCTGTAAGGAAATTTGGGAGCTCTGAAGTGGGTTTGGATTTGCTGAGCCAAATCTATATATGGTGCAGCTTTCACTGGGAAGGTAACCTCCTATTTCCTGTTCTTTCTCTGATTTGTAGGAAACTTTTACTCTTCTGAGGGATACCTAGACCATTGCTTGGCTGGGGTTATGGTCTGCAGTGGTTTCTATGGAGTAGCATTTGGAGTGAGATAGAAAACAGATGATTGCTGCAAAGGAAGGGAGAACGCAGCTAGAAATGCCACGGGGTTGAGAGTGTTGGGTTTATTCTACTTGCTTATAACTTTCTGCCCTAAAACACCCTAACACAGGACTGCTCTTCCCTGGTAAGGAGGAGCCCCATAGGCAGGAGTGGGAAGGGTTCTTTCTCTCCAGGCAAGCAGAAGTGCTGTCTCCTCCTCCCTGAAGTGAAGCTCTGGGTAAGGTACAGTTGTTACCACGTGTGTCTAATGGCTCTTTGGTATTGTTTTGCACTCTGAAGCCCACTGGTGGACCATAGGCTGTACAAAAGGGTGAGTGTAGCTGCCTGCTAGCCAGTACCTCTCTTCCATTTTAAATATATTTGCTTTCTGCTTGCTTGCATGGGGCTGCAGCCGAGATATGCCAGTTAAATTTCACCTCCATTAATTATACAAAAGAATCCTGTACAAACTAACCCTACTGCAATGACTAACACTGCTGCTTTTGTAACAGGACAGAGCTCTGCAGTAGATGTTACCAGTGCATGAATTTGTGAAAAAGGACATGTATATTCATCATGGGCATGCTTAGACGGCGTTGTTGGTGGGATATTTTTTCAGTATCTGAAATGGTTGGTAGTAGATGTTGGAACTTGAGGGGGTCTGCACTCACACACACTCCTTGACCAGCAATGCCCGTTGCCATGGACTGTGACAGCATTCAGGCTGGAGTGTAGGAGGCTGCAGTTCAGGTGCACCCTACTCTAGATAAGTATTTGGTTTTGCCTGAGCCAGATGGAAGTGGAAGAGCTCCTCACATTGCTTTTACTACCAGAGGTGGTTAAGCACCAGTACTTACCTTCTAGAAGCTGATCTTCAGTAAGTTACACATCTGCTTGCCTTATA
The DNA here is from genome assembly GCA_013399695.1 of Formicarius rufipectus. NCBI lineage: Eukaryota > Metazoa > Chordata > Aves > Passeriformes > Formicariidae > Formicarius > Formicarius rufipectus. Next base: position 160,447 of record VXAU01000075.1, on the reverse strand, counting down.
GGCCCAGCTTTTTGAGAGCTGCTTCTCTCGTGTGTTAATTCACTCCTCCAATGGGAAGGAAAACAAATTGAAATTAAGTTGCTCTAACTGTTACAGTCAGTGCCAAGAGAGCTTCTGTTGGGAGTCTCAGTCTCAGCATGAAGAGAGTCCACTAACCTGTGTGCTGTCACGTTAGCAGCTGGTTTGCTCCCTGACAGCAGGGTGGGAATAGGTGGGAGCATTCCCACGACAGGTCACAGCCCCTGTAGGAGCAGGGAATGCCCTGGCTCTCAAGGCATGGGCCTTGGCTGTCAGCAGGCTGCTCTGTTCCATCTCACCTGATGGGTGAGGGCAGCAGTGTTTTTGTCAGAAATACCACCATTTTTATGCTTATTATTCCTGTTTTCATCAAGGGAGAGGAGGCAGAGGAAGGGATGGCCTGGACTCCTGCTTCCATGTAACATTCAGAAAAGAAAACCTAATTTCTCACCATGGACTTTTGCTGACTTTGAATTGCAGAGGTTGTTTTCAAGGCTCAAGAGAGAGTATGGATTGGACTTAAGCCTGCTGGAGAAATCATTATTTGTTTAACCACTGAGCCTAGCAAAGAAGCAGCAGCTAATGACATTTGTTTCCAAACTGTGACTTCTATGCTACCGTTTCTTGTTGCATATGCTCATTTTTTTTACAAATTAAAATGTGGGTTCATTTCTAACAACAAATGAGGTAAGAATTGGATGAAGTGGGGGCAAAGGCTCAGATGTGCCCTGAGGCTCTGCAGGGACTGTATGGTGTAGGTGCAGGTGACAGGCCAGTTGTCAGCATTGCAGGAGAAACTGTTGTTGCACTTTCAGGCTTTGTGTATGTAACAGCATATGAGAAATTATCAGAAAGCAGATTCTGGAAGTTTGGTAGCGTTTGCAGGTTTTGCCTGGATTGGCCAGTGATGTGGGATTGATGGGGAAGTGAGGGAGCTCTCTGCTTGTCTGGGAAAAGTAAACTGTGAGCTATCACAAAATGTATTGGCTGCTGTTCTGCCAGAGTAAGTCTCTTACAGCAAGAGATTCTTTGCATTCTGATAACAGCCTGTGTGTGTGCTGCTGGCATGCACACCCACAAGACAAGTATTCCTGGGCCTTCTCATGTATGCAGGCTGACACATTGCCCTGTGCTGAGGGAGTGCCTGAAAACGTGTCTGTCTGTAATACATCAGTTGGGTGGACTCTGTACATGTGCTGTTGTAGTGTGCAGATAAATGATGGCAGCATTTGCTTCTGTGTTTCAGTTTTAAAACCTTTCCAAATGGATTTGATAATGTTTTATGGATTTATTTGGTTTACATTACACCAGGATCAGTAAAGAGGGAGAGGCAGGAGATTTTACTGACTAACTCCTTCGAGACAAAACTTGGTATCTTTCTACAACAGAAATCAAAATACCCTCTAGGGGGAAAATACTGTTGCCTTTAAGTAATAGTTTTCATCTCAAGGACATGTGCTTCAGTGGAGAGATTTCAGCTACTCGCAGTGTCCCCCTACACAAATGTTTGTCTGCTCATCAGTCAAACCACGTGCTGTAGCCTCCTGCAAAGGAGAGTTTTGCTCCTAGTCCAGACACAGAGATGAACAAATTGCACGGCAACTTGAAGTGTGGCCCTCTCTGCTGTACCCTTGGCAGGAGTGGATCTGGAGCAGATCACAAGGAGCAAGGCTTTCCACATCACTAGGCCAGTTGGTTGCTTTCTGCCTGTGGTCAAACTTCTGTCCTCTCTGGGGCCAGACAGGTGCACTTCTTACCCGTGATCATGAGAAACAAAAACTGTGTTCATTCGCAGCATCTTTCATGTACAAATGCCTCCCCTTGCCCCGCACCACGTTTTCATGGTTTGATTAAAAGCTGCTCTCCAGGTTGGCAGGGGGGGAGATGTGCATGTAAAACACACTGAAACCTGAAGTCAGTTCTCTGGTAAGTACAGCTTCATTTCATACCTGAATAAACAGCATCTACTACGTTTTGTTCTCTGCATACTCTTCCTTCTTTTGGCATTTTAACAACAAACGTTTTCCTAGTCCTACTAGGAACTTGTATTTTTTGTGTTGTTTTGATCCATGCTGTGCAGGAGACACTGCATCGAAGCACCTGGTTTCTTACATCTCTTAGTAAGAGAATGGGGGAAACTTTCAAGGGATTGGAAAGGCCCATTTGTTTGAGTTCAGGACAGCATGTGAAAAATGACATATGGGGATATGCGTCACTGTACCTGCAACAAAAGCTTTCAAAGTAATTTCTTTTTTCATTTACCTCTTGCAGGGTCTGAATGTATTTGGAGCTCAAATGTGTGTGTTAAATTGCAGACCATGTGCTCTGGGGTGTCATTCTTATTGGGCCTTTCTGTCTTTTTTGTTTTGCTGCCTAAATGAGCTATCTGGAAAAAGGCAAGAGCTCCCTTTTCTTTCATGTCCCATGGGCCATTTCAGCTCTCAGAGCAACAGGTAACTCACCAGCCAGCCTTCTCTGGCTCTTGCACCCCGTCCTGTATACTGATCTTCAGCACTGGGACTCATTCAGCATTTTCTTGGCTGGGCGTTAAGGAGTAAGTCTGATGAAGCAGCTTTGGGTGATGCTCTACCCATGAAGTCATTGTTTGCTGTGACTCTTTCTAAGTAGACCTTGTTCATGTGCTGACACCTCGTACAGGACTGGGGAGGGGGAGAGGAGCTGCCACTTGCTGGGGCTGTTGCTTTCTACATTGCTTCAGCACATCCCGTGCCACCTCCTTCATGGTGTCCAAGTAAGTACCACAGTGCCAAAGGCAGAAGCTTTATCTGGCTGGAGCAGTCTGGGAACTGGGACACAGCTCCTGAGAGTTAGGATTCAAAGCTCATGTTTGAAATCATCTACTCTTCCCTTTCTGTGTGTCAGCACCATGGCTGGTATTTCAGACACCTTACCAGTGGTCATCTCTGTTGCACGTGCTTTTTCCTTCCGTCTGTTCTTCAGCACTTGCTGAGGGAATAACTTGTACCTTAGAGGCTCTTGCTGTCTAGAGAAAATGTTACTTGAGGAGGTTTTTGTTGAAGGCTTCATCAGTGCAAAACCAAATTTATGGTCCTTGCAGTTTGGTGCGTTGTTTCAGATCTGCTGATGTAGAATGGTGCTTCTTATTTGGAGACCTGCAGCAGCCAGAGCGTGTTTCCCTTTCTGGGCTGCTCTGCTTGCAGCTCTGCCTCACTCAAGCTGCCCTCACCTCCAGTCCCAGGCAGCTGGAGGCACTCCCAGAGGTGATCCAAGCCATTGTGCCAGTGCTTGTAGACTCCTGGAGAGGCTTGCACACCATCTAGCAGCACCTGACCTGTTGCTATCACTTCCTCTTGTTGCTCTCATTTTCTCTGGATTGTTTTAAAAAAAAAATCTCACTGCAAGTCTTCCAAACTGGATTGAAACATCTTCTCTAAAACATCTGTTCTGCCATCCCATTCTATAAATCTCATTAGTGTTCTCTTTCTTAGAGCAGTTTATTAATGCTTTTAACCGCACGTGCTACACTTTCATCCTCTTCCCCTTCCTCAATTTGAGAGTGGAAAAATCTGAACCAAAGAAGATTGCCTTCTAGCTTGAAAGCAGTGCTATATTGTCCACTTAAAATCCCTCCTAGCAGCACTTACTCAGAGAGTTTCTATTCTCAAGGGTCCTAATTTGTCCAGAATTCTTCCCTGGTCAAACTGTATTTTTTAACTGCAGTAGAAAATTTTGGGAGTTTATTAAACCAGGCATTAATGAAGAGGAAATAACCAGCCCCCTCTATTGACATTTTATATTGTAACCAAATCAAAGTGCCACTGAGGAAGGAACTCAGGAAAGAAGAGTTCAGTGAGGACTGAAGGGACTTTTAAGACACAGGAAAGGCTTCAGTACAGACTATCCAAGAAAGAACTAATGGGGTGAAGACAATTAGTTCTAGTTTGTCTTGACAAAGCATTTCAGGTAATGTAAATGGATTACCTTGGTCTGGTATCTACCTTGATGCCTGCATTGGTTGTGACCCTTCCTGTTCAGAATGGTTTGAGGAAGCAGCAGCACCTCAGTGCTTCCCCAGTGTCACTCTGGCCATGGATTGGCTCTGGTTTTGGTAGCATTTGGAGGCACTTCAGTTCACTCTGGCTCTACCCACTGCAGAGTCTGCAGTGAGCAGGGCTGCTTGTGCCAGGGAGGACTTCCCTGGTCTTCCAGAGCCAACTCTGGAGTGAGGAGGAGAGACTGGCAGCTGCAGAGTGCAGGTCTTTGTATCTACAGGGCAGTGTGGTAATCAGTAAAGGACTAACAGTACCTACCTGCACTCCCATGAGCAGTGTGACCTGTGCACCATTCCATATATTGAACACAGAGATTAGTTAGTAAAACAAAATGTGGTAGCTTAGTAAATTGGGTTGGTCATCATCTTGAAGTTTAAGTGTATAAATTCTGTGGAATGCAGGGTTTGTTTTAAGCCATTACATACTAAATAGCAACTTTCAGTAATATGCCCATGACAAGTTTCAGAGTCTGACCTTTATTGTAGGGAAATTCTGTACTTAATGTGTGCTTGTGTGTTTAAGCAGTAATTATCATTTCACCTGCAACTGTGTAAATCACACTTGATCAAGGAAAGTGTTGCAAATGCAAAGCATTTGACACTGTCCTACATGACATCCTTCTCTCTAAACTGGAGAGACATGGATTTGATGGGTGGGCCACTCGGTGGATAAAGAACTGGCTGGATAACTGCACTCAGAAGAGTTGTGGTCAATGGTTCATTGTCCCTGTGGAGACAGTGATGAGTGAGGTCCCTCAGGGGTTGGTGTTGGGGCCATTACTGTTCAGCATCTTTGTCAGTGACATTGACAGTGGGATCAGGGGCATCCTCAGAAGGTTCAGTGATGATACCAAGCTGTGTGGTGCAGTCACGGGCTGGAAGGGATGGGTCATCCAGAGAGACCTTGACAGGTTTAAGAGGTGGGCCTGTGAAAACCTCATGATGTTCAACAAAGCAAAGTGCAAGGTCCTCTACCTGGGTCATGGCAACCCCAGACACACCTACAGGTTGGATGTAGAATGGATTGGGAGCAGCCCCGTGGAGAAGGACTTGGGGGTGATGAAAAACTCATCATGAGCTGGCCAGTGTGCACTCACAACCCAGAAACCAACTGTGTCCTGGGCTGCATCAAAAGGAGTGGGGCCAGCAGGTCAAAAGGGGATTCTCCTCCTCTGCTCTTGTGCTACCCCACCTGCAGCACTGTGCACAGTTCTGGTGTCTTCAGCGTAAGAAGGACATGGAACTGTTGGAGCAAGGCCAGAGGATGCCACGAAGTTGACAAGAGGACTGGACCACCTCCCCTATGGAGACAGGCTGAGAAAGTTGGAACTGTTCAGCCTGGAGAAGAGAAGATAGTGTGGAGACCTAAAAGCATCCTTCCAGTATCTGAAGGGGCTACAGGGAAGCCAGAGAGGGACTCTTCATCGGGAGCTGGAGTGACAGGACAAGGAGTAATGAGTACGAATTGGAAGAGGAGAAATACAAGTTAGATATTAGGAGGAAATTCTTTACTGTGAGGGTGATGAGGCGCTGGAACAGGTTGCCCAGGGAGGTTGTAGGTACCCCATCCCTGGAAGTGTCCAAGTCCAGGCTGGATAAGGCCTTGAGCGACCTGGTCTAGTGGAAGGTGTGCCTGCCCATGGCAGGAGGGTTGGGACTAAATGATCTTTAAATCCATTCCAACCCTTAACATTCTACGATTCTATGTTTCTGAATAGAACCGGTATTAGTGCAAATGCTGACTGCTGCAGTAATTAACTTCTGTTGGCATGTGTGTTCCAGGCAAACAGATGCAATAATAATAAATGCACCAGTACAGATACTGCATGCTGTAGGTTGAAGTTTGCAGCAAAGCATGTCTTGCATTCTTCCAGCAAAAGTGCTTTGTTAGTGTAGCCCTTGCATGTGAAGTGCTGAAGTAAGGAATAGCATGTCTCAGTGGAAGAGCCACCAGCTTATTTAATGTGCATGTTCTCAGTGAGAGATCTATAATAACAGGTTAATTTTACATTGCAGTACTGAAGTGCAACAGAAAACACTTGGAAGTTGCACTGCAAAACATGCATTAATTGATGGTATCTTGAACGTAGTTCATCTAAGCCTTAAAAATTGTCAAGTGCACAGAGGCACAACACCTTTTCTAGCACAGCACCAGGGATCTTGGCTCACCTCCTGCTTCTAAGAAGTGGAGTAATAGAAATATTGGCAGTAAATTCAAGGGAGAGGCTGCTTTTCTGCTGCAAGAAAAGAAAACTAAATATACTGAAGATGGATAGTTTGTAATTTGTGAGTGTTTTCAGTTCATTGTACCAGCCCTCCTCTGTTTCCTCTACTGAAAAGGTGACCTGGCCATACCCAGCAGGTAGAACCCCAGTGAACTCAGAACTCAGGTTGTCAGCCTCAGCTTTCTGCTGCCTTCTGTGCAGTGCTGAAGCCTCTGCTCCCTTGATGTCAACAGAGTCTTCTAGACATCAGTTTGTGTACACCCAAAATCTCCTCATAGAAGGTTTCTCTGTGAAGTTGTAGCAGGCATTTGGGCTCAGCACTATGCAAGTAGGAACTGAGAACCCTGCCTTGCCCCTTGCTCAGCCTGGGGATCAGAGCACTACTTGGCACCTGGGGAGCAGTACAGAGGCCCAGATTTCAGAAGTGCTGGGGCCCCTTCAGCAGTGGCCTCAGACTCAAAATGGTGCATGCGTTTGGACTAGAAGAGTCTCTGTCTTTGCATGCATAGTATTCTCCAACAGATCACTGGAATTAAGGTAACCAGTGGAGGTCTGACCTGCATATGGGTTAGTGTGATTTGACCCGTGTTGGCCCCATTTCACAAATACTGAGAATGCCTTTGAGTGCCAGAGCTTTGAATCAGCTAAAACAGAGATGAAAGCAGCCAGCTCCCTTTTGACTGTGGTTCTGAGTAATAGTACATGCAGAAGAATTAATAAATAAAATGCAGAAATTGAGGTGTATTTAGAGAGATCCATTTATAGCCTTTGTTGTATTCTTGTATTAGCAGGATGGTGTGAGCCAAAATAAGATGTGGGGATATAAGTCTACCTACATTAGCAACAAACTCTCACTGCTGCTGATCAGCTCTCCCAGCACGTTTTATTACCTTTATTTACTTGGGCTTTGTTAAATTAATTCACTTGAAGCTGGTGTCAATTACACAGACTTGCATCTCTGACACAGTTTTTTATTATTTGTCCTTTCAAGTTTTTGCAACATCACTTGAGCACTCAAGCATGTATGTACATGCTTAGCAAAATCCCTTTTCTTATATGCTGTGTTCTGCTCCCTTTTGGGGGGTCCTCCCTTTGCAGGAGCAGAGGGAAGACACGTGGAGGCAGAGGGCAAAGGGATTGCACTGCAGAGGAGCTCCCTGCAGGCAGAGGCAGAGCCGGCCCTAGGCACAGCTGGGCACCTCCCTTGTGGTTTAGGGACAGCATGGGAAGTCCCCCTGGATTTGGTCTGGCTCTTTGCAGGGAGCCTGCACTGACACGCAGCCAGGTTGAGCCTGAGTAGAGGATTGCTGCTGCCCCAGCACCAATGCAGAGTTCTGCTTCACTTGATGGGATTGAAAGGGTTCCCTCCTTTTCATTCTTTTATTTTAATTTTTACCTCTTTCAGTGATGGTTTAGTTCTTATGCTGACAAGTGTTAGAGAAGGTAATGTGTGTTTTAGAGTTGAGAACTGGGGCACCAGGCCACATATAGGGAGGGTAACTCTTCCATGGTGTACATTCATCACCCTCAGCATCCTACAGTGCTGGCTGGGAAAACACCCCAATCTATTCCCAATAACATGCTAGAAAGTACAGCCACCAGCAGCTGGAATACATGTGAAATACCTTTCTTCACACCCATAGTAGCTCTCCTGCTCACACTTTGTGAGATTCTGTATCAGCCCCAAGCCTCCTGTCCAAATAGGACAGACTGATTTTCCCCCTCTGTACTGGCTGTGACATCAGGGCTGTTCTGCCTCGGCTGTGTGGAGGTAGGAGGTCAGCACTGACCAGCCCCTTTGGCCTGACAAAGAAGAGCAGCTGCAGGGTCAGTGAGTGAACAGCAGTCCAGAAAACCCCAAGCAGTTAGATGAACCAACACCAGAATGAAGCCCAGCAGTGGGTTCAGATGCTGGGGAGAAACAGCAGCTGGACTCAGGGTATGTCTCCAAATGCGTTTGTAGTGGCCCATTCTTGCACTTCCAACTGTTTGTGGTGTCAGGAAGGTGTTACTCTCCTGTCATTTCTCTGAGAGCTGGCTCTTCTGCACGGGAAGTTGGACTGAGGAGTCGTTTTGATTGCTCTGTGTCTTCAAGAGATTTGCAATAGAAGTGTTACATAGCTCCTCTTTGTTTTTTCAGAGTGAAAGAATTGAAAAAGGCCAAGGAACTTGAAGATACGCAGCAGCATCCCGTAGCAATGTGACATTGCTTTTCAGACTGTTTTCATTTTCTGTTTTTAGCAGAGACATGCAACAACAACAAAAATACCCACTGCAGTTCTGGAAATACCAGCTGCAGGATTTTAACAGTAATGTTTTGGTCATTGCATTTGCACTTTCATGGACAACTTTTAATTTGTTCAGCAAGACATCTTGGAACTCAATCTTCTGTTGGATCGTGGGGAAAACAAAAGACACCAGGAAGAATTTGTGAGTTGCTTCATTCTCCGAGAAGGAAGAAGCGATTAATTATCCTTTTCATATAGGGCTGTATTAAACAACATGTGGAACTGTACAAATATTATACCAAAAATATTGTTCAGAAAAGGTGGGAATGCACAAGCAACACAAGAATGCTGTTCCTGCACCTGTCAGTCATCTCCAAGAAACTGAAGCTTTGAGAGTCTCAGTGGAGGGGCTTAGATGAGTACATCTTTATTGGGTCCATGCATCCTCATTTCCTCCGCACTCCTGTCCTTTGTGTTTTATTTAAACCTCTACAGCACACTTAATGCAACTTTTTAAATCTGCAGGTTTTTAATACATCCTGTGGGAACTTACAGAAGGGGTTGGTGTGTGAGAGACACGGGTAATGCATGAGGAATGGAGAGAGCAGCTTAAGCAAGTTTTAAACAGTTTTTTTGGTATTTTTACTAGAACCTGCAAACATACCAACTGTCATGTACTTTCATATTCAGCACTTTATTTTCTAGCCTTACCTTCATGTCCTGTTGTTTTAATTAAGTTCTTAAATGATTTGTGATACATGTAGCCTTCTCTGTTATGTCAAAGCTCTTGTCATTTTGCAGAGTCACGTACATATGTTGCCTGGACATTTTATGCCACCTAAAGATCAGTGGTGCTGCATTCTGGCCAGTAAATTTCTTATTTTGGCTACTTCATCGAAATCTGGGCAGTTTTCTGTATATATAGAAGGTAGAAATGGAAAATGAGAAAAAAATATTTGAAAGGGAATATATTGATTAATTACTAAATATTTTATTCACAAAGGGTCAATAACTTGGCAAGATAAAATTATTATTTGTATAGTTTTGTCTGAATGAACCAGAAGAGTGTGGATGTATTGTTTGTACATATTGTATATATTAAAACAAAGAGATATGTGCATGAACTCAAGAAAAAGAAATGAACAAAGCAAAGCATTAGTGGCTATGGTCTGTAAAATGAAACAAAAACTTTATTTCACTATAAGAAACTTTATTTTAAATGTTCTTTAGAAGAACATTTTTGCTAAAGCATGACTAAATGGCAAAAAAGAGCTACTGTATTTAGACTTAGGAAAAAAAGGCAGAGCAACATTACTTTAAAAAAAAAAAAAAAAAAAAAAAAAAAAAAGGATATGTTTAAATTTGATTTTGGCTACCAG